>JAKXYG010001435.1:0-470000 GCA_025895645.1 Cardicola forsteri | reverse complement strand
AAATTGAACTCGGTGGAAATAAAGATGATTCGATGGTTGTTGGGATTGCTAGATTAGACAGAATAGAAAATGACGCTATTAAATGAAAACTGAAAGTTCATAAGAAGGTCATAAGAAGATTGCAACATTCTACAAAGAAAAGAAAACTATGTGAATATTGGCAATAGAAGTAGAAGGCGAAAGAAACCGAGGTCAACCAAAGAGAAGATGATTGGATTGTGTGGACGCAGATGCAAAGGAAGAATAAAGAAGTGACGCTGCCGACTGACTGCTGCCGTCTTAAAGTAAACAATTTAGTTGGTGGGAAGCTTTTAATGAAAAACATTACTCTTTTTGCAGTGATTGTACGATACTACTATTATTACTACTAATACTAAATAATGAATACTAATGACTATCAATGACTACTAATGTATTTTTAGTTAAAAAAAATAAACAAACAATAATTATTAATCAAAACGTTCTATACCAATTGAACCTAACTCATCCTGTCATTAGAGATATATCACAATGTGGATTTGGTTTTCATAACAATCCCATGTTTATCTGTTTTACAGTCGAGTTTGAACGACCTGAACGTCGGTACTCGTCGTCCGATTCACGTGGTCACATTGTCAACGAAACTGATCGATGCCTTATCATTATTTCGTGAACATTACATATCTGCTTTGCCTGTTGTAGACAATACAATCAACAGGAAACTTATCAATTTGTTTTCCAAATACGACGTCATTGTAAGTTTGAACAGATTGTAGTAGAATAAAAACGTAAATGTTTTGTTAGTGTCAAATGACAAACAGCTGACGTTTGTTAAAAGCAGTTGAAATAACAACGTTGGCTTGGTTTTGGTTGTTTCTAAAACGCACAATTTTCTGAATTTTATACTAGTAATTAAAAATGGTCTAGTGATACGGCGCTGGACTCCAAATTGGGTAGGCATGGGTTCGAGTGCCAGACTGGTAATAGATGTGGACATTCGCTCGGCTTCGCCTGATTCTTCACTTACTGAAAAATGCTACTTGTAAAGCATTCAAGCAATAATAATAATAATGTTAATAATAATAATAATAATAAAAATAATAATAATGGCACTAATAATAATAATAATGATAATAATAATAATAATAATGGTATTAATAATAATAACAATAACAACAGTAATAATAATAATAATATAAGATGTTTTATCTTCAAACAATAAATTTTTGTTCTTAAGAAGTTAGGTGCACCAAAGTCGTAGTTGAATGGGTGTAGATTCAAGTTGCCCCACAGACACCAATTTAATGGGTCTTACAAATGCTCACTTGTTTGAACTATAAAACCGTCAGAAACGAATAAATTGACGATTGTGTTCAGATCAATTTCCAAAGTTTGTGCCAAACACTCAGAGCTCAATGAGCAAGGCTTCTGTGTGAAACCACAAAAAACGTGGGTTGAGTTCCTTGTTAGGGTAACGATTCTTAACAAAGAACTAAATAACTGTTACAGTGGTCTAGCGGTACAGCGGTACAGCGCTCAATTTGGACCCCGGTGGACATGGGTTCGAATCCCACCACCGGCACTAAAATACGGGCCCACGTTCGGCCTCGCCAAAATGTCCACTGCAAAGCATTCAAAGCAATAAACATATAATAAAAGTAAATAAATAAATAAAAATACTTTAATAGTAGTGATTTTTAGCACAATTGCAACGTAGCTGTTTGACAATTTTAAAGAGTCACAATTCTATTCAGATGACAATATGTATTTATTTAATCACATGACCAACTCATATATATATATATTTTTTTATTTTTTTTTATTTTTTTTTTATTTTATGTTTTCTACTTCGAATGTTTTACAAGAAACATTTTTCAGCAGTGGACATTTTAGCGAAGCCGAACGTGGGCCCGCATTTTAGTGCCGATGATGGGATTCGAACCCATGCCCACGGAGGTCCGAATTCGAGCGCTGTACCGCTAGACCACCCCGGCATATATATATATATATATATATATATATATATATATATATATATATATGATGGGATTCGAACCCATGCCCACGGAGGTCCGAATTCGAGCGCTGTACCGCTAGACCACCCCGGCATATATATATATATATATATATATATATATATGCATATATATATTGCGTGCTTTGTTATCCATTTTTCAAGACTCTAGTGCTCAATGGTGCGTACAAAAATCCCGATATGACGATTAAAGAAGTTCTGACAATATGCAAGGTAATTCTAAGAAAGGACGTTTTTTTAAAGCACCCTTGATTCTAATTTGTGTATGCGTTAGCCATCAAGTGGTACTTTCAACATTTACCCAAAATTTGAAAACTGCATTATGTAATTTGTTTGGAAAGTTCAATCAACTGTTACTTTTGATGTTCATTCGCCTTGTTAAAACAAAAGTTCTGATTTATTTCAAATAGATTCTAATTGTCATCATTATCGTAGTGACGGATTTGCAGATTGAGAGGTCAACTTTTCACTCTGTAACGCATATTAAACGATCTATAGTCAATGATTTATATACGAAGACGATCTCGTTTACGTATCGAAAGCGAAAAAATGAAAAAGTTCCATTGATAGACCAGATAGTAATCTAATGACCACAGGGCTATTGTTTATAAAAATTGGTTAGAACGGTTCATTTATGGTCAAGGTTATCTGCCTCGAACCAGATAAAACTATATATGCTACTGATACAAACTTGGAATATCTTGTAGCCTATTTACTATTTTAGTACAAAACTCTTTTGTATTGTTTCAAAGATGAACTACTTGTGAGCAGGTTAATATTTAACTGGCTTTTTTATTATTACAAACGCTTTTCGTTTAAAGTAAATGTGGGGCAACAAGATAACGGTAACAGCAGAAACAACAACAAAGTCCCATAATTTTAAAACAACATGGAACAACTAAGTTATCCCATGTATTTGTTTGATTTCCCATAAAACATCCATTTCAATCAGATCCTCCCAGTGGTTCTTAGCCAAGTTATCTGTGATCTATCATCAATTGTCTATTCCAAAACTGATTTTAGTCGTCTTTCGGGCAGGAAATGTATAAGTTAACCAAGTAATTTTCTTGGTCTAAACGAAGATTGAGTTTCATTTTGGCTTTCACTCAACCCTGTCACTTCTTTGTCGGAATGGCGTCCTCCTGTTTGTTTCTTTAACAGTATCGATTTTATATATAGTCCAGGTTGCAAACCTTGCATTCAAACCCTAATCTTTTATCCAGACCTGAGACTGGCTAGATTAGTTCATTTCTAAACGGAGTTCCGCTAGCAGTAGCCAAAATAAGATCTACCGTCTAGAGTGACTTGGCTAATAAACCATTTTTCTAACAACTGTTTTTGTATACAAAACGCTAAAAAGCAAACATATTGTGAAATTTAAATACATATCTTGTACTATTTCCAGACCAAGCATTTTCCTCTTAAAACGGAATCAATGAAACCGCCTGTAGTCACCTGTTTGGCGACAAACAATCTGCTGTTTGTTATGGAAAAATTAACCCAGACGGGAGTAAGTGTTTCTTTGTTGTACATATATAAACATTGTGAAAGATTATTATTATCATTATTACCATTGTTGTTGTTGTTACTATTATCATCAGTCATCTATTTCAATAGCGTAACTGTTCATTAGTATTCTGGTTTTATTCCATGGCTTCACAAGGGTTAACAAACGTAAAAACGAAATATCCCGGCTAGTAGACGGTAGCACTGTTCGTAAACACTGATGAGGCCTGAATTTTTGTTAAAGTTATCTTCCTATGCCTAACGGCTATATGTAGTATACGTATACCTTAACATACCTTTTAAGTATCCTGAGTATATGCTTGCACCTATCCGCCGAAGCGGAAACCCCAGTTATACTTCTCTGTATTCGATACACTTAGTCAAGAATGCGCCGCGTAAAGGTGACAGCCATGAATATCAACATTGTTGTAAATAGACTTTATACAAGCATTACTCAAATCTTCAGAATCAATAGCATTCCAACTCTGATTGGTTTGTAATAAACAACCAATTGCAAAGCAGCTCAACCAATCGTATTTCATAGTTTTGTATGCACAACAAAAGCTGGAAAATAATGAAACCTGTTTGGATTAAAAACTGTTCGCGTCAATGTTTCCAGCAATTGACAAGATCAACTGACTTTCAGTTATAGTTAACGCTCTTAACCAAGTGATTTGATTTATTTTTAATAAACGTCTCAAGTACCCAATGTATGCAGCTATCTATTAGAAAAAAAATTTTCTTTTTATTTGGTTGGTAATGTGGTCAACTCTTCATTACTTTCCATATTTATATGGAATATAAAACAATCGACTTCGATGGGTTGATAAGTGTAGCAAACGTAGAAAAAAAAAGTTTCTTGACTAGTAAACGGAATCCTTGTAACGTAGTCACTGTCCGCAAAGATTGACGAGGTCGCCTGATTTTTTGTTAAGGTTATCTCCCTTAGCCCAAGGGCCACAAATGATATACGTATATCTTAAGATACCTTTTAAGTACCCTGGGTGTATGCTTGCACCTACTGGCCAAAAGCGTAGCCCATTTATACCGCTGTGCAGCCGGTCCCTGCTGTGATTAGTCTAGTTGCCTTTCAGCACCTAGTCCAGGATGCACCACGTGGAGGACGAACAGTCAGGAATATCACCATCATTGGAACTTGAGACTTTATAAGCATTACTCCAATCCTCGGGATTATTAGCATCCCAAAAACATGGATATACAACTGTGTACTCAATCCCAACACTAATTCAATCTATTTCCAAGATGTGCCAGGAAATTGAAACTATAAATAGGCGAATTATTAAAAATCACCGAGATTCCACAAATATAAGAATAGATAATCATGACAAACACTTAATTGCAAATTCTTTCATTGTTCCCTCCCCCGTCGCTGCCAAAAAACAGTTCCGCCGCCTAATCATCGTCAACAATTACGACGAATATCGAGTTGAAGGTGTGGTAAGTTTGTCGGACGTCCTTCGGTTTGTCATTTTGCAACAAGCTCGACCCCACACTAGTCGTGTTCACCCGCCTTCGGTAGCCGAATTACCCGATGAATGATCGTCGACAGCAAGTCGAATAGGATGAAATTTGTTCAACCAACAAAACGGACTTGTTTTGCAACACAATGAACAAGCTACCTCTTTGTCTATGAATAACAACAACATCAATAATACTGACCAAAAATTGCGCAGATTGATCAAACCTATTTTTGAAATTCACTTTTTCAATCGTTTATTTTTTCACACACATTTTTTAGATGCCAAAAGACAAATTTATTGTACATAACTGACGTGATGTTCTATTTTTATGTTGCTCATACTCATAATTTGTAGAGAGAATGTTGTTTTTTCTTAAAAAATGTAAATATTTATTTGGAATACTTGATTTGTTTGTGTTTTCGAGTCTAATGAACGAATGGTTCGATGGATAAAAATAACTGTGAGCAAAAGTTAGGGATCGAGTATGGTAGTTAGTTTGGGCACGCAGGTGGTTACAGGCATACAGGTATACGGAAGAGACTTCCATCAACAAGTGGTTCTACGCAACGCCAACTTAGTCAGGATAACATTCAATTGAGTACAGCTTAGTGTCAGTAATTTGATTTGGAACGTCATAACAAAAGTTGGTGGCAGAGCTACTTCTTTATTAGTTCCAAGTTTGTGTAACATCCCGAATTGCTATACGAATTTGTTAGATGCGAATTGAACTTAAGGGGGGGATAAATAAAGTTTCTTGGCTAAAAAACCGCTTCCGTGCGAAGACGCCAGTGTTCACAGGAACTGACAGTGCGCACTCCTTCGAGGGAAATGGGAGTTGACGAATCCACAAGCCTAACTGGCTACTTTGAGATAGCTTTTAAGTATTTTGGGTGTAAGCCCAGTTATACCGCTGTGTATCCGGCCCCCTACTCCTATTAGTCTAGATGCATGTTGGCACTTAGTCCAGGATGCACCAGGATCACCATCATTGAAAAATGAGATCATTAGCATCCCTATAAATCAAAATTTTCAATCTACTTGATCAGAGTATATTTACAATGAAAATTAATATTTACACGCACATATGCATATTAGTAATTCGCCTTCGATTCCTTAACTGGACGCCAAAATATTGGACTTGCATACAAGCCTCCGTTTATACTGGGAAGATAGCCCTGGGTAAGCCAACCCACCAAATCACTAAATGTCAAATCTTCGCTATCGTCCATGACGTTGGATTGAATGTCGAATTGAGTCTTGAGTTGTTTCAATGGAACCAACGTATCCGAATACTTGTAGGTATTGGCAAAAAGGACCTCGAAAAAGGAACGATGAATCGCATTGTCTTCAACAAGCCTTATGCATGGCGCAAACTGTAATATATCAAATACATGTATTGCAAATATCACATCTAACTAATCAGGGATGCTATCAATCACGAGTATTTGCGCAAGCCTCATAAAGTTTTAATTTCCAATGATCGTGATATTTCCGTCTATCTTATCCACATGGCACATCCTGTACTATTCTTGTGCCGGGATGGTCTAGCGATACAGAGATCGAATTTGGACCTCGGTGGGTTCAAATCCCACCACCGGAATTAAAATGCAGGCCCACGTTCGGCTTCGCTAAAATGTCTACTGCTGAAAGATGTTTCTTGTAAATCATTCAAAGTAGTAAAAATAAGCAAAAATGGAATCAGAAGGATTGTGTTTAATTATTTCAAAACTCTTTCGCTCTAAGGAGCATGGGGCAACAAGATTATTCCATATAACTGTACATTAAATTTTTGGCTTTAAAGATTGTGCATATTGAAAATTGAAATTCTATTCGGATTTTGTCAAATCCTCCGTCATCGGAATCATACTGCTTTCACTTATTTGCCTTAGTTTAATGAAATGGTATCTTCCTGTTTGTTTTTGGGTTGATAGATGGTATCCTTGTCAGGTACGATTGTTCGCAAAAATTCAGACCGCCTGACTATTCCCAGGATTATCTATCTTATCCCAACGGTTACATATGGGATTCGTATACTCTAAAATATTTTTAAGTATCCTGGATGTGTACTGGCATCCATTCACCAAGATGGAAGCCCCCTTATACCCCTTTGCACTCGGTCTCTACTGTAATTAGTCTAGATGCCTATAGGCATCTAGTACAGGATGCACCACGTGGAGGATGAACAGTCAGGAATATCACCACCATTGAAAATTCAAACGCTATAAGCATTACTTACAATAGGCAATTAACCAGTTACGAATTCATAACAAAATTTATTTTTGTCTTTAGATTACATTCTTTAGCATCTTAAAAATAATTTTTAAAAATTACACTTAATAAAACTTGTTTTGTAAAAGAAGTCTATTCTTAAATTTACTATAATAAAAATAATAACTATCTGTAATATTCAAACTGAGATTATTTCGCAATGGAAAATTTAAATTGTTTTATCTGTTAAATTAATTAAGAAAAAAATTATCTTTGAAAATAAACATTTTTTTTCTAAAAATACATACCACATATAAACAAAGAATTTTGCACCAAAAACATTTTATTGGTCAAATAAAAACAATTTAATAATAATTTAATATAATTAATTCTAAAAATCCTTTAATAAAAATTGGTACAATAAAAAATAACTAATTTAATGAATAAGGTAAGTGTGGTTAGTTTGAACATTTTGGTAAATTTCAGGATAATTTTGTCTGGTTTATTCTATCAATTTACACAGGATTACGGTAAATTTTTATTAGCCAATGAAATTAAATTAGGTAAAATTGTATATTAAAAACGGGGTGATGTTTAGTAAATTTTGAGAATTCGTAAAATAAACGTGTTTAGTGCGTCGAACATTTTTGTGAATGAAAGATCTAACCAATTATACATCAATGGACTAAATGGATCTACAAGCGAAAACTATGTTCATTTTATTATTATAAAATTAAAAAGAAATTGAATAATAAAATTGAAGCAAGTAAACAAAGAAAATTTAGACAATTTTTTATACTGGATTTTCAAAAACTGCATAAAATTGCAAAAAAATATTTTATTTGGGATATTTTATGTTCTATTTAACTGTATACAAAGATTCAGATTAATGGGGTTTACCAAAAAGTATGAAATTTATCTTGAATAATTTTAGAAGATAGAATTGAAAGCGTGTGTGCTGTTATTTATGGATTTCGCACTCAACATTCCAAAGTAGTGTAGATTTTGCTAAATGTCACAACTTTTTTTCAAAATAAGTTGCTTATGTGTGTTATCTACATAGAGCTAAAAAGCGTCTGGAGTTACAAAAATGAATTCGTAATAACGAAATCTTAAACAGTAAGAAATCAATGAATTTTTCTTTATAATTATTGTAGTCACAATTTTAGCAAGATGTCTCAAAGAATTTAAAACGTGTTCAAAGCAATGCTTCAGTAAACACTTACAAATTGGTAATGTGTTTTTAGTATAACTCACGATTTACTATATGTTTGACCTATTTAGACTGCAAAAACCTTGTTAAACAAAAAGCGGACTTTCGTACATTTGATCCTCAACATCCCGGATTTAAGTGTTATTAATTTCATGTTTGGTTTTTTAAAGGGTAGGTTAACAAGTTGTAAAATAACGTATTACTTATATTATTTCAAAAGATATTATTGGTACCTTGATGGACTGAGATTGGAAATGACTGCAGAACTTATAAAAGACGTTAAACGTTCCTTAAATTGTTGACATTATAAAGTTTGTAACTTTTTCTTTACATATTCATGTATTTAAATTAATAAATTTTTTTAACGGGTTATGTGCTTTTAATCTAAGTTTTAGTAAATAGTGATATTATGCTTTATTGTAAGAATAGATGCTGTAATTAAACATTATTTTTGCGAATATTACTTAATTCAATTTCAATTTGGTTGGTGACGTGGTCACCTCTTCATTATTTCCCATATTTATACGACATAGCAAACGATCGCTTGACAAGCGTAGACAAACGTGGAAAAATAACAAAGTTTCTTGGCTGGTAGACGGCATCCTTGTGACGTCGCCACTGTTCGCAAAGATTAACGAGGCCGCCTGATTTTTTGTCAGGGTTATCTCCCTTAGCCCAAAGGCTACATATGATATACGTATACATTTAAATACCTTTTAAGTATCCTGGGTGTATGTTCGCACCCACCCGCCGTAGCGGAAGCCCAGTTATACCGCTGTGCACTCGGACCCTGCTGTTATTAGTCTAGATGCCTGTTGGCACCTAGTCCAGGATGCACCACGTGGAGGACTAACAGTCAGGAATATCACCATCATTGGAAATTGAGACTTTATAAGCATTACTCAAATCCTCAGGATCATTAGCATCCCGTTACTTAATATGTATTAATAAAGTATTATCTTAGGTACGTATTAGTAAGAGTTAAATATGTTTGAGATAAGTAACTAGAGCAGGATGCTACGAAACATCACAGCGCTTCCATTTAGGCACGTCAACTATCATAAATTACAAATGTAATGCGAACAGCACACAATATAATAAAATAGCAACCTATTGAACAATCCCAATTCCAACTCACCCGCATTTCATACAACTGTAACAAACACGCCGTCCACGTATTGTCCACCACTTGAACAGGCACCAACTTTGTGGCGGTAAAATTCAACTGACCGTACACACTAGACAAAGTTGCTTGAGTGGACGGGTGAAGTGGAGCAGCAGTCCACATGCGAGGAGGTTCGACTTTTTCAATTGCCATTTCAACCAGATAATGAACCATTTTGTCAAATATAAACGACTCGTCTGACAACGAAACTTTCAATAAAGTTAATTTATTTCTAAAATGTGACATTTTTCAGTAATTATTCATTATTTATTTATTCATAAATTATTATTATTATTAATAATAATAATATTCATTAATATAGAACAACAAGATTATTCTTTACGTTTGGTATCAAAAATCCTAAATGTCCATTCGTCTTTCACTCAACGCCGTCATGAGAATCATGCTGCATTCGCTTATTTACAGTAATTTGCAGGAATAGGACGATTTATTGTCGTTTCTTTGGCAAAATATATATTCTTAAAAAAACCCCAGCATCTAACCTTGTGCTCCATATTTCCTCCTTTACCAACCGATTTAAGTGCTTCATGCAAGTCTCCGTTCGGCTTCGCTAAGTGTTTCGTGTAAAACGTTCAAGCAGAAACAATCGATTTAATTAATCACAATGTCTTAATCATTGTTAACAGCATTCGTTCACATTTCGGAGAACTTGAGTGCCACGTTTATAAAATGTCATTTTCTGTGGATGATAATATTCATAATTATGTTGTATATCCACGTGTGCTGCATCATCGACCCAGTCCAGAAACCAAGTAGACAGCATGTGTAACCGATTTTCTCCGTTGGGCGAAAGCATGCATTCAAGATACTTAAAAGGTATTTGAAGCATCAAATATATCATATATAGTCAGTGGGCTAAAGTAACCCACTCAGTCTACTCCACAATCAAGAAAGCACCACGTAAGTAAAAACGAATCATGGCGTAAAGTGAAAAATACAAAAATGACAGATATTTCTCAAGTCTTCAAATTCACTATTATATTTATTCGTTTTGTTGGTTGGCGACATAGACACTTCTTCATTATTCCTATATTTGTATGGCATAATAAACGATCGGTTTCGATAGCTATACGTATACCTGAAGATACCTTTTAAGTACCCTGAGTGTATACTTGCATACATCCACCAAAACGGAAGGCCAGATATACCGCTGTGTACTCGGTCTCTTCAATTATTAGCCTAGATGCCTATTGACACCTACTCCAGGATGCACCATGTGGGGGAGGAACAGTCAGAAATATCACCATAATTGGAAAGTGAGACTTTATAAGTATAACTCAAACCCTCAGGATTATTAACATCGCACTATCAAATCTCCATTTAGTTAAATTAAAAACTAATAATCACACTTACCTAATCCAATCTTCGTCATAGGACAATATGCGAACATCGTGATCACGAGGCATCTGGTTAACAAGTTCCATGGTTAAAAAATGCGTCATCAGACCAACACACCGACCAGCCAATCGGTGTTGTCCACGTGTCAGTAATTTTGAATTTGCTAACCGATTAGCAAAAATTCGATGCGACAGTTGGCCCAATAAAGCCACAATTGGAGCAGAAAACAATCGATTTTTTAAACTGTTAATAAAATAAGAATTTGATTGGTTAAAACACATTTTCGAGTAACCAATGATTTTCTTTAAAACATAACTTTTTAAATGGATATCATAACTATTGTATCAATGATTTTACCACTAGTGAGTTGTCAAAGTTTAAACAGGAGGTAGTGATCGGGATGCAAACGCGAAACAATGCTTATGAAGTTTCAATTTCTAATAGTGATGTTTTTGACTGTTCCTCCTCCACGTAGTGCAATCTGGATTAGGTGTCAATAGGCATTTAAACCAATAACAGCAGGGACCAAGTACGCAGCGACATAACTGGGTTCTCGCTTTAGCGGGTGGGTACAAGCATACATCTCGGATACTTAAAATGTATCTTAAGGTATACGTACAACTCCTAAACTAATTAGTGTTGAAAATGTAGTTATTAAACTACACCATTTCGTGTTTGTAACCACTTGGCTTAGGTGTTTTGGTATGCTTTTGGTTAAAATGTTGATATAGTTTTATGTAATCTAAATTTTAACAAAACAATTAATTTAGACAAATATTTTTCTATTACACAAAAAATAAAATAAATAACATTAATGTTAGAACTATTAAATAGCGATTTTCAAATATATAATTATTTTCATTTTAGCCCGTGTTATGGTTAAATTAAGTTTTTTATTTAAACAAAATAAGTTTAAATACAATTGCAATTAATTTTGTAAAATTACAATACATATTATTATTTTTATAAACAATTGTAACACCGGCATAAGTAAAATACATTTTAACTTAAAAAATACTGATACATTCTACTAAAAAAACCACTGTTTGAATTGATTAATATAATTTTTTACATAAGGGTTATTTAATACTTTTTATACAACCAATTTAATATTTGTTGCTTATATATATTGTTCCAACTATAAAATTTTAAGTTTGTACAAAAATGTTTATACACAGCAACATATTTTATTATCCAACATCTTAATCCTTTTAAGACAATGTTCTTATTAGCTGCAATTAAAAGTAATTAGTATTAATTTTTATTTTATTTTACTATTACAAAACGTAATTTTTGTGTTTTTATTTTGTAATAAAGAATTAACTAAACTTCCTGTGATATAACATGTAATATGTTCTGCTCCTAGGTAGCAAATAACTAAATTTGAGTTAATTATATTTTATAATTTAACAAAATAATGTATATTATTATTTTTAAGTTAAATAATAATTTTTTAACAAACAAAAAATAAATTTTGAATATCTAAGAAAATACCTAAAATACTATTAAAAACATTATTATAATTTTTAAATCGTTTTAACAAGATATACTGTATTTCTAATTTTAATTCGTATGCAAATATTAATTTTTAACTTAAATTTAACAACAAATGAATATTTTAAAGTAAAAACCGAAGTAATGTTTTCAAAGTAACATTAGACAAAAAATCAGTTTAAAAATTATTTCAAATTTTTGGTTACTATGGTAACTTTTGAGTATAAACATACCTTTAAAAAACTTATTTAATATTAAAATATTTAAAAAGTAATTAATTAATTATTTTTAATGAAGTAATAACAACATAAATTTCGTGTTATAGAAACGTAAACTTAAAGTATTAAAATGCATTTTTGAATAATTGTTTTAAACAAATTAATTAAAAAAATTATTAATTATTATTAAAAAAGTGTTAATTGCGTTTAGTTATTCCATTTATGTAGGTGTTGTTTTTAAAATATACTTTTGTTGGCCAACTCAGCATTTTTAAATAAATATTTGTAAGTATATATAAATCAACTATTACATATTTAACATTATTTTAAATTCTTAATAATTATTTTTACAGAAAAACATTAAAAGATAACAAATTAATTTAGATTAATTTTTTTTTGAATTTTCAACACTAATTTATTCAAGGGCTGTATATATTAATATAAGCTTTAATACATCAATAGAGGTACATTCAGCATATACAAACATACATAACATATAATTAATGTCACAAAACAGAATAATACAATATAAAATAAAATTATAAAGTAAAAAATATATATAATCAAATTGATCAATCTACAAACCGTAATCTGTCATAAAACGAATTTGTATTATTTATTGCACAAAAAAAGAAAATAAATATATAAATATAGATAAAATTATATATTTATCTTACTGAATAAAAAGATAATGGAGAATAAAAATAGGATATGAATGTAGTCATGGTAAATTTGAGTAGCGCAGATATATATATCTTAAAGTATACGTATACCATAAGTAGCCGTTGGGCTAAGGGAGATAACCCTGACTCATCAATCTTTGCGAACAGTGGCAACGTCACAAGGATGCCTCTACCAACCAAGAAACTTTATCATTCTTCTACATTTGTTACGCTTATCAACCCATTGAACTGATCGTTTTATATGCCGCATTAATATGGAAAATAATGGAAATGTAATCACATCACCAAACAAAATGAATGAATTTAATAATTGTCAGTTCGATGCATTTCAGTCTTACCTCTCCCACAAAATTTCGCCCGACACAGACTTGGTACCAACTGTGGCAACGCACGTGACCAGAAAAACACTTACCTAACAATATTCCATTTGTGTCTGTAAGGTCCAACCAAATAAATGTCGAACGCTCTCAACCATCCAGTAAGATTAACGAGTGACGTCTGAATGCCGTTCGACCCATTCAACAATTCGTCAAACCACAACTGACCAACCAACCGCTGCTGCATCTCCGAAGGAGGTGGCCAAATAGAATAGTGTTCAAGTACCGATTGGTGATGAGCTTCCATGTAGGAAAACAATTCAAAAGCGGTGTAATTGATTTGATGAACCAATTGGATTAATTTTGCTGACTGTAATTGGTCTGTCTTCAAGGTCGATGAGTGGGTAGATTTAGGCGTTTGGGCTATAAAAACGAATTATACAAATCATTTGGTTGACTAATCAGATTGTGGCATAATTGGACCAATAGAAATGTAAGCAAGTTATTTGTTATATGGATTACGAAATTAATTTCTGCAATTAATAGGATTGAACAAAAAATATCAAAGCGAAATCAGACTAATGAAACATTAAACATGTACCGATAGACCACCCCGGCATATATATATATATATATATAGTCAGATTCACTGAATAATAAATCTACCTATTTTAAACCAACTGGGAACACTGTATATAACTGCTTCATTTTCAATAAAATGAAAAAACCTGTTTAGGATCATGAGGAGTGCGCACCTTTCAGATTCCACATGAACTAAAGCCCACACCCTATCTATTGTCAAGCCGAGGCCTTAATGTGGTCTGATATTATTGGTTGGTTTGACATTCAACCAACCATTAAACGCCTTAATTCTCATTGGTCAAACATTAGAACATTTGATTTCCAATAGGGCTGATTGTCAATCAAAAACACGAAATGTCTACAATCCAATAATCTAATTTTCGCCATATCAACTTCAACTTACAATTGATCACTTCTGCTCTTTCTAAACGCCGATCTTCGCGCCGAGCCAATTTGTGTTTTCGTTTCAACTGCTGCTTAAGCTGTCTACGACTCAAACTGGTATCGACTTTATCCGTTGACGGCGATGAATGCCACTTAAATTCGTCATTTGAATGATTGTTCATCCTAGTAAATCGACTTATTGACGGTTTAAAATCCATCAACTCAGTTTGACTGCTGTCATCGTTCTCCTCCAACGAATTCGAATGTCGTACAACAATCTGCGATCCACCAACGTTACGAATTTGAATGGGATAGAAGACGTAGAGTTTGTGAATAAATCGTTCCAAGCAGTTGGCAAATTGATGAGATCTGAAAGAAATGGGTTTTTGGCACGTAAACATACTTGTAGTAACTTGAAATTATAAACATTTGTTGAGAACAACTTAACCATTTTATTTTTAACATATGCCAACTTTATAAACTATCGACTTTTCCTACGGTAATATATGGAAGTGGAACGTGGAAGCGAATAAACAAGATTGATGCGATGGTGGATTACCTGACGCAATCACATTTCAAACAATAAGATCATGAGAAGAACTGAATCTTGTTCACTACATGATGTCATTATTAAATTTAGACGGAGAAAATTACATAGCCAAATTCTACTTTTACTGCCCAAAAGACTAGCAAGAATGGTTTTGTATTGAACAATTGAAAATGGTAAAAGAAAGGTTGGGGTAGACACCACAGAAAACTTGGCTAAGAACCATTCGGACAGATCTAATTAAACTGAATGTTTCAAGGGGGATTAAACAAAATGTTTGGCAAAATGTTCAGACTCGTGGAATAATTTTGTTGTCCAATATTCTCTTTGAATTATGGGACATTGTTGTTGTTTGTTGTAACTGTTATCTTGTTGTTCCATGCTTATTTTTAAAACACAAGGGGTTTTGTAGTATATAATTATATGTAAGTATTGAATTAATTCTTTGACGTGACTGAATAAGCGCTAGTCTTAAGTTGTTTGTTTTCTATTGAGATAATTTATCTAGGCAAATAACCAAAGATCAAATAAGAATAATTAATAATTTTACAGAGTTAAAAGTATCTGTGAATGATTATACTGCTTAATAAATAGGTGCTAGCATACATCCAACATGTATCAAAAGGCATCCATTTACTATATGTAACCGGTTAGGTTCGTGGATCCGTCAACCCCCAAAGATCGCCCCGTCAATTCTTCCAAAAACACTGGCGTCGTCGCAAGAAAGCGATCTTCTAGTCAAGATACTTCATTTATCCCCTCCCCAATTTTAATTCGCACCCAACAACCTCTTTCAATAGGAATTCGAAATGCTATGCAAACTTGGAACTAATAAACACCAACGTTTGTTGTTGTTACATTGCTACAATATCTAAACCGCTATTCATAGTTATAATGAGAATAAAACACAGTCATACACAGACACACAACGAAACGTACTTGTTTCGCATCTGATCCATTGACCACCTACCACCACCCGAAGTTTGACGCGAGAATATGGACAAGTTGGACTCAAACAGAATCCGCAAAGCTCGAAGTAGATTGACAACCGACTGACATCGAGATTCGGATGGATCCGAAAGAAATTCTTCAAATTCAAAAAGCATCCAACCAACGTTTGAAATATAACACTCAATGTTATATCTAATTTTATTTATATTTACTAGTTTGAATGTTTTGACGTGAAAAGCATCTTTCAGCAGTGGGGACAATTTAGCAAAGCCAAACGTGGGCCGGTGGTGAGATTCGAACCCATGCTCACCGAAGTCCAAATCGAGCGCTGTACCACTAAACAGCCCCGGCATAATATCATTTTTCAAACAGGACCTTCCAAAAAAGAGCTTTTATCAATGAATCACTTCGTTAAAATAAGTGTCAAGAATAGGATTTAAATTTTGATGACCACCTGTTTGGTGATAAAGTTACATCATCATGATTTCTATATTTATATGCCATATTAAACAATCGATCTCGGTGACTTGAAAAGCGTAACAAACGTAAGAGAATAACAACGTTTTTCAGTTAATAGACGCCATCCTTGTGACAGCGATACAGTTCATAAAGATTGACGAAGTCATCCAATTATTTATCTTCCTTTGCTCGAGGGCTACACACGGTATACGTATACCTTAAGATACTTTTTAAGTACTTCGGGAGTCTAACTGCACCCATCAGCATGAGCCGAAAACCAGATATACCGCTGTGCACTTAATCCATGCTGTGTTAGTCTATGTGCTTCGGTGAAAACGCCACGTAGAGGTGACAGTCAGAAACATCATCATCATTAAAAATTGAGACCTTATAAGTATTATTCAAATGCTCTGGATCATTAGCATCCCTCCCACTAAATGTTAAAATAATAATGATTAAAAAAAACAAATAAATAATAATCCACTCAACAGAATCTAGTAAATTAAGCGCTTTACGTAGAGTAAGACTGTAAAAAAATATTATTAAAAGTATAACCTGATTGGGTTGTCCACATCTAATTTTATCCTAGACGAGTTGAAATACAAGTTAAAAAAAGGAAAATCTGAGATGTAGGACTAGCAACGGTGGAAAACGATAGAAAAGAGGGTACCTTTGATATATGCTTAATTGTACCTAACAAAGTAAAAATCCAAATATACTACTGTGTATTCAGTTTCTCTTCACCTTTCATTTTAGTGCAGAATACACTGTGTAGTAAAGAGTCACAACCATTTAAACTAAAAGCTAGATAAAAAAATCATCAAAATGTCCAATAAATAAAAAGCACTTGATACAATAATAATAATACTAATAATAAAACAAGCCAACCTTCAAACAAAATCAAACCCTCGTCTATTAAACACGATGCCAATACATAATCTTCTCCATCCACATGTGCTTTAAACGAATCACTTGCTTTTCGCTTGGCCGTACCATCCCAATCATTCTTGGGTGTTCTGTTCATCATTAATTGGGTAGACACACTTGTATCCAACATAGATGACTTCATGCCAGGTGCAGTCGAAAATGTTTTCAAATAATAGCCGTTGATGGGTAAATAAATGTGTTGATCTGTGTTAGAATGGGACAAAAACAGAGGCGGACTGCGCAGCCATGGATGGCCACAAACGTTGGCGAGGCTATATGATGAGGAGGTTACACGACGCATAAGTCCACATGTATACTGCTGGTCTTTCAAATAATCTAATGTTGTACGAATCAATTCGGCACGCAAATTGGTCAGTGATTTGAGCGAACGCTGAACCAACATCAGGTACAAAAAAGTAATCAGTTGACGATAAGCATTATTTAAAAAACTACTAAAATGATGTTAAATGATCCTGAGGATTTGAGTAATGCCTATAGTCTTAAATCCAAATAATAGTAATGTTCCTGACTGTTCCACACCACATGGAGGACCATGTGGTGAATCCTAGACTAGATATCGATATGCGTGTAGACTAATAACAACAGGGTCCGAGTGCACAGCGGTATAACTGGATTCCTGCTATAACGGATGAGTGCAAGCATACACCCAGGATACTTAATAGGTCACAAGGATGCTGTCTGCCAGCCAAGAAATGTCGTTATTCTTCTTCGTTTGTTACTCTTAACAAGCCATCGAAGTCAATCGCTTTATATGCCATTTAGATATGGAAAATAATGAAGAGGTGATCACTTCATTAACTAAAATAAATGTTACTACTTGAAATGTTTTACAGAAACCATCTGTCAGCAAGCAGATATTTTAGCGAAGCCAAACGGATGCCCGCATTTAGTAATGGTAATCAAACACATGTCCATCCAGTTTTACGTAACTAGACTACCACTGCACAATTTCTATAAAAATATGTCTTCACTATACTATCTACTTAACAATCTAATTATTTGCGTGTATTAAAACACCCAAACATCTTGACCATTGCAATGTGAATACAAGTTTAAATCCCACTTTTGATACGGTTTCACCAAAGTTATCAAAAGTAAAAAGGGTTCGTTACTAAATGCCTTTCTCCTTAAACATTTGAAGGCTACAATATTGCTGTTAGAACAGAGTTCTCGTGTGTGTTAATAATTTGACTAAAATTGGGTTAAATTTATAATCAAAAGTTCAGGTAGCAAATGTCCTGTAGCAGCTTCACATTAAACCAAAATTTTCAGTAACAGGATAGTAAATCTTATCCACTGTTCGTTAAAATTTTATTCTGAGCGGCAAAAATACCCACACCCAAATAGTCCTAGACTCATCTTTGACTAGTCAGGAAAAAGAACTATAAACCTAGTGCTAAACTCTCTTTTAAAAATAAAAAAACTTACCATTTGTTTCAGATTTGCATAATTCTGAATAATATGTTTTATGTAGTTTCCAAAACGCAGCCATTGATCGCTAAATCCAAAACTATCAAACACAACGGATCCACTTTGTTGTATACAAATACTCAAACTGGAAATGAATTGACAATGCAAATTCAAAGCATGACCAGCTACTTGACATCCAACATTTTTCCAATGGGATTCAAAACGCTGAAACAGGCTCAAAGCTATCTGATCCAATAAATTGATAAAATCAGGCAGTTTGGGATGAAAGGCATAAATCTAAAAATAAAGATTAATGTGATTCATTTTAATAATGCACCAAAAACATAAAACATAATCGTTCATGTTTACCACGATCAAACTCTCTAAAAAATGTAAACTGCCCTGTATCGGTCTGACCGAGTTGGTTGAAAAGTAAAACGTTAGTCTACAATCAGGTGAGTTTGAATCCCACTCCCCAAACAATTTCAAAAAGGTTATCAACATTTAAAATTGTGTCGATGCTAATGATTCTGAGGATTTCAAACAATTGTGATATTACTCCTCCATGCAGTGCATCTAGACTAATAACAGCGGGGACTGAGTGCACGACGGTATAACTGGGCTTCCGCTACGACGGGTAAGTGCAAATATACACTCAGAATACTTGAAAACTATCTTAAAGTATGTATATATATATCGTATGTAGTCATTGGGCTAAGGGAGATAACCAACAAAAAATCAGGCAATTTTGTCACCAACTACAATGAAATTCCATTAGAACTGTGGTATCTCATTGCAGTAACACTATAGTTGAATAATAAATTCTATTAAAACGTCTTACGCTAAAAAGTGCCTTTTAATTTTCTCCTTGCCAAATCAAAACTTAACTTACTTTCATTGTGTGCAATAATAATTGACACATGTCTTCGGAAATTCGAAAATCTTGAACAGATCGACAAAGACGCAAAAAAACATGCATTAAATCCCCCATTTGAATGTGTAAACAAGATGAATCGCAAGAAAATAATTTTTGATACACATCAACCAACTGAATTAAGCATTTTGAAGGTACATTAAAATTTGAGCCAGGCATTAAAAGTGGCAAAGTCATAATCTGTCTGGTAAATGGTTCAAAAATTTTTATAAGACTTTTGAGAGCCGAAGATTGAACAAAATGTTTTTCAATGTTTAAATTTTGAATTATACAATCAACTCTTGACAATTCTGACTGATTATCCGAACTTTCCTAAAAAAGAGATGCTATATTACATTTAAAATATCAAAAACCTTAAAATGTTAACAAATAAGAGCCTTGTACTAAGATGGTAGTCTACGTACTGAATTTTAAAGCCTTCTGTCTGTTTACATAATAATATCGCATTTAAGATATATAGAGAATCGAATAGTAACACAACATTCTCTCACCTAAAATACCTAATTGAATAATCTAGTATATATATGCATATATAATTTTTTGTGTTTTTATTGCTATGAATGTTTTACTTGAAACATCTTTCATAAATGAACATTTTAGCAAAGTCAGACCTGGACCCGCATTTAGTGCCAGTGGTGGGATTCAAATCCATGCTCACCCAGATCCAAGTTGAGCGCTGTTTGGCTAGACCACTCCGGTACATAAAGTGGTTGATGGTATAATCATTCATTCATTTTGGTTGATCTAATCACCTCTTCATTATTTCCCATAGTTATACGGCATATTAGACGATTGACTTCGATGGCTTGATAAGAGTAACCAACGTAGAAAAATAACGAAGTTTCTTGGCTAATAAACAGCATCGTTGTGACGACACTACTGTTCGCAAAAATTGATAAGGCCGCCTAATTTTTTGTCGGAGATATCTCCCTTAGCCCAATGATTACATATGATATAAGTATACTTAGAAATATCTTATAAGTGTCGTAGATAAATGCTTGCATCTACCCACCAAAAAACCTACTTATGCCATTATACTCAGTCTCTTCCGTGTTAGTATAAGTGCTGGATGCGCCACATTGAGGTGATAGTCAGGAAAATTGGGACCATTTAAGAATTACTTAAATCTTCAAGATCAATAGCACCCCAAAATATCATTTCATTATCCAACTGCTTAATAATAATATTATAATTTTCAAATCCGCTAAATAATAAATCTACTTCATTAAAACCAACCAAGAAAACTGTGCCGGGGTGGTCTAGCGGTACAGTGCTCGAATTCGGACCTTGGTGGACATGGGTTCGAATCCCACCACCGGTACTAAAACGCGGGCCCACGTTCGGCTTCGCTAATATGTCCACTGCTAAAAAATGTTTCTCGTAAAACACTCAAAGTAGCAAACATAAAACAAAATAAATAAATAAAAATAAATAATATTTGTTTCATCCTTATTAGAAATAATCAGCAGTTTTTTTTATATCACACACGGACTTGAACTCATTCCATTTCTAACTTAAAACCAAAACCTTTCCATTGTTGTGTACAAAAAGCAATTATAATTACAAATAAAAAAATAAAACTCCCTCTTACTTAACATAAATTCAAGAATCTAAACTCATTTATTTCATTCAACTAGAAATTACACAATCCATATAATTTACCTACTGTAATAAAACCCTATAACAAAAACCATCATACAATTAAAAAAATATTTAAAAAATTACTTTAAAACTTGTCCTATCTTTTGGTAAAATAATTTTACGGGTAGTTAAATTCACTACGGTTTCATTTTGTCGTTTTAATTTTCTACCAACTTTTATACGAACTTTCTGAAAATCTTTGTTTTTCTTTTTAACCATAATAATCTAGAAAACAAAACAATAAACGACTGCAGTATTTTCAACTTAAATAAAACAATTACAATACAAATACATGCATCTATGGCATATTTAATATTATGTAAAAAAGCTAATTTATAACAAATACATATCATATTTCAAAAACAAACATATTTCAAAAAACAAACAAATAAAAGTATACAATTATTTGCTCACAACAATGACGATTATAAAGAATAAATAGTAAAAAGCCTCACGCTACAGCGCAAATAATTAAATAAGTACCAAAATACAATAAAATAAATACTTTTTTGTTAAATTTTAAAATTTATTAAAATTAAATATTATTTTACTTAAAAAAATTACAAATATTAAACTAAAATACAATTTATATTTTAAAACAACTTTTTTTATGATTCGATTTCAAAATTTGTAATCAATTTTTAAATTATGAAAAAAAATAATTTAATTAATTATATACATTATATTAATTTTAATTTTATTATTATACACTTCAACATTGTTAACATTATTTAAACTTTTTTAATACACATTTTATTTTTATATTCAAAACTATTACATGTATACAGTAATTGTAGTTTTGTGGAGTATTATCACATTTTGCATTTTTACTAATAAACAGTATTATACAATATTTTAAATCACTTGGAAGCTCTATTGTGATTGAAATTAACTACAGGTGTTGGTTGATATCTATATCAAGTTAAACCTAAATTTCTAAGATTACTTGGCCTACGATAATAGAAGTTTATCTTAATTTTATGCACTTTAATTTTTGTTAAAATTACTAAGACCTAATCAGTTAAAACTCACACTAGAATGAAGTATTGGTTCCATATAATTTTATTTATAAAATTAACCGTTTTTACTTTAAATTGCGTTAATAATATTTATAAATTACCAAATAAAATGTTTTCTTAGTTGTTTATGTTTATGTTATAAATTTAAATTTGACATTGTTTTAAAAAAATCTCAATAAAGCGTTTGATAACCTTTAAATCGTTTTGTCATGCTTTTATGTAATTATTAAATTTTTTATTGAAAACGTTATATAAAAACGCAGTGTTTACAAAACCTACTTTAAAAGAATAATAATTATACATTGTAAAACGTTGTTTATTTTTTTTTCATTTTTCCCTTTTTATCTTTAGTTAAATGTGTCAGTAATCTAGAACAGGCTTATTCCCACTTTGTATGTCTTATTAAAATAGGCATTAACAAGTTTGTTCCG
Organism: Cardicola forsteri; assembly: GCA_025895645.1. Classification (NCBI taxonomy): domain Eukaryota; kingdom Metazoa; phylum Platyhelminthes; class Trematoda; order Strigeidida; family Aporocotylidae; genus Cardicola; species Cardicola forsteri. The sequence continues at coordinate 447,036 of JAKXYG010001435.1, read as the reverse complement.
CATTAAATTCCTTTTCACACTAGTCCAAGGCTCCCTAGGAAAATCGTTCGTTTAATCCAGAGGCGGAACAGGTTTTTCTATCTTTGGAAATCTTTTAAGCTCCTCTGTTTTTACTACAACTACATCTTAATTAGGAACCAATTCTCCAGATTAATTAAGGCTCACCAGGACCTTAAGGTTCACAAACTTCTACTAAAAGCTAAAAATAACAAATGCACCCTGTTTAAATTTATTAAGTAAAAGCGTGCTTTTAAATATTCCCTACCCTGTCTGAAAAAGGACAATGGTACACTTTTAAATGGAACCAAAGCTTGTAAAAGTTTTAGTGATTACTTTAACTCGGTGTTTCAACACTCTGAGCTCCCTGCATTCCACATCCTAGACTCGGCTCCCTTAATTGGTCCCTTTACTCCCAATGTTCAATGAGTTTGTAAACAGCTTGAAGAACTTAAATCAACTTCTTGTGGCGCCGATGGTATTTACCCCAGAGTTCTGAAAGAATGTGCTGGAATATTGGCTCCCCATCTATCTCATATCTTTAACCTCTCCTTTTTATCTGGTCAGCTTCCACTCATCTGGAAGTCTGCCTTTATTAGGCCAATATTTAAATCGGGTTCCAGGTTTACGCCTGAGAGTTATAGACCTATTAGTATATTATCTACACCAAGTAAAGTTATGAAAAGACTAATAAGCACTTATTTACTAGATTTCGTTATTAAGCATAATCTAATTAATTTCGCACAACACGGTTTTCTCCCCCATAGGTCCTGCCTTACTAATTTAATAACCTATGCAGATAGCATCACGAGCTTATTAGACTCTAGACCTTCAGTAGATGCTATTTACTTTGACTTCGCTAAGGCGTTTGACAAAGTGCCACATAACCTACTTTTGTTAAAGCTAAGATCAATTGGGATTTCTGGGCCAATCCTAGCTTGGATCACTGATTTTCTCGCAAATCGCTCTTTTAGTGTACGATTAGGTACTAATCTATCCCCACCTTACCTTATTAGTTCTGGTGTTTCCCAAGGGTTAGTATTAGGGCTTCTTCTGTTTATTATTTTTATTAACAACCTACCTAAAGTGATCCTGTCCAACATTCTGCTATATGCAGATAATGTCAAGATCTGGGGGTCGAATCCTAGCCAGCTTCAGGTTAACATTAACAACATTTGTAAATGGTCTGTAGATAACTTTCTTCCTCTAAATCTATCGAAATGTAAGCATATATCCTTCGGTAAGCTATCAGGGAACGTTTTCTTAACGCCTTATCAGGACATCCATAAGATAGAAACGGTTATGTTTATAAAGGATCTGGGAGTAACTATGGTCTCTGCATTAAAGTTTACAGGGCACCACACTAAAGCCTCCCAAACTTGCTACCGACTAATTAAGTTCTTAAAAAAAATCTCCTAGGTGTGTGCGTCTGCTTTATATGCTTTACATTAGACCGCATTTAGAATACTGTGCACAGGTCACTGCTCCCATTCTAAAATCTAACTCCATTAATCTCCAAAAAGTACAAAAGGTGATATCTAAATTACCTAGGTCTTTAAGACTTCTGCCCTATCAGGATAAGTTTTTCTCCCTAAAGCTATTTTCTCTAAGGGATAGGAGGCTTTGGGGGGGATCTTATTTTGGTATATCAATACTTAACATCTGGCTCCTCCCCATCTTTATTTGCACTAACAAATAATTCTTGTAAAGGACACAACTTTAAACTGACTAAATCCAGAGTGCAATTCAGGTTGAGGCTCCACCACTTCTCACAGAGGGTTATCAACGCTTGGAACAGTCTACCTTCTCAGGTAGTTAATGCCAATTCGGTTTCATCATTCAAGGCTGTTTATAATCGTTATGCCCTATCAAATTTCACATGATTACTACTTGATTCCCGAGTGGGTTGATAGTTTATTATTTTTAACCTTTGTTTTAATTTTATTTCCTTTCTGAATACGATATTGTCAATACATTAGAACCGAGGATTAAAAGGAGATTGTCTCCTACTCAACTCGTGTACCAACCTGTAACCTGTAACATAGTATTATACAACGATGTTTTATTAAAAATTAACGAAACAGTTGAAAAGTAGCATCAAGATGATAGAATAGCTGTCAGTTAATTTTGATTTAAATTAAAAATAATAAACTACACAACAATTAAACCTTTAAAGCATTTTGTAAAACTAGGCTTTTTTGTTTAACTTAAAAATGCTAGCATAGGCTTTATCAAAATGTTTACATATTTTGAAATTTAGCTAATCTGATATAACTATTTAAGTTAAATTTTTGTAAACAAAAAATAATTTCTTTTATTACGTAAGAAAATTGAAATACTTTTATTTAAAAAATAATATTATTACAGTATTAATTAAATTAACTTTTTTTAATTAATTTTATCTTATTTTTCGTTTTTTTTTAGTCTATTTAATAATCTTATCATTTAAAAAATGGTTTAATATAATAACAAGGTCAGCAGATACTACATATGATTTTAATAAATATTAAAGATAGACGTGTCTAAAATAAATGACAAGTCTTGAATACCCTTAAATGTTATAGTAGGTCAAGTTAAGATTCAGTTTTGTATTTTACTGTACATATTTAGAGATTATAAATAAACTTATTAAAAAACATCTTAGAACTGTTGCTTACTAATAAAAAGAACAATAAGCAGGATTTGCTGACCATACTCCAACTATGACAAAGATATCGTATTTTTGTTTTTAAAAACTAGAAAAATATTATTTACATCTAATGCAGAACCAAAATTTACTACATTGAGTAAATATCAAAATTGTCAATTATTTTTAAAAATATTAAAAACAAACTTTACATGCATTTTTGAGGTATTGATTGTGGTTTCCCCCTATTATTAGTTTCTAAAATATTTTTTTTTGTTGTTTTATTTTAAAAAATAACCAAAAGTTTATAGTATTGCTATTATTACCTCTTAATTTTTTTATAACCACATTATGAAAACAAATGTAAACATCTTTTTTTCTTTTGTAACTATTTTATAGCTTTATACCCTTTCGCAATTCCAATTTTGCCAAAACTAATAGTAAAGAACGTTTGTGCATTTGATTATGCCAGGGTGGTCTAGCTGTACAATGCTCGACTTGGATCTGGGTGAGCATGGGTTCAAATCTCACTACCGGCACTAAATGCGGGTTCACGTTTGGCTTTGCTAAAATGTCAATTTCTGAAAGACGCTTTTTCCGTATAACATTTAAAGTAGTAAAAATAAATAAACGTACTTTTAATGAAACATCTACACTGATAATAACAAAAACTTTTATAATCTAACCCCGGTTTTTATTTATAATTTTTAACTGAAATTTTATTAAATTTTGTAATTTAAAAATTATATATTTTTTATTTATATTTATAAAAAAACTATATTATTTGTAATAAGCAATTTTATTTATTTTAAAAATTAAAAAAAACATATATACATTAGATAAACAAGCTGCTGTCAAAATCAATGCCGTATAATTCATTTGTTTTTTTGACCTTATTTAATTTAAGTTGTACTAAAATATTCCTTAAACATTATCTTACAAATTTTAGTAAAATATTTTATAAAAACTAGCATTTGATAACAATATTATTATAAAATGGTACTTTAGATCAAAAAACGAGAATATTAATATTAAAAAAGTTTTAAAAACAAGCAAATTAGGTGCTTAAAAACAAATTATATTACGAAATTTGCAAACATATAAAAATAGATAATAAGAGCTACAGTAGATACAGTAGATAAACAAGCTGCTGTCAAAATCAATAAAGTATACTTAATTCGTTTTTGTAACGCTATTTAATTAAATGATGCACATCTAAATTGCACTAAGACATTCGTTAAACATCATCTTACAAGTATTAGTAAAATATTTTATAAAAAATAATATATTTTATAACAGTATTATTACTAAATTCTAGTTTTGTCAAAAACAAGAATATTGACTTTTTTAAATTGAGAAATAAGCAAATTGGTTGCTTAAAAATAATTTATATTACGATATATATATATATATATATATATATATATATATATATATATATATATATATATATATATAGTATATATATAACTATATAATATTTTTTTTATATTTTAGGTAAAATTCAGAGATTTCTAAAATTTTCATAAAGCGTTTAATATAGGGGTCCCTACATATTTTAATCTAATATTATGAAATTTGTTTTTGCATTGCATAATTTATTTTTTAATCGAATATTTTTATTTCTCAAACCGCTTACTACTACTAGTGCTGCTGCTGCTGCTGCTGCTGCTGCTATTACTACTCCTCCTACTACTATCTCGTTTTAAGTACCATAAAAAAATACTAACCAAAGTTTTAATAATTACAACAATCACAATAACTTATTTTGTTTATAAGTGAAAAATAATGGTTATTATTATATTCTGTTCTGATAAGAATACATTATTTTAAATTAATGCGTTGTTATCAATAATAATAATAATAATAATAATAATGATAAGTATGACCCGCATAATTCACAAATGTAACTTATACATATTCTCTTCACTACAAGTTTCAAATCTTCGATTCTTTTAATTGTGTAAATACAATAAATAATTGACATTACATGTGGTTTGACACAAGGTAGAATGCCATATTAATAAAATATAATAATTCGATTAAAATTAGTTTTCTTTCTCTCTTTTTCACACACACACACATACATAAATAATCTTCTACAAAAGTTGAACAATTGAATATAATACCAACAAATAATCTATTCTTTGAATTTAAACTTTTTATGTGCTTACTTTTATTACCTGTTTTGTCTAAAATCTAAAACAGTTTGTATTTAATAATGTTATTATTGTTTCATGCGTTTAATTGTTTGAATGAGTTGACACTCCAATTTGATATAAAATTATATTTTAATCTAAGAATAAAATTAGTAACGTTGTTGCTAATAAATATATAATTCTACTGCAGTTAATCCAAAGGTCGATTTTTTTATTCATTTTGGCTGGTAAGATGGTTACCTCTTTATTATTTTCCATATTTATACGGCATAACAAACAAGCGATTTCGATGGTTTGATAAGCGTACCAAACGTAGAAGAATAATAAAGTTTCATGGCTGATAAACGGCATCCCTATAATGTCGCCATTATTTGCAAAGATTGATGAGGCCACCTGAATTTTTGTCAGGGTGATCTCCCTTAGCCCAAGGGTATGCGTATACCTCAAGATGCTCGCTCTTACCTACCCAGTTGTACCGCTATACACTTGGTTCCTGCTGTTATTAGTCTAGATGCCTGTTGGTACCTAGTCCAGGATGGACCACGTGTGAGAGGAACAATTATGAATATGTGCCGGGGTGGTCTAGCGGTACAGAGCTCGAATTCGGACCTCGATGGACATGGGTTCGAATCCCACCACCGGTACTAAAATGCGGGCTCACGTTTGGCTTCGCTAAAATGTCCACTGCTGAAAGATGTTTCCCGTAAAACATTCAAAGTAGCAAACATAAAATTTAAAATATATATATATATCACTACTATTGGAAAATTGAAACTTTATAAGCATTACTCAAATCCTCAGGATCATTAGCATTCCAATCCAACAAATCCAACATTCATATAAAGATTATGTTACCAGTAAAAAAGCGAACCGAAAAACAATTTGCTTTCTGATGCATTACAAACCCACTATAACTATGCCTTGAGTAGATCAGAAATGAACCGATTGAGTCAGTCTCAAACCTGGATTAATGAGGATGTTTGCCGGCAGGATGAGCATTTGGCAGTAAAATAAACACACGCCAACACTATTTAGTCATAATGCTTCAAATTGGTTTGATACAAAATCATTATCATCATCATCATCGGGGTTAAACATCCGACGCCGGTTATTATTGCCCAGGATAGTCCAAATTACCAAAAGTTTTCTAAAAATATCAACTTTTACAGTGTGCACTTAATGAACAACACTTGAGGTACGCTGACTTTAAATGTTAATTATATTTCCAATTAAACCCCTTCAGTGAACTCTATTAACTACAAAGGGATGCTAATGATCATAAGGATTTGAGTAATGTTTATAAAGTCTCAAGCTCCAATAATGATGATGTGCTGAAAGCTACTTCTACTGAAGTATCCAAGCCAATAACCATAAATAAAAAATTAAAAAAATAAAAAAAATATTCCTAACTGTTATTCCTCCACGTGATGCATCCTGCACTAGATGCTTATAGGCACTCTAGATTAATAACAGCAGGAACCGAGTCCACAGCAATATAACTGGTTTCCACTGGACTCTCGCTCAGTAAATGGGTGCTAGCATATACCCTAGATGTTTAAATGGTGTCTCAAGGTATCTATTTTCAATATATAGCCGGCTAGGCTAAAGAAGTTCACCCTGACAGAAAATCAGGCCTCAGGTCCTTATCCTGTACAACCAAAAATGAAACTTTAATCAAACGGAATATATATAATGGAATCAGTAGTCGGGACCCTCAAAGCACCTGATCTTCTAAATTTGTCTAGGGAAGGACCGAAGTTGACGGGTTTGCATAGAAGAATTAACAAGACTTTACCCTTGTTGACTAATAATGACGAGCCTGACTTAAAATCACCAAGGTTTGAACGGTCTTCCTCTGATGGCTCCCATGGATCCGTCAACCGGCTTCTTTCCTCTAGTCCTCTGGAGAAGATTGCTTTGTCAACTCCTGTGATGTCGCAAGGAAGCAATCGTCTAGCCAAGAAACCTTATTTATTCCTCCCCCCCCCAAGTTCAGTTAGCATTCGATAATCTCTCCGCATAGAAACATGAAACGTATGGTCACTGTCGTCTGTTTCCACTCAAGCATATACCGCTACAAAGCTAAATGGTTACACGGTTGACATTCCTTGTCTTTAGAAAACAAAACTGGATTGTTTAGAACCGTTTCGTCTTCCTACAGTTTCCTATTTCTCCCATCATTTTGTGCATTAAATCCAGCACACCACGGGGTAACATTTTGTCTATTCCCAACAGCTTTCGGTGCGTTAATTGGCTGGAAGGGCTTATCTCCACGATTAGCGTTTGCGCACTTTAAAGTATCCAAATACTCAATGGCCGTCATCAGTGCTTATGCTTCAACTAATAATTATAGTAAAAAAGAAATAGATGAGTTTTATGAACAACTAGAAGATTTATACTTACGACTTAAAACCTCATCGCAAATCGTTGTTATTGGAGAAGATTTTAATGGCAGAGTTTGCACGGACGATGTTAACCGACCCTGGATTGGTCTTTGGACAAAATCAGGCGAACAATATAAGAACAGAAGAAGATTATGTCAATTCGCGGTTAGGTGCAACATGGTTCTCATGAACGCATTGTTTTAACACCCCGTGAAACATTTGACAACATTTCGTTCAAGTTGTGGTAGATATTCCTCCCAAATTAATTATGTTTTGGTTAGTGCAATCAAGGATATCCGCGCATACAGAGGCTGCCGAACAGGAAGTGAGAGTAATAGCGATCATTCGCTTGTTTCATATTCGCTTCGTCTACATCTCAAAATAATAAAGGCTAGCTCTGGCATTCCTGCTCCGGATTATTCTCTACTGATACACAGCGACTATTCTGACAAGTTCTCCAAAGTCTACTTATCAGCTCCAGTTGTTGTTCCAAGTTGTGGTATGGGAATAAATCTATTCTGGAACATTCTGAAACAAAAGATCGACACAGCTAGTTTGGTGCTCCCCCATTTAACCAACTTAAAAGGACCAAACTGGGTGTCCGCCAATTCTCAATATCTTTATACACAAGCAAAAATATCCACGAGAAAAACGAAGTAAGATCATTGCGTGCAGAATTTTGAAAAAGTTTTGAGGAGGGTGAACAAAGACACTGGGATTCTGTAGCAGATGAGCTAGATGTTTCTGCTCGCCATAATGACAGTGGAAAAGTATACAAGAAATTGGAACAACTCTGCCGTGGTAACAAAGTTAAAGTTGGATCGTTTGGCATATCAAACGAAGACTGGTTACTTCACTTTAATCAGACTTTAAACCATCCTGAAATTACAACTGGATGGCTGCAAGAACAATCAATTCTTGACACAGTTACTTCAACAATTTATCCAATCTCCGTAGAACCTCCAACCGTCGATGATATTATGCACATATACAGTAAACTCAAAGCTAGAAAATCCGCCGGATTCGACAGAATTCCTCCATATGTCTTCAAATACGGTCCCTCGCCGCTCACTAAAGACCTCTATGGCATTATAACGGATTTTTGCATAACTGAGCAGTGCCCTGAAGACTGGCATCGTGCTACTTTTGTTCCTGTTTACAAGAAAGAAGATCGGGAAATACCTGCTAACTACAGGGGTATCAGTTTAGTTTGCATAGTTGCAAAAATTGCCACATCAGCAATAGTTAAAAGGATTTGCCCGGAGAGGGAGAAAACCACATGTCCCAACCAAACTGGTTTTCCTCCTAATTTGGGATGCGTTGATCAGATTCATACGCTCCGGCGCACTCTGGAATTTCGGATAAAGTTCCAGCGTTCTATGTACGTAGCGTTCATAGACTACTCTTCATATTTCGACTCGCTGAACAGGAAAAGACTCTGTATAGCTATGTTACGTGACGGAACCCCGTTGAAACTTGTGAATCTCTTACGTGCTCTGTACAAAAACTCAACTGCTGCGAACTGCATTTGCAACAAATCTACTACAAAGCCGTTCGAAATTTGCTGTGGTGTCCGTCAAGACTCTGTGAACCGATCAAACGTATTTTAAATGCTAGTTGCTCAAAAATTATATTATTATTTTCCACCATCGAATGGCTGCGCTACTCTATCATGACTACAAATATAACTTATTTTTATTCACCATTATCCTAAAATTCAATAATATCTATTTGAAAATTATATAAACATGCAATTTTATTCATACTTATTTTCCTTTTTTTGTACAATAAATATTTATCATTGAAATCTAATAGTAGAATTAATTTTTCCGTACCTCATACTTTTTTTGAAAATATACCCAAAAACATTTTGAATGTAAAAGAAAATATATTCATAGTTGATTTCAATGTTCTTGAAAATTAGCTTTAGTAAAAAATATGTCACTGCCACTAATACTATCTTTCAATGCAAAATCTATTGTTAATAGAATTGATGATTTACGTTTACTAATTAATGCGAAAATTTATGTCAACAGTTGTTTTATATTAATTCACAAATACTGGCTAAACAAAAACATTGATGATAATGATAACCTTATGTCACATGATAATTACATAAATTGATTAATTTGTTTAATTTTTTGCATTGTACTTTTATTTTGTATTGTCTTGTTTAATGGCACTAATGATATGTTATGTACGTATGTCTATGCTGAATATGTACCTCTATTGATGTATTAAATAAATATATATTACATAACATTATGTTTTGGTAATACTTAAATTTTTTAAAATGCTTTATTTTCATTCAATGAAGTCCTGGACGGGAACCCGCGTATTCTGACCCGGTTTAAATAAACCTATTAATATGACTACGATCAATTACTGTACGACTTACTTCCGCGACTTATAGCCTCGAAAGTTTCTCCATCCATCTCCTTAACTCCATGGAAAGAAGACTAACGGAATGACACTAGTCTTTGTCGATTAAAACATTTTGAATTTATTAAAATTACAGTATTTGAAAAATGTTGATTCAGTACAAGAAAAGTTGTAAATAACAATTCTAAAAACAAATAATCCCTTAAAAACCCATTGATATATACAACCAAACCGTACTATATAGGCTATTAAACCTGGCAGTATGCAAGGACCTATATGGTAAAGTTCTGGTAAAAGGGTTCTCTCACCTGCTAAACCGGTAGTAACGTAGCAGCATTTGAGGACACTGGGCAATTAGAATTGATCAGATTCACTATAAATAATAAATTTACAGGTCGAAGGTCATCCACCAGTAGCTCAGTGGTTCAAGGCGCTGGCCTGACACCAGATAGGGCGTGTGTTCAAGTTCATGTGTGTGTAAAACTTGAAAGGTATGCGCTGCTGAGTATTCCAAATAAGGATGAAACAAATGTACAGTGCTCCTAGTAAATTTATGATTCAAGTGAATCTGTCAATTTTAATATAACAATTCTAAAAATATTCTTTTTTAACATTTTTAAGGTTAAAGAATATTCAAATTATTCTTCACTCAGTTTTCAGTCGAGCGCTCCAACCCTCATGCCACAAAGACAAATAATTCTAATAACTTCTTAAATATTTCATCACTGTATTAAGAAACCAGTTAAACTATATGCATATTGCATCATCTTTTAAGACTAAATTAACCCAATATTTGACATTTGGAGTTCAAACTACACGTAGAAGAAACCTGATATTCTAAATATACATAAAGTTCATTGCAGTATTTTGAAATATACTTTTTTCATTTCTTTGAACCATTTTGGACATTTTACATCATAATATAACTGTGCTCTATGATTGCTAATTCAAAGTATAGTAATCTCCAATTTTTTTAACAATATCTTTACCGTATTGATTGCATTTATATTCATTATTACATGAGTTTGAATATTTTATTTTGTTCCTATTATTTGTACTATACTTTTTTGCAATTTTATTATCATTATTATCAATTAACGGTGCTGAATGTATTTCTAGTGAGGTATTAAAGCTTAATGTTGGACTGTTAGAATAAATATTGTTTAGTATCTAAAACCTTGCCCATTTTTGCCACATGATACAAACTTATATATCACTAATACGCCTAATCTAGGTTTCAAGTAAAATCGAACCTGGCCAATCATATAACGTCTGTATTAACAACGCTTTGGTTGGTTCAAAACAAATCTTCGATCTTAACTTGCAACTTTGAAAACAAAGCGGTGTGGTCTCGTGGTAGATCGCTCGATTTGGGTTCGAATCCCAAGACCGGTTTGCTAAAGTGTCCACTGCCGAAAGATGCGTTTCCCCTAAAACATTCAAAGTTGCAAAAATAAGCCCAATGAAGACTATCATCGGTGTTATTAGAAACTTCACAAAACGTTTCCAAAAGTTGATTTCTCTTTTAACTTAACTTTATTGTAATTCGTATTAAATGACATTGTCATTCATTCACACACAATATGAATAATAATGATGACAATAAAAAAGAAACAATTGAAATAAATCTACAAAAGATTGTTTAAAACTCATCAAACCATGTTCATTTAATAGAACATGTAGCTTCTTCAAATAGTAACAAAAAAGATGTATTTTTATAACTGTGCTACAATGCTAATCTGTTTATACAGTAGTACAGGATACTCGTAATTAGATCTGTTATTCGGTGAATTTGACTATATTTATATATTGATTATACGTGTTTTCACTACTTGGATGTTACGGATAAAATTTTCTACTAAATGGACAGTTAACAATGTGTTTGCTTTTCGTACCGTTAGTGGAACACAACCACCCAGCCTCAATTCTATAAAAGCCGTACTTATCCAGAGTATTAACAAATCTAGAACCAAACACAATTGAACTTCTAACAAGCCTATCAAAGAAGGAATCATTCCACCCACACATTTATTTTTAATAATTTGGACATTTTCAGTATAATGTAACCGTGCTTTATGACTCAAAGTATAGTGATTTTGATTTATTATTCATTGGACAATGTGTTTACCGTATTGATTATATTTGTTCATCATGACATTCCAGATTTGGCTTTGTTCCCATTATTTGTACTACTACTTTTTTATTAATGGTGAAAATATATTTATGTACTGAATGTATCTCTAGTGAGATTTTGAAGCTTAATATAACAATAACAAGTTTATAATACGGTATAAGTTTAAATTCCACTCACATACGGGAGCAAAGTTTTAAGCACACGTGGGATGTGACATCCTAGTACTCTGAAAACAGCTGTTTTATGGTGGTAACAGATATCGTAGAGTACTACGATGATAAAGGCGTACAGGAAAGTAAAAATATTTCGTGGCTAATAGACAGCATCCTTGTGATAGTACTACTGATCAGGAGAATTAACAAGTTAAAAGAAGACTGCAGTTCCAGCCACACTCATAGGCATGCCCTCTGTTTACTTTAACCCCAATCTAAGGAGGAAGATCGTTCACAGGTGGTGGATAGTGGAACGACCTTTAGCAACAAAGTTTAGCTGTGAATAAGGCTGTCGGTGTCACCCTGAGTATTATCACCTAGCAGCCCTATTTAGGGACATCACTGCTTGCTGCGCACGGAGAAGGGCCTAGAAAAGGTGCTTTAAAAATTGATCGTTTTCTCACCAGGATGGCTGGCTGCGACTAACTGGTCCATATACTCGTAGTCAAAATTTTTACAAAATTCAATTAAGTGCCGTGATCAACAGAGCAGATACTGATGGTACAATTCAAAAAACACCTCTCAGTGCTCAAACAAGGTGGAATGTAACTGACAACTCTACTGTCTGTTCAGTGAATATTACTCATGATAATACACCAGCTATTAAATCTAGGATATGCAGCTGTTATTTAACCCCAATAAACATAAGCGATAAAAACGAAAATCAATAAAACAAGTTATGATTAATCACATACACATACATGTAATCTCCAAAATTACAATTTCAAAATGCATACTAGTGGGTAAGTGACCGAGCTAAGAATAAGCAAAGCTAATTTACTTTTTACAAGAAAATCAAGTAAAATGAAATAAAAAATTTACACCAATTTATTTGATATAAAAATGATTACAAAAGAAAACAAAATCAATTGTGACATATTAAATTTTATTCATGTTTATGGTGCGCGTCATGTGTTAGGTTGTGCGAAGGGGTTAGATGAAGTGTTAAAAAATGTTCTTATATTGAATGATATATATATATATTTGTTTGGGTTGAACTTTTCAAACTGCACTGTTAAACATATACATATTTGTTTATTGTTGTGTCCATCTGATATAGAGATAAAGCAATGCAAAGATGGTTCAAAAAATATTAGCAATACATTATAACATGGATCATAGCAATAATCGGATTAGGCCGGTTACTTTAATTTCACCATATACTAATGTACTCAAGTATATATATATATATATATATATATATATATATATATATACAACGCATAAACGGAAAAACTGTCAATACTTCATCTATATACGCTGTAAACGAATGATACAACACCATCATGTACAAATTTAAAAAAAGATAAGATAAAACAATAGATAGCAGTTTTGTGCTCTCCCATTCAATGAAATACAAAAGTCTGTGATGCACAAAATGCGTGTGTACAATAGACGGTGCTTTTTCAAACAATATCTACTACTTATCTATTGAAAAAGCTCGAATACATGTATAGAAAAACTTAAAACAAACATATCTGTAAAGCATAAATAATTGATTACATAGCAAGAACAAATAACTTCTATATATATATATACAAATCTACTACAATAAATTTTGCTTGGCTCTAACAACCTGTGGTAAATTGAGCAATAACGAAAAGCTATTCCCAATTTACACTATACAAATTCTAGTAACTTGATAATATGCACTGCATGAGTTACGAGTAGTTCTACGCTGCTTCAGACGGCCCCACAATTAAACGAATCCGTTTAAGGAAACACAACTTCTACAAGCAAATTACAATTGTCCACTAGGACACCAAAAACCAAACGCACTTCACTCGACATAGACCTTCGAATTTTCCGAATCTTCATTTGTCTTCTTAACGCTGATAGTGGAAGCGGAAAATGACAATTTTAATAAATACGGATAGCGGCCCTCGGTACTTGGAATGGGCTGGTGATTGCACAAAGCCAACGCATTCACAGCATCTTCTATCGAAAACCACTCGATTAGACCGGATGACGACCGATCGGTGAACTTTGTGAAAGGTGCAATTTTGCTGTAATGGATCGAGAATTATTATTATTATTATTATTAATAAATGAATCAATTCTTTGTATTTAAAGATAAAGCGTCAATCTTCTACACAAGCAAATAATTACTGCAAAAAACATAGTTGTGAATCTCATTCTCAAGTACCGTGATTTTGTCCCAAATGTCATCCAGCAGTCTGGCGTCTTAATTATTCAGTCGCTTTAACACTATAAATAAGATACTCTTAATCATATATCTGCTGTTATTCAAAACAAACTGCGTTACTAGGTCCTATATATATATATAGCAAAAAACTGACATTTATTTAAATAATACCTACATCTCCTTATAACAAAAGTTCCCTATCTATTAAGGTGAAATCATTCCAATACAAAAAAACTATTGAAAAATACCTCAAGTACCTCAAAAAACGTTTAATATGACAATCCTAAAATCTTGAAAACCGTCGATATTTTTGTAGTCTCCCGTTTCTCCCCTAATTGTGGTATTGCTGAGTAAACAATGTAGTGCGTTTTCAAAAAACTTGTACGTTTCACTTTGGCAAATAGGTCTGATATCATTTTTGGCTATTTAAATAAAAGCCAACAATCACGTTAACCTTCTCTAAAAAGGTCATAACCACAACCTTCAGTCAGTTACTAACACGTATAGCATTTCTTTCAATCATTTGAAAGCACTGCTTCAAAATAATGAAAAGGTGATCAACCAACAATACGTACCGCGGTAGAACAGAATCACAAGCCGCAATCACCCTACGTAAATCATCTGTCGTAAAAGTAGGTGGACAATTCCAATAATGTAGGGTTAAGGTTGGAGGATAAATTCGGTTCTTGCTCGCCTTGTCCGCATTGATATATCGATTTTCACGACAACCAGAATAGTCTTTAAATGATGAGGTGCCATCTGCCAACTCAAATGGATTTTGAACATCCAAGATGAGTTGTTGTTTACTTGGACGAACCTGATGTAATGAAACAACGCAAAATATGTAAAACAATGTTCCCAGTTGATAGTAATTCTTAAAGTAAACAAATAACGAACAGTGGTAACCAGTCTCATATCTCATTGGCATTAAGTGCACATTTTCACCGAGATAAATAGACTGCCAAAACATGTACGGTGTAACTAAACACAGATTACTTGTATCACATACAAACAATCAGTTATTTAGCCATCACCAATCATCACTTTCGCAAACATCTAGTTCCATTGACTCACAACAGAGATGCAATGGAGTGGAGTGTTTGCTTACCAATATCAGTTGCAAAAGATACACTGTATTCATTTCTGGTGTAACCAAACAGATTACTTGTATCACATACAAACAATCAGTTATTTAGCCATCACCAATCATCACTTTCGCAAACATCTAGTTCCATTGACTCACAACAGAGATGCAATGGAGTGGAGTGTTTGCTTACTAATATCAGTTGCAAAAGATGCACTGTATTCATTTCTGGTGTAACCAAACACAGATTACTTGTATCACATACAAACAATCACAGTTATTTAGCCATCACCAATCATCACTTTCGCAAGCATCTAGTTCCATTGACTCACAACAGAGATGCAATGGAGTGGAGTGTTTGCATTAAAATACCAAATAAGGATTGCATGAATAAAATGTTTAATTAACAAATAAACTCACAGATAAATTACGTCCCATCAAACATGCATCGGAAAGATTTGAAATAACGCGATTGGCGCTAGGAATGTCACCCATTTGAGCCATCGCCGAACCCTCTTTAGTGCGTAAAAATTTTATTCGAACCACGTTTCCATACAAGCAAATTAAATTGAACAATCTGTAAAAATTGCAATTTAATAATTAACTTTAAAAACATTTTAAAAATTATTTAAGTTCAACTAAGAAAATTTTTTCAAAGAAAATAATTAAAACAAAGTTCCCTTCGCTGATTCTTTTTACAGTTAGCGCATAATTACAAAATAACGAGGTTCTGATTGTAGAATCATTCCTGAAAAAATATCTTCACAGTAATCACTCCCCAAAAACCTGGCGTCTTAACCAATTCAACCACCAGATATAATTTTTTTAAATAGATTTTCATAAATCTAAGGAACTCTTCATTGTAAGCATTTAACATAGTTGGTGGCATAGCATAAATAATCCGAATCCTTAAAACACCGAAAATAAATAGCAACAGTAAGAAATGCGGAACCATTAATCAAAACGTTGGGCTTTAAAGCCCGAACATTGCTTAATAAAATGTCCCAATACTAGCAAAAGGTGGTTCTACAGCAACTCCATAATAGCCAAGATAGATACAAACAATAATAATACTCTATTGTAGTCGATACCAAGTCAGGTTGAGAATAGAGTTTGAATGCAACACTGACCCTTTAGACTTTAAAATATTACTAAACAAACGACAAGACGTCATCCAGCATTCTTATATACAAAAACATTTACACCATTAACATGAATGTGTCATAAAGGTACTAAATTATCATAAAAATTCTAAATACTTACCGATCGCAATTTATACGTTCCATATCCAAATTGTAAATCATAATTACAGAGGACAAATTGCCAACATATTCCTCATTATTGATTGGACCGGCGTAACCACGTTTCGGTTCCTGAAAACCCATACCAATATAATCAGAAAATACAGGTGCCTGGATAGGAACCAAATTGGGTTCTATATAACTTTCTGGATAACCATAATAATTATCATTCATCGAATGTGAACTTTCGTGTCGAGCACGAGAACGCTCAAATCGACCTATAATAAGGTGGTATTAAGTTCATGAATAACTGTCTTACCCAACAAGGATGCATTATTTCTACTATCCGCAGAATCGGTCAACGAATTTGAATTAAGGTAGGGGTTTTCAAAATCCCACATGGTTTCATCATTTCGATTTACTGTGAGACGTGGAGTGCGAGCAAATTCAACTTTCAAAGTACAACATCCAGAATAAATATCGGCTCCATTTAAATGTCGCTTGGCAATAGAAGCTTCCTCCTCAGTTTTAAATTCAACCATAGCCTGAACGCGAGTACTGTGCACAATGACAATACGCAAAACACGACCGTGTTTGGAAGAAATCTGATAAACCACGTCAACTGTTATCGGGTACTGGGGATTATAAACAGTCAATAACAGAACGCGACGTTCTATGCGATTCTCCGGATTCTCACCATCAGGTACTGGACGATCAACAACTCGCTTAGATGTACTAAAATTCACTTTTACACGATGGTTAGCAAAAATTAAACCATTTTCACAACACCTGTAAAAATTAATTTAAAAAATGTTACTTTGAAACTGCTCGTTCAGAACTGGACAACTCATGAAACTCGATCAATGCTTGACCTTTTTGAGGTATCATAATTACATCCTGGATAGTGCCAAACTGTTCAAAAACATGTATCAGATCTAATTCCAAAGTATGGTCTGGTAAACCTCTAACATGAATAACCATAGAAGGTTCAATATCTTCCCAATCATCAGGTCTGTTACGCTTGCGAGCAACAGCCATTGAGAGTGCGACAAAAATCAACAAACGATCTAGTTATACGTTTAGAAAAAAAACAAATATCAAAATTGTTTTAATTTTTTCACTTTAAAATACAACAAAAATTCCCCCAAAATATTTAACGGAACTAGTAGCATCATATATAAACAATTGAAAAGTCGTGTTAGTATTTATCTATAAGCACCATTTTTAATGTCAATTATAATATTCATTACTGCATATTAGCAACGGAAAAAAATTCAAAAACCCAGTAAATTGACCAAACAGAGTTTGATAAATGTTTATATTTCACTAAGAAAATTCTTGAAAACAATTTTTTTTCCAAATTAACTGCTGATTTTCTCCTCAATGTTTTATAAAACCAAAAAAATCAAACTAAAGTAAAAGTCATTAGTCCTCACAAAACAATTATAACATCAAACTAAAAAATGTAAACCTCATTCTCATAGACAAACCGCACGACGCACCGATTTAAAAACTATGTCAAGCGCATAATCTATCATTTTTCTCTTTTTTGTTCTCAATATAATGTAAGTGAAATATTTAAACAAATGAGGTTTAAATTAGCAACGTAAACAATTATATTTACATTTAAAAATATTAAAATTAAATAATAAACTAATAATTTATAAAAATTTAATAATTATTTTTAAATTATTTAAATTTAATACAAAATTATTAAATAATTTAAATAATATTAAAAGGATAAATAATAAAATTGTTTATTTATGTAGATAAGTAATAAATAGTTATGCTTTTGTTAAATTAATATTTCCAAAGTGTACTCCTAGAGTGCTTATACATATTAATATATGTATTATTTTATTCCTCCAAGATTATTTATTTTAAAAAATTTGTAAAACCAGTAATTAATAATAACAATTTTTGTTTAAATAAGATAAATATTTTAGATAAAAAAAACCTATGTAAATTGTTGCTTTTATGCTACTCCGCTCCAGTCTGTTTCAACAATGGTATATTTGTTTTTATTTAGTCTTAATTGTTATTTTATTTCAAAATTACAAGATTCTACTCGATTTTTATATTAATATTTGTTATCTCTGAGTAAACGGTACTGTAAGTAAACATTTTTAAATAGTCAACGTTTCATTCATCTTTATAAAATTCTTAAGGAAATATTGTTACAAAGACTGAACTTATAATAATTGATATTATTTTACTGCCTATATTATACTTTTGCTAACTGCATGCAGTTAAATAAACTAATTTCTAAAACCTGGCGCTAAAACCAAGTATCTGGATTAATAAAAACCGCTTCTCTAAGATATCATTTGTTTTTCTTTAGTTAACATGATAAAACATCAATTTTTTAATCTGTTAATTACTATCAGTAAGAACTGGGGAAAGAAGTGTTTTATTCAAATGTACAGTATAAAACGTAAATACTTTAAATGTTAAGCTTTAAGTTGAATATCAACTATAGTCCCTTTGCAAAAATACACAATTTACGCTGTATTATATTTTTATGTAAAAAATTACAGACGCTGCACTGGGTAATTGTAATTTAATTCAGGTATGACAGGTTTTTACAAAGAAACGGCTGACAGAATTTGATTAGTCTAGTGAAGCAACCAACAATGCACAACCCATAAGAGTAGAAAAAACGTTTGCTTATTAATCATTTACTAAAAATTAATTTCCCACAAATTCCACTGCATCTACCTATAAAAGAACAAAAGCGGTATATCGACAAAACTGAAAACCGTTTCTTGAAAAAAGGAAGATAACAAAATGAAAGGCCACAATGTATACGTTTATTAATAAATTACAAAAAATAGACATAGAACAATACAATGTAAGTAGAACGCAATCCTAATGACAACCATTGGTTTTTTGATTTTCTAAATGAAACTGACGCAATGCTTCGCCAATAAGCATACCATCTCGTTCTAGTAGTAGCGTATTCGCTTCAATAACTTCCAAAGCTTGACTGACCGTTCGAGGACAAGATACTGGATTTAACTCAAAAAATTCCTACAAAACACAAATCCAAATAAATTGTAATTAACCAATATATTTTTAGTTCTACATTTTAATTATTTTCTTTACTTAACAGAAGATTGAAACTAACTACCCAAAATTATTACAAAATCCTTCAATTTTGTAAAAAAAGAAAACGCTTACATTAATTTCTAATCGTTTCTCTTCTTTTGCAAATCCAGACAGGACGGACTAAAGAAATAAAAACAGTAATGTAAAAATCATTACTACCATTAATTTAAATCTAGATTAATAAAAGTAACTTTTACCTAAATAACAAATCAATCCAAAATTATATCTAAAAATAACTGCTGTTGCAAAGTTTCTTAAAAATTGTCAAAAAACGCTGTGCAATTAGGTGACAAAATTTCCACAATTTTCTATATGAAAAATATTTTGTTTGACTTTAAGCATGTGAAATCGATAAAGTTTATTAACTAAAAAATGGAATCTTTAATAACTACTTCAAAAGCTGTTCGAATTTGGACGTCGGTGGGAATCGGGATTCGAATCCCACCACCGACCAACTAAATGCAAGCCCACTTTCGGCTTCGCTGAAATGTCCACTGTTGAAAGATGCCTTTCCCATAAAACATTCAAAGTAGCAAACATAAATCATAATAATAAAATAAATAAATAATAATAATCAAAATGTTCTTAAATTGCATCCATCTCACCAAAGTGGAAGCTCAGATATACCGCTATATACTCAATTCCCCGTCAGCCTCGATCTAAATAGAGGACACACCATACAAATATATCTAGCCAAGTGTATTACTATACTATATACTAAAGACTGTATGTGCCGAGGTAGTCTAGTAATACAACGCTGGACTCGAATGTTTGTAGACATGGGATTAAGCGTAGCGTGAACCCTCGCGTGACTGCAAAAATATCCACTTGCTGAAAAATGTTTAAACAATAAGAACAAATTATACACACATACATTCATATCAACACGTGTTTTTAAAATCCCTTAAACCCAGAGCATTAACCACCAAGTCGTTACGTCTCACATACAAACTAAAAAACATTACACACACTGACTCACTTTAATTAAATGACTGAGCAAATGCTGACCACCATACATGTCGCACACATGAGACCAGTTGGCTTTCAAAACGTTCCACGTCATATTTCGAGCTTCCAGCGACCACGAAGCAGCAGCGCAAATCGTCACAAGGCGGTCCTGATCTCGAACGGGACCATTTGAATCCAAACAAAATGTTAGCACTTGTTTAAGTGACGCCTCGGAAGATGCAGCACCCAAAGCACTGAGTACAAAAGACACTTCTTCAGGCGATTTGATCGATTTGAAAGACTGCAACAATGCAAAACGATTTGGTATTTATAGAAATGAAAACGTGTGAATGACAAAAGCGTAGACATAAATCGGTGTTAGACTTTGATACATGTTCATTTCACTTTAAAAGATATATGAAGCACATTCATTCATGTACTGTGGTTAGTGATGTGGTCAACCCTTCATCAATTCTATAGTCGTACAGTATATTAAACAATCGACTTCGATTGCCTTTTAAATATAACGAAGGTAGAATGATGCTTGAATGATGCTTATGACGATGTCACTAGTCGCAAAACATGATAAAATGCCCTTAATCCAAAGACATACCTTAAAATGACTTTAAAGTATCCTGGGTGTATGCATACATCCATCCGCCGAAGCAGAAGTCCAATTACAACTCTGTGCACTCAGTCCTTGCTATGCTAGTCTAGGTACTTGAGTGCACCTAGTCCACAATAGAAGAGTCCATATAGAGGTAACAATCAAGAATATCACCATCATATGAAATTGAAATTGTATAAGGACCACATGCATATTAATTTAGCATGAGGTAGACGAATTACCCGGAAAGTAAGAGGGACATTTTGTTGTTGTTCCTACAGTACCTTCTCGACTTGTCTCGATTAAGTAATTCTTTTAAAAATCTGAATCCAACCAGTAAAACTACTGGGTCAATGTGTCAAAACATTCAAAAGTTTAGATGCCACTATAAGTGTGAACTGTAAGTCCTTACACTAAACACCCACCTGTATATCCAATGTAAAACGTACTAAACCTTCTACCAAATATCACTCACGTCCATAAATTCTTGAATGACGTTAGGATAGTGTCGAATAACCGTATTGTAAATTGCTGCCCGTAGACTGTTGGGAATTGGGCACGAACCGGCTTTGTGCATATCGTAGCGCCTTTTGGCTTCGAGAACAACGTCACTATCGCCGCACTCGGAACCGGCCACCGAAATGAGCAGCGATCGAAGAAGATTGTCGTTGTGAGACCACGATTTGGTACAACTGTTATTGGTAAAAATATCTGAAGGAACAGACAAGTTGCGTAAAAGTGTATGTGTTGGACTAGTAACAGCAGTAACATTATAATAATCGATTTTTCCTTTGAATAAACAAACATCAAATTTCTGTAATTTATGAATTGTTTTAACATGTTCATTTAAATACTGTAGTTTGTATAATGGATACTGTTTTCGCTTGATCGAATAAACGTTGGTCTTAATTAACTTGAATCCTGATAATATAATTAATGTAAACAAATAACTAAAGACTAACGATCGCTAATTAACAAGGTTTGACTACTATACGCCATTCTTCTTCGCAAAGATTAACGAGGCCGCTTGATTTTTTATCAGGGTCATCGCCTATGGCCCAACGGCTACATACGCTATACGTATACCTTAAGATACCTTAATGTATGCTTACACACATTTACCAATGCAGAAATCTAGTTGTACCATTGGACACTCACTCTCCAATCCATTGTAATCTGAGTCCACACTGGAAGTAGGGAAAGACGATTATCACTATTATAGAAAATCAAAACTTTATAAGCATTACTTAAATCTTTAGGATTATTAGCATGTCTCATAAACGTAAACCTTGAGTAATGCTAATAAAAATGCGATTACTAATAATGATAATAATCCTGACTATTCATCCTCCATGTGGTCCATCCTGGACTATGTGTACATACGCATCTAAACTAATAACAACAGGAGCCAAGCAGAGACACAGCAGTAAAACCGGGTTTCTGTTTTGGCGAGTGGGTGAAAGTGTATACTAGGGATACTTAAAAGGTATCTCACTGTATACGTAAACCATGTGTAACCATTGAGTTAAGAGAGACAATCCTGACAAAATATCAGGTGACCTCGTCAATATTTGCAAACAGTGCTACCGTTACAAAGATACCGTTTACTAGCCAAGCAACTTTGTTATTCTTCTACGTTTGTTGTGCTTATCAAGCCATCAGAGTTAATCATTTAATATGCCGAACATATATAGAAATAATAAAGACAAAAACTCAAACTCAAACCCAAACTTACCAAACCTTTTCAAAGCAGGTCGTACCAAAGTTAGTAGATAGTGATGATAATCCTTCAACGGTATATCACTCAAATGAACGATCCGCTGTACGTAAGACGACAAGCCACTGACCAATGCAACTCTCCAAACAGCATCGCAATCTTCGCCAACCATAAACTCGGGCAATGTTTTGAGCCAGTCGAAAATACTAATGAAACCAGCTTTGGCCTGTAATATTTAGAAATAAAACAAATAAAACGCAATTGTACACACTTCTTTTCAATAATCCTATTTAAAAATTGATTTAAATGCACATCTTCTTTCATGGAAATTTTTATTGCTTGAATATACTTACAGTAGATAAACAAGCTGCTGTCAAAACCAATACAATATAATTCATTCGCTTTTCGAAAAACATTTGATTATATGAAGCACATCTAAATTATACTAAAATATTCGTTAAGCACTACCTTAACAGTATAAGTATAATATTTTACGCCAATATCATAAAATTTTAATTTAGGTCAAAAACAAAAAAATGAAAAAACAAACAAATAAATTAGTTTAAAGCATTGAGTTCCCTTTATAATTCCAAATAAAAATACAAGAAGACGTAAACTGTGAGATGAATTCATTTCGTACCTAAGGCTACCATTTAAAGGAGATGACATTATAAACCTCCTCAAAATCCGTCTTAAAACAGCCATAAAAAGGACCTTTCCATCGATTCAACTAACAATGCTGTTCACTACTAAAGGTCTCCCTTTGCCCAACATTAAAACGGCTAAAAACACATTTTCCGCCTCACATTGCATTTACCAGTTCACTTGCAGTTGCGGTGACAGGTACATTAGTCGGACAATGCGTCCTTATCTAACCGGGCTAAAGAACACATTCCTAACTGGATCAATAAGAGGTCAAACGGAAATGAACACTCATCTACATCCTCCATATTACGTCACTTACTACAAATCAAACATCAAATCAACTTTAAAAATTGTTTTAAAGTGCTAATTACTTCTCCAGCTTCCAATATGTTGAAAATTCTCGAATCTGTTTATATTCACACATTGAAACCTACTTTGTGTGCACAAAAACAGTTCGTCACTACATTGAACTTAGTTTGGTCGTAATGATTGTGTGTAAATGTTTGAGTTGTACTAATTTAAATGTTTTTTGTATATATATACTAAAATGTTATATGTTTGTGACTGACGAGAATATACGAAATGAATTCATCCCACAGTTTACGTCTTCTTATATTTTTATTTGGAAATAAATTAATCTCTTAAAAAATTGTTTACATAAAATATCTACAAATATATGAAAATAGATCATAAAAACTATGCATTTTTAATATTTTAAGTAATATTCGTTGAGTTCTAGAATTTTCTGAAGGTGTTTAATATAGGGGTTCCTGCGTATTTTAACCTAATGTTGTGGAATTTGATTTTACATTACATTATTAATTCTCTCAATTACAATTTTTTATTTCTCAAACCGTTTGCATTATATTTTTAAATTATTTAATTTTTTAAAAATTATATTAAGATTTTAATTGTCTAGAGGCAATTGTATAAATGAAACGTTTATTTTAGTCAAGAATTTTGCACTTTATATGACTGAAAATGCACTAATTTCAAAAGTATAATAAAATTTGTCGTCTTTTTTTAAATATAGACTAGAAAATTATTTTTATTAATTATTCATCGTTCTAGATCATCGCGTTGAAATCCAGTATTAAATATAAAATAGATTTTATCAATTTTAGTGCTACCTTAAACAATTACAGGTTCGTTTCATTTTAACACTTTTTACTTAATTTTATAATATTCTTTAATAAATAATAAGTTTTAAATACTTTTAGCTGTAGTAATATCAAAAAATTGTTAAAATAGAGCCGAAATACTAGTTGCTTAAAGTAGCACTGAAATTGGTAAATTATTCAATTTTATATTTAATACTGGACCTCATCATGTTGTTTTAGGCATCTTTAGTGTATACTAGTACCTGAGTGAGAGTCCAGTAAAAGCCCAGTTATACGACTGTGTACTCCGTCCTATGGGAACATAGTCCAGGATGCACCACGTGGAGGAGGAGGAGGAGGAGGAACAGTCAGAAATATCACCATCATTAAAATTTAAAACTTTATAAGTATTATTCAAGTCAAGATACTCCATTTATCCACCTCCACAACCTTAATTCGCACAGAAATTTGAAATGCTATGCGAACTTGGAGTTTGAAATCGCATCACCGACGACTTCTCGTCCAGGACACAGATAAAAAACAAGTGTATAAATCGCCCACAAACAACCAACATACCAAAGCGAATCCGTCATTGACAAATACGATTCGATTAGATGGATTGGATGACTGATTGCGCAATTGTCTGGCCAACAGCTGCAACTGATTGGAATCGTCGTATCGCGTGTGATAATAGCCCGTTGCGTCGGCGTTGGCCTGGACCAGGCACTGGTTGAGTGCATCGGGTGACCACGAAAGCGGAATGCAAATTTCTTCGACTTCGCTTTTCAAGACGTGTTTGAACGTGCAACTTTGTAGACCATCTGCCGACGAACATTTGAGGGTCAGAGGAATTGGCCACAATCGCTTCGGTCCAGCTACAGTGTAGGAAAGTGTTGAATGGAAAAAGTTGAAGTCATTGCTGTGACTCCGGTAAAAAAACGTTTCTAGTCGTGCAATTTCGCATCACAAATTGGAATTATGAACTCGAGGCACTCATGGCTGTGACGTAAAACCGCTCATTTGAGGGTGCACTGTCGACAAACCAAGTCAAGTGTACTTTTGGCTTCCAACATGTCGCTTCCATGTGGAACTAGGATTGCCAGTTGAACAACGACGAATGTGATCCAACCAGTGGAGTAGTCCAACAAAAAATAACAGGTGAGCGATAATTGTAGCTATTTCTATTCAATGGGATGTTATGATTACTAATTAAGGATGCTAATAATCCTGAAGATTGAGTAATGACTATAAAGTCGCAATTTCTAGTAATCGTGATATTCCTAACTGTTCCTCTTCCACGTGGTGCATCTTGAATTAAGTGTACCTAAGTACATAGACTAACACAACAAGGACCAAATGCACAGCAGTATAACCAAAATTACACGTTGGTGAATGGGTGCAACTATAGACCCAAAATAATTAAAAGATATCTTAGGGTATACATATACCATATGCAGCCGTTGGACTAAAAAAGGATAATCCTGACGAAACATCAGGTGACCTCATCAATCTTTGCGAACAGTGGCGCTGTCTTTCAGCTAAGAAACTCCATTATAATTCAACGTTTGTTATGCTTACCAAGCCATCGAAATCAATTGTCAATAGGTCATCCTAATGTATTCAAAATTTATTTTCGATCAATAACATGGTCATCTCTTCGTTATTCCCATATTATCAGGGTTTCTACAACGATAACCTCTCATTGCTTCACATGTAAAGAAAACCTCGTATGCAAAACAAACGTGGGAGGGTAATGAAACAATACTAATAATGAGATACCACTAATCACAGAGATTGATAAAACCACTTAATATTCTCTCTCTCTCAGCTAATATGGTATAGGTATGCACCTCAAGATACTTTCTAAGTACCCTGGATGCATGTTTTCGTCTACCTAAAAAAATGGAAACCCAGTTATAACGCCGCGCATTTAATCTCTGATCTGTGTTAGTACACGAAATGAAGAATAGTGAGACTTCATAAACATTACTCCAATCCTCATAATCATTAACATCCTACATGGACAATCTAATAATAATAATAATAATAATAATAATAGTAGTAGTAGTAGTAGTAGTAGTAGTACAAAACAACACAGACAATTAATTCGACCATTTTTACACACACATATATACTAAAAGTGTACAACACGTACTAACTGGTTCTTTGGTCGGCAAACGATACTGCTCCTGACCCAACTGCACATAAACGCACTTGTTGTCGGTACGCAGAGGCCGTATAGACAAAACGGGAAAGCCAATAGTCTGCGTCCACGGTCGCATCAAACTGCCCACGTCCAAGTCCGATGCTTCGCTCAGGGCTGACCACAAATCTTCGGTCATGGCATTGTCGTAGGCGTGTCGAGACAAGTAGGAGCACATGCCTTGGCGAAATATTTGGCTTCCCAAAAAGGCATTGAGCATGTGAATCAAACTGGCGCCTTTGCAATAGGAAATTGTGTCGAAAATTTCATCAATTTCGTGAGGAGTTGAAACTTCCACCTTTGAAAATGTTTTTTTTAATGTAGAGATAATAAATGAAATGTGCGTTCGTTGGAAAATCGAGAATTCGAACTCTAATAACTGCCGTTCTTCTAGACTTAGGCAGCTTAGTAGTACACAAGTATAATGCAGGAAAAGGTGACCAAGGCGATATACTGGATAGTGATGGATTAACATACCCCCGCAAGACTAAATACAAGCTCTCCGTTAAGGCTTTTTTTATCTCTACATTCGTACAGCATATCAAACAATCGACTCCAGTGGTTTCATAACCGTGAAGTTTCTTGGTTAACAAACGGCATCCTTATGATGGTGCCACTGATGCTTGATTAGGGTTATTTCCCTGAGCCCAACGGCTACATATAGTATACGTATACACCTTAAAATACCTTTTAAATACTCTGGGTGTACGCTTGTATCTATCCACCAAAGCCGAAACCAAGTTATATTGCTGTGCACTCGGTCTCTGCTGTGCTAGATTAGGTATTTAGATGCACCAATTCCGAGACATTGCCATATTGAGGTGACAGTTGGAAATTTGGACTTTATAAGCATTAATCAAATCCTCACAATCATTAGCATCCCTAAATTACAATATATTGTAAATAATACTCAATACAAGTTGTATCAGAGCGGAATAACAGATAAAAAACTGCGTTAACTTCAAACACACAAATAATGTGAATTCTCTTTGTAATTGTTAGGTCAAACCAAATAACTACACCAAACGTCTTCCGATCAGCTGACCAATCAGATTTTTCTAATTTTCGAGTGTAATGTAAGGTATAACTTAAGATAACTTTTCAATAGTTTGAGTGTAAGCACTCATCTATCCACCAAGGCGGAAAGCCAAATATATTGCTGTGCTGGTCTAAGTACTTAGGTGCACCTAGTTCAGGATGTGTCACGTGGAGATGACGGACACAATTTTTAACACTTTATCTATGTATCTCAACAATTTGTGCCATACACGCATAATGGAAAAACGGCGCAACAACCAACCTCGATAGGATGTGAAGTAGACAAGGCATCCAGATGCATCGCATAGACCAATTCTCTTGATGTAAATTGTGTCTACAAATGGAAGCAGAAAAAAAATTATGTAGAAATCACATAGAGTAGTTGAATTTTATGTACAACAGTTTTCGAGTAGTTTAAAAACCACGTGTTTATATATATATTTGTTCGTTTTTACTACTTTGAATGTTTGTACGAGAAACATCTTTCAGCAGTGGACACCTTAGCAAAGCCGAACGTGGGCCCACATTTAGTGCCGGTGGTGAGATTGGAACCTGTACTGCTGTACTGTTAGACCACCCCGGTACTATATACGTAAATATACGTAGAATGTCCACAAAGTCTGTTTACAATTTAAATTTACTACAAGGCCAATTGATGGAATACTTTTGAGATAGTCAACTCTTCAGTATTCCTACATTTGTATAGCGTACTTCGATACTTGATAAGCATAGAAAAGTAACGACGTTTCTTGGCTAATTGACGATACGGTTAGAACGGCACCACTGTTCACAAAAATAGACAAGACTGCCCGATTTTTGTTATCTCCTTTGCCCCAAGCGCTATATACAATATACATATATCTTAAGATACCTTTTAAATACTCTGGGTGTATGTTTGCACCCATCCACCGAAGCAGTAGCCCAGTTATACCGCTGTATACTCGATCCATGTTGTGTTAGTCCAGGTGCTTAGGGGCACGTATATGTGTATTAAATGTAAACAAAGTCTGTTTACAATTTAAATTTATTAAATAGTCAATTGATAGAATACGTGTGAATCAATACGTGACATCACCACATTCACGATTGCGTGTTTGTAGATTCCTCAATTATACATGGCCACAACGGTAGATTAGTGCCATTAAACAAGATAATACAAAATAAATGTACAATGCAAAAAATTAAACAAATTAATCAATTTATGTAATTATCAAGTGACATAAGGTTATCATTATCATCAATGTATTTGTTTAGCCAGGATTTGTGAATTAATATAAAACAACTGTTAACATAAATTTTCATATTAATTAGTAAAAGCAAATTATGAATTTTATCAACAATACATTTTACATTGAAAGATAGTATTAGTGACAGTGAGATTTTCTAGTAAAGTGGATTTTAAAGTACATTGAATTAACTATAATGATATTTTATTTTATGTTGTTTCTTAGATACATTTTCAAATAAAAATATTGGGTACAAAAGAAAAATTAATTCTACTATTAAATTTTAATAATATTTTATTGCATACAAAGAAGGGAAATAAATATATAAATATAAATAAAATTATGTTTATATAATTTTCAAACATATATATTATTGAATAAAACGATAATGGCAAATAAAAATGAATTAGAGTAGAGCAGCCATCCGAGGGCCTGCATATGTGATGTTGTATTCAAAACTACAATTACATTTGGTGCATTATATAATGTGCCGGGGTTGGCATACATGTGATCTCCACCACTGGCACTAAATGCAAGCACATGTTCGGTTTCGCTAAAATGTCCACCTCTTAAAAAGATGTTTCCCGTAAAACATTTAAAGTAGTGAAAATAAATCAGTTAAGTCATCTACCCTCTAGCACACACGCACACACACACACACACACACACAACGAACCCAAATATCCATATCGGGATCACTCGTTGACGCACAAATATTCGATCCAGTTGGCAAAGCCTTCCTTGAGCCACAAGTCTGTCCACCATCGCATCGTCACTAAATTGCCAAACCACATGTGGGCCAATTCGTGACTGACCGTCAGGGCAATCGATTGTTTCGCAGTAGCCGAAACTTCGTCCAAATTGGCCAGTAGACAACGTTCGCTTTCGAATGGAACAACACACAACAATTGGCGATTGAATGAAATAAATGAATGCGTCGGTTCGACGAGAAGGTTAATAATCCCGAAAACCATTTGGATCAACACTCCAAATTTTTATACCGATTTCAATTCCACTCGTGGGAGTGATGAAATATAACCACCATTAGAAATTGAGACTTTATAAGTATTACTCAAATCCTCAGGATCATTAGCAGTTAAATATATACTTTTTAAACACCACACTTCTCGTTTATCAATACACAAACGTGGGGATCGATCCAAACAAAATAGTAAATGTTAAAAATCAATAGACACAAATACATATTTTAACAGTTTTTTAAATTCAATACTTATTGGTTGTTTGAGTAAACCAATTAGATTGCATAACTAAATAACTGCAAATAATCACATTTATTCAAAAGTATACGGAAATAAATATTAATTAATACTGAGGTGATATAGTGGTACAACCCGTGACTCAAACTTGGGTTGGCATGAGTTTGAGTCTCACCAACAGAACTAAATGCGAATATTCACTTGATCTATCACATAAAAACAGTAAAACTCATAAAAAAACATTAAACACACAAATTGTATTTAATAACATTCACCAATATATATTAACAAAATTTTAACAGTCTACGCTTTTCATCCTAAAAAATCAATTAACTTTAAACAGCACATTAATAAAACACCCAGGAATCAAACAAAACGTTTGACAAAATGTTCGAATACATGGGAAAATTTTGTTGTCCCATGCTTGTCTTAAATTATGGGACTTTAATGTTGTTTTATGCTGTAACCGTTATCCTATTGCTCATGCCTAGTTCTAAAGCAAAAGGTTTTAATAATAATAATAATTTATTTGAGTACTACTAAAAGTGCACAAAATGAGGGCCCTTGGTTGACCTAGAATTAAATGTCTTCTTGCTAAAAAAATGCTTATTGTGAAGTATTCCTAAAAAACAAATAAATAGAAATCATGCTATAATGCAAAATACGTACCGAAAAGTAACTAAACCCCAATTTTCCATAGCACCTCCAGCAAAGTCCGGAATGGCAATTAGATCAATTTTGGGCAAAGGATACATTTGTTGAAAGTATTTGCCGAAAAATGGCAAACTGCAGCATGCCGTATTGAGTGCCAACAAACCTTGATTTTGGTCCGATACAAAGCCTTTGCGTGAGTAAATACGCACAAGTACATCGTTGGCATCCTTTGCCTGTCGACAAGTGAACAACAAGAGTGCTATCAATTATTGAATATACCTTTGAGTTGCAACAGTGACAATTGGTATGCAGTGCACTAACCTCATTGGTACACTAATAGGATCTTGAGGATTTGAGTAATGCTAATGAAACCCCAATTTCCATGTCGTGCATCCTGGACTAGGTGCCAACAGGCATGAACACTAATAACAGCAAGGACCGAGTGGACAGAGATATAACTTGGATTTCATTGATTGCCCTTCAGTGAATGGATGCTAGCATACACCCAAGATGCTTAAAAGGTATCTATCATATGTAACCGGTTAGGTTCGTATATCTGTCAACCGGTGTCAACCCTAGAGGAGATCGCCTATTAAATTCCTGTAAACTCTAACGTCGTCACTAGGAAACGGTCTCCTAGCTAGGAAACTTCCTCTTTGTATAAAAATTCGAATTGCTATACAAACTTTGAGTTAATAGAGGTGGCTCTGCCATCAATTTATATATATATATATATATATATATATATATATATATATATATATATAATAGAGCCAAACAATAAAGTCATTCGCAAACCGTTCTACAAATAACGGCAAAATGTATCAATTATTTGGTTATAATAAATGTTAACCAAATTCATTTCATTGTTTGCAATTTAACCTCAACATTAAAATACAATTTTATCCGTTAAGTGATTGATTAAACTAATGTCCATTAGAATAAACAAAACTATTCAGTTTAAAATACATTGGTTTAATTAATTAATAATATGGAGTCTTTGTAACATCATATTTAAATGTTTATTGCTGATTATAACAGTTAAATAATAAATAGCATCATTCATAATTTTATTATCGTATACAACACATTCACCATACAAAGGTCGTTTAATATTTACTTCAAAAGCTAAACCCAGTACCAGTTAATTAAATAAACAATCAATTGCTGGAACAAGATACTGTCAATAGTTATAAATACAGCTGAAGTCTTATCGTTCCTGGTAATAAATCAAGCACCAGGTATCTTTAGGTATCAATTTATCATATGTAGCCGGTTAGGCTTGTGGGTTTGTCAATCGACATCAATCCCCAAATTCCTCCAAAAAATCGCTTCGTCAATTCTTGTAAACACTGGCGTCATCGCAAGGAAGCCATCTTCTAGCCAACAAACTTCACTTATCCCTCTAAGTCCAATTCGCATCCGACAACCTCTTTGCAGATGAATTCGGAATACTACGCGAACTTGCTGTATTTTCGTAAACCAGTTTTCCTGTTGTTTCTTAAAGAAGTTAAACATTCTATATAAACCATCCTCCTATTTGAAGACAAATTTAAAAAGAGTTATATAAAAGTTGGAATAATCCTGGACCAGGTGCCTATAGGTATATAGACTACTAACAGCAGGGATTGAATGCACAGCGGTATAGCTGGGTGGGTGCAAGCAACTACAATGAAAAAATGCATCAATATTACCTTTCAAAATACCCTTAAAAACAATATATAATTACCTCTACGTATTCAATGTCACCAATAACAAAGGCCACGAGATAACTTGACATTTTCGGAGAATCTTCAAATAAGTATGAATGGAAATGCTCATCATATTCCTGGCGAGAAATAACTGGCTAAAAAATAAATATTATTACCAATTATTAATAAATCCTTAAAACATATGCACTAATTAATGTGGACAGCAAACTTTTATAACTTAAATATATTCTACAAACGTTTCATGTTGTAAATGCACCAAATTTTCCAAATATCCAGCCATAATTTTTACGCTAAATGATCCTGAGGATTTGAGTAATGATTATAAAGTCTCAAACTCCAATGATGGTGATACTCCTGACTGTTTTTCCTCCACGTGGTGCATCCTGGACTAGGTGCCTATAGGCCTGTAAGCATTCTAGACCAATAACAGCAGGGACCGAGTCCACAGCAGTATATCTGTTCTCACTGTACTCCTGCTCAGTGAAGGAATGTTAGCACACACCCTAGATGCAAAAAAAGTATCTTAAGGTATTCGTTAACCATATGTAGCCGGCAAGGCTAAGTGGAGTTCACCCTGACAGAAAATCAGGCCTCAGGTCCTTATCCTGTGCAACCTACAATGAAACTTCGCTCTACAAGAAAATATGTGATGGAATCAGCAACCGAGACCCCCAGGGCATCTGATCTCCTAAACGTCTGGGGAAGGACCATAATTTCACCCTTGTTGACTAATAATGACGAGCCTGACTTAAAGTCACCGAGGTGTGAACGGTCAGCCTCTGATGGCTCCCATGGATCTATCAACCAGCGTCGTCCTCTCGTCCCCCAAAGAAGATTGTCTTGTCAACTCCTGTGAACACTGGCGCCGTCGCAAGGCAATCTTCTAGCCAAGAAACTTCATTTATCCCCCCAAATCCAATTCGCATCCGACAACCTCTTTGCATGGGAACATGGAATGTACGGTCACTGTTGTCTGTTTCGGCCCAAGCGTATACTACCACAGAGCTAAGTCGTTACAAGATTGACATTGTTTGTCTCCAGGATACAAGACTGGATTGTTCAGAGCCGTTTAGTCTTCCTACAGCTTCCCAATCAACATATGCATTATTCCTCCCATCAACTTGTGCACAAAATCCAGCACATCATGGGGTAGCATTTTGCTTATCCCCATAAGCTACCAGTGCGTTAATTAACTGGAAAGGTATATCCCCACGATTGACTTTTTCGCGCTTTAAAAATTCCAAGTATACAATGGCCGTGATTAATGCCTATGCTCTCACCAATAATCATTGTGAAAAAGAAATTGATGAGTTTTATAAGCAACTTGAAGATCTATATTCTCGCCTCAAGACCTCATCACAACTCGTTGTTATTGGAGGAGATTTTAATGGCAGAGTCTGCAGAGACGGTGTCAACCAGCCCAGCGTTGGCCCTTGGACAAAATCGCGCGAACAATGTGAGAACGGTAGAAGGTTAAATGAATTCGCAGCAAGGTGCAATATGGTTCTCACGAACACATTTTTTCAACACCCTGTGAAACTCTTGACACATTTCGTTCAAGTTGTGGTAGATATTCCTCCCAAATCGATTATGTTTTGGTTAGTAAACGTTGGTTCAGTGCAATCAAAAATTCCCGAGCATATAGAGGCTTCCGAACGGGTAATGAGAATGACTCTGACCATTCACTTGTCTCTTGTTCGTTTCGGCTACGCCTAAGAATTGCCAAGACTAAACCTAATATTTTGGCTCCGGATTACTCCCTGCTCACAAACAGCAACTATGCTACCAAGTTTGCCAAAGCCTACTTATCAGCCTCAATTGCTGTCCCGAACTGTGATATGGGAATAAATCAGTCTTGGAACAGTCTAAAGCAGAAGATTTATACAGCTAGTTTGGTTCTTCCTCGTTCAATCAATGTCAAAGGGCCAAACTGGTTGTCTACCAATTCTCTGTTCGGGACGATCTTCACACAATCTTGGTCAGCACTTTATCTTGGAAACAATGGCTAAGTCGATGGACTGACATATCCCTACACGCCTCCGAAAATCGTGAACAATGGAAAGGGATTGTTCGAAATGCTATGCGAATTTGGAATTAATAAAGATGTGGCATTGCCACTAACTTTTGTTGTTGTTGTAATTTTTATGAACCACAAAATACAATGTTATATGACAACTATGTAAATTCAATTTTTCAATAAGAATTACCACTGTTATTGTATATATAAACATTTGTGCATTAGAATAAATAAATAAATAGACAACTCAAAAATAAAACATAAATAAAAAAATCATACCATATTTGAAATCGCAATTTTATCTTTAGGAGCAAAAAGTTTAATGCTAAAAACTGATTTAAATTCTGGTTCA
Source organism: Cardicola forsteri (assembly GCA_025895645.1). Taxonomy (NCBI): domain Eukaryota; kingdom Metazoa; phylum Platyhelminthes; class Trematoda; order Strigeidida; family Aporocotylidae; genus Cardicola; species Cardicola forsteri. The sequence continues at coordinate 412,127 of JAKXYG010001435.1, read as the reverse complement.
TCCCAACATGGAAAAACTTGACGAGCACCAGTTGGCTATAGAAAACTAATTAAACCAATATTAGACTCTACTTCAAATTGTGTAGCAATCATATGTTCTTTCTTATCTTCACTTATATCATAAGAACTACGATATAAACCCTCCATTTTACTACCAATAATACCGGTATACTCCAAATCAAGTTTTGAATGACCAACCTAAAAATGCAATAAATAAACATTAGTAAAAATAAGTATTACCTTGGATAGAGAAGGAAGTTTTAATACAAGCGTTTCGTTTTCTGGATTTACTTGAAAGTCAACAACATCTAGACAAATTATAAAATTCAATTTTATGATAAACTCACTTTCATCCAATGATGCAAACTTTATATCAAGAAAACGAGAATTAAGAATTATCTCGGAAATTCCTTCAGTTATCTAGATATAATTATTAAAAAACATTTTAAAAACAAACTTCAAGAGACACAGTCTGTTTTCCCGAAAACGTAAAACTTTTAAAGCACGGTTTCAATTCGATGTAGTAGTGGAGAGGCATACAAATTCTTGGCAAACGTTTAAACGCATTAGATGCCATGATCAAATTGCTAATTCAATAATTCTTATTTATCAATAAGTAATCTATAAACACATTATTCATAATTACAATTCTTATATATATAGTAAACCAAATCCCAAAGATAAACATTTTAATTATTCCAAGAAATAAAACAAAAATGTCTAATTAAAGTACTTTTAAATATTAACAGACTACACAATCTGTATATCAAATTGTAGTAGTGATCCTTCTTAAAACTTAAATTTTTACTACAAAAACAATATCTACGTACTAAATGTAAAATAATAAAATAAAATACTTGCATTTAATTTTTCCATTTTATAATCTCCTAACGCCTGTGGAAAATGTTACAAAACAATAGTTTTATGTATAATCACTTTGTGCGTTAATAAAACAAAAAACAATATTAATAATAAATCCCTAAGAACAATTTTTCATTTGACAGGAAACGAGCATAAAATAATAACTATTTTATCTCGGTTCAACTTTAACGTTAAACTCTAAAAATCAGTTTAATACCAAAATAAAAACAACTAAAAGTAAGTAACAGACAAGAATGAACTAATAATATAGGTACAATACACAAAGTACACTTCTAAAACTCCAAAAAATACGCATCCGTCAACACGAAAATACCAATAAAAACAAATAAACATATAAAATGTAATAATAATAATATATGCGGCTACAAATATCACTATTTGATTCGATAAATAAAGTCAATTTGTATTAATTTGATTGTTTCAAGATAAATGCACTAACCACACTACACTACTACACCAATTTGTAATGCTTCTTTGGTGCCGAAACCCGGGATACAACAGAAGTAAACAAATACAACCAGTAATCACAATGGTCAAACCAACTGAACCAGAAACTTCGATCTGGACACGAATGGTAACACGTCTGTTGGACCTGTTGGCCGGAACGATTCAAGAGGATGCAATACGCGTCACCCATACAGCTACAGTTACACCCCCAGAGAAGTTTGCATTGGGGGACAATTTCGCACTGTGGGAAACCACAGTTAAACGATATCTACAACAGTTTCCGCAAGAAACACGATGTTCCGTATTAGCCGGCTTATTCCATGGAAAAGCTGATGAATTGGTCGTCCGAAGCAGAATCTTGGAAGAAGAGTCAGATGAAACTATGGCGCTGGAGGAGTTACGGTTGATATTTATGCCTCCACGGCCCTTGGGGAGACAGATTGAGGAATTTTATAACAGAAGACAGCGCAATTTATCCTCGATGTGGTACGACTGGCAGAGAATGCCCTTGCCAAAGAAACCCCAAGCTATCGGGATCAAGCCATACAAATGCAAATAGCGAGAGGGGTGACATCGCCCATAATTAAACAGGATTTTTTGGATAACAGACCAACGACAGTGAGGGAGGCGGTCAAGCGGGCCCGGAAGTTAGAGGTGAAAGAAGGGGCAACGATGGACGCAACCAGGGAATGGCCCAACTATCGCCAAACAACACAGGGCAGAAGCGGAGACAACAACCAAAATTGCTACTATTGCCAACGGTTTGGGCGGTTTGCAAAGAGGTGTGGACACAACCATACACCCCGAGGACAAATACCACCGCTGAGAAAGACGACGGAAGATTAACTGTGATATGGTTGTTTATATGGGTTGTTTGTTTGGGGATGGCGCGTGTTTGAATCACTTTTTGTACAGCTTCCGTTAAATACACACGTGACACTCCAGACTTGTGTTTTCCATTAGTTCCCGACTCACTGGGAATTCATATTGTTACTGACTAATTGAGAGTATTTCTTATTAAGATTAGTCAGACTTCGTTATCGTCAAGATTGCGAATCACTGAACATTAGGAGACATTCGTGCAATTCTACTAATATTCAGACAACACAGTTTGTTCAACAGCAAGAAGCATTACAAATTGGCACCAAATGTAAAATAATAAAAATAAAATACTTGCATTTAATTTTCCATTTTATAATCTCCTAACGCATGTGGAAAATGTTACAAAACAATAGTTTTATGTATAATCACTTTGTACGTTAATAAAACAAAAACAATATTAATAATAAATCCCTAAGAACAATTTTTCATTTGACAGGAAACGAGCATAAAAATAATAACTATTTTATCTCGGTTCAATCCTTAACGTTAAACTCTAAAATCAGTTTAATACCAAAATAAAAACAACTAAAAGTAAGTAACAGACAAGAATGAACTAATAATATAGGTACAATACACAAAGTACACTTCTAAAACACCAAAAAATACGTATCCGTCAACACAAAAATACCAATAAAAACAAATAAACATATAAAATGTAATAATAATAATATATGCGGCTACAAATATCACTATTTGATTCGATAAATAAAGTCAATTTGTATTAATTTGGATTGTTTAAGATAAATGCACTAACCACACTACTACAAAAATCGCGCCAGAATAAAGTTCACTTTCGTATTTTTCTCTATTTAAGCAAGCATATACATTAAACAAAAAAAAAATTGTATTATATTAACAGTTAAATAATTATTTTATTTACAAATTAAATTTTATTATGAGTTAGCTATTAATAAACGGTACATTATATTTGCTAAAACTGCACCTTAACATGTTTAAACTAAGATAAGTTAAATTATTTATTTTTGACAAGTACGCAAACATTGTATAATAATCAGATTTAATACTTGTTAACTGAAAACACTCAGTTATTAATAACATAAAGCAAACAAACTGAGACAAGTGTTTATTCAGTTACGTTAAACAGTATTAATTCAATTTAATTATTTAAATTACAATATATAAATAAACATATAAAATTACAAAAATGCAATATTGGTTTATTTAAAAAAACTATTTAATTGTAATTAATTATTATAATAAATAATATTTAATTAATTAGCTATGACTGGAAATGTTACAAGCTGGATTACAGGTTACAGGTTGATACACGAGTTGAGTAAGAGTAAAATTCTTTTTGATTTTTGGTTTTATTTATCAATGATAACAGCAAGATTTAGGAGAAAATATAAAATGGATGGTGAAGTAAAGCGGGATTAGACACTGAAAAATATTTGAAATTAAGACAAAATCAAGGTAGATAGTGGAAATTAACAATTATAGAAAACGAGTAAAAATTAGAAATATGCTAAAGTAATAATAAAACAAGTTACATATTACAATGCAAAAACACTGCAATAATCTTCAAAAAAGAAGAAAAGAGAAAATGATTAATAACGCTCCAATGGACGTGTAGCGTGACGCGAATGAGTTAAGTTGTTTGTAGGTAATTTTCAGTATTCAATTTTGTTACATATTATTTAAATAAATATTTTGTTCTTTTATTTTGCATTTTATATCTCTACGCCTTATATATATATATATAACAGAATGAAAAGTTTATTTGACTATTTATTAAAAATTATTATAGTTTTAAATAAAATAATAATATAATACATTCTAGAATTTTTATGAATAAATTATACTAATTGTTTTAAAAATAATCTTCAAATTAAAATTTTTTAAATGTTTAAATTTTGTTTATGTACTTTAACTTTTATTTTGTAAATTAATTTTTGCAAAACTATTTAAATTAAAATTTTTTTTTAATTATTGTTTATTATTTATTTTTTCTACAAAATTATTAAAGTCAGTTATTTTGTATATATATAATATTAAGTTAGTTTTTAATAAATTTTGTTATTAAAAAAATATTTAGGTACTTATTATTTAGATTAAGTATAATTTTTTTAACCTTTACTATTTTGTGTTTTACAGTTGTCCTTGAATGATATTCTTGGGCATTTAATGTTTTATATAATTTTAAAAACTTTTTATGTTAGCAGCTTAATTTTGTTTTGTTTTACAAAAATTAATTAATACATTGTGAGTTATATATATATATATATATATATACATAATTATGCAATTTGTAACCATCATAGTTTAATATGAACATACTACAGTTTTAGCTTTAAATTAAACGCTTGTATTTTTATTGCATTTTGATGGCCGTAGCTTAGTTTTAGTTAATCAATGATTTTAATTAATTTTGATGATTTTTATATAAGTATAGAATTTTAATATAAAAAGATGTCGGAGAATTAGTTGCATTGTTCTATGTTATTATTATTGTGTGTTTTACTTTGATTTCGTTTAAGTTAATTAATTTGGCTAATACTTTTTATTTTTGTTTTTAACAATGCATTTAGCAAAACTGAAAATGAATTTTATTTTAGGTCGTAAAGGTAATGTGGTTTTATAAGTTCATTTTTTATAGCATTCTCTAAAACTGAATGTGTTGGTAGAGAAGTAATTAGTCAAAATAGTAAGAATTTGAAACTCCGACTACTTTGAATATTGTTTTATAGTTTCACATTCGGTTTCCGATGTGCTTATTACTATTGCTAATGAACCTTCACTGGCTCTTTATCGTATTCAAGAACACATAAGAAAATCTCATCCTGATTTAGTCAAACAACAGGTAGTTTTTATTAATATAATTTGTTTTGATAGAAGTTAGTTGGATCTCTTGTCTCTGAATTATGTGGATTTTGTTACGATTTGGATAACTCTTTAGAGTGAGCGTTGTTTTTGAATTAATTTTTTTTATTTAACGTTTATTTTTTTAGAATTACATTATTTATTATTTATTTGTTAGGAATGTCGCCGTTGTCGGAAATTAAGACTTTATACTCATTACTTAAATTTTTAAGATTATTACATCTTTGAACAACAACAAAACATAACAAAGGTTAGTAGCAATGCCACATCTTCATTAATTCCAAATTCGCATAGCATCTCGAATAATCCTTTTCTATTGTTCACGATTTTTGGAGGCGTGTAGGGATATGTCAGTCTATTAACTTAGCCATTGTTTCCAAGATAAGTGATTTATAATTGGGCTATTTAACGTAATTAATATTGTTCTAAATAATTTTACATTAACATAAATATATATTATTTACATGAATGAGCATTATACGTTTATAATTTGTGAATTGCATCTGTGTTTATTCTTAATCCTAATATTACGTGATTTTATGCAATAACTTACTAAATCATAGTTTTAGATGGTTCATTTTAGTTTTAATTGAGAAATATTATCACACTTTACTGTTTGTATATTAAAATAATACTTTTATCGAAGTAGTTAAGCAAAGAATATATATATATATATATATATATATATATATATATGGAGAGAGAGAGAGAGAAAACGTTTTAGTTTACACAGTAATATTTATCTAGAGTTTTTATTTTGTTATTTTATTTGAAATAGTGCGATTGAAAATATGTCTCGTGCCACTAAACATTTTAGCCGAATAAATGAACTTTTGAAATCTAGTGTACTTGCCAAACTTAGATTGGATTATGAACGGAAACAAAAGTAATATATTAATATGATAGTTTATTTATTATATTGTATGTTTATATAATCTAATTTTATTTAGTAATCTTTGATAATAATTACATTATATATTACTGCGTAAGGTGTAGTAATGGAAATTAATTTACGGTTTTACATTTATAGTAATTATTTGCAAATTTTTAGGAATTTTTTAATGTTTTAAATAATAATAGGCATTTATTTATTTATTATTGTTATATGTGCGTTTATGCACTAAATTTATCTCTACTGAGATATTAAACCACAATATAATAATAATAAATATTATTATTGTTTATTGTTTATGATGATCTGAACCATATATTTTGTGTGGGATGTGTTTTAAAAAATATTTTGAATTTGAAGGGAGAATTTAGAAATTGGTATTGACGTTTTATCTCTGAAGTAAGTTACAAAAGAGCTTTTTTGTGCATATTCTGGAATTGGTTATTACGATGGTATCAACACGTACTATATGTTTGCATACGGTTTAATTTTGTAAAACAGGTTGCACTTTTTTGTTTGTGTTATTTTTTATATTATTTGTATTGCTTAGATTTATCATACTTATGCTATTTTTTTACAAAAACCTGTATCAGATTATGCAGATTAATTGCATTTGAATACGTTTTGTTTGTCCCTAGATGTATCCGTTTTTAATAGATTAGTAAATTGCTATTGTTTCTTTTAACCGTTTCGAGTCATAATAATGATAATAATATGATAATTTATTTATTGATTAACTCAATTATATCTGGTTTTAAGTCCAATTGATAACAACAACAAAAGTTTGTAGCAATGCCACATCTTCATTAATTCCAAATTTGCATAGCATCTCGTACAATCCCTTTCCATTGTTCACGATTTTCAGAGGCGTGTAGGGATATGTCAGTCTATTGACTTAGCCATTATTTTTAAGATAAAGTGCCAATCAAGATTGTGTGAAGATCGTCTCAAACAGTATCTGTCCAAGTATGTTTTTTACCACTTTTCGTCTTCTTCCAGTCGGTATTTGGACAAGCCAGGGTTACGATACGTGAGATTGCATAAGGATTTGATAAAGGAGGGGAACTAGAGTGCAAGGTTTTTATTCTGGTCTATTTAAAAATAATTGTTAAAGAAACAATTAGAAAGCATCATTTGGTTGAGAAAGGAGGAGGGTTTGGGTGCATGATTAGCAGCCTAAACTCTAAAACATTTTGGTATAGAAAAGAAAATGTAATATATAATTATATGAAACAATTTTAGAGCAAAAGGGTTTTCAAATAAATAGGTAAAATGAAAAAGATAACGAAGTGAAAGCACAATTTTATTGTCACGATCGAATGAAAACTGTACAAAAGTTCAGTTTGTGATATGTAGGATTTGTAATGCAAAAGACTCACATAGAACAATTTTAATGTTTCATCTTTTTTGGAGCGAAAGATTTGTATTAATATAATAATAATAATAATAACAATAATAAACATTTTGATTGAAATTGATTAACAAAATAATATTTTTGATGAAAATTGTTATAATAAATTAAAAGATTGACAAATGAAATGTTTATATCAAAACATTTTTTTAAATGTTTATTTGTTTAACAATTGAATTGTGTTTTGTTAGCAACGTTTGTTTTTTGATTGTTCGAATTTTCATTTAACAGTTTTGTGTATAACCTGTTTTTGAAGTTTTTTTAAATGTGTTTGACAGCTATAAAATAGTATTTTTCTGTGGACAAAATAAAATTTTGTTCTACTCTAATTTGTGCCAAATCTTAATGATAATTTTGATTTAAATGTATCAATTTGAATGATATTTTCTAATGTTAATGTAGCTGTTCTTCCAATCAAACAAACAATTCCGAATACAATACTATTGTTACGTCAACTTCATCCATATCTGTTTTGTCTTCACCCATACAATCCGATGTTGTGCATATTTCGACGAAATCCGATTACGCTATTGGTCAGTCTACAGTGACACCAAGTGTTGATTTGTCCTTGCATCCAACACTAGCCCAGTTAAATCAGAAAACAAATTCGGACGACCAACCGTTGACCAGTCAATCAATATCGACTGTTTGGGAATCTGCTGAGCAGTCGAATGAGATAGACGAAGAAAGATGATTTTTAATTTAAAATTATTTTGACTTTGTATAATTGTATTACAATGCATTTTGTTATTATTATAATTTACTTTGTATTTATCCTTTTGTTTATAGGATTTGGCAAGCAGTTATTTTGTTCAGTGATTAATTAAGAAAAAGCAGTGTTTCATGTTGTAGGGTACAAAAGATTTGTTAATTGCAGTTTGTGAGATCAATTGAAATAATGCAGTTATGTTTGGATAATTTTTCTGGATGTTTACTCTAGTTGGCAGAGGTGTTCACTCTAGTAAATAGTCATCGTTAATTAGCTATATTTAGTCTTTAGTTATTTGCCTTGGTAGATTATTATATCAGAAACTAAACAAAAGAAGGCCAGCATTTATTCAATTACGTTAAAAGATTATTAATTCAACATAATCACACAAAGTAGTGTATTTAAACTAGCAGTTAATTATGAATGGGAAAAAGATGACACTTGATTTTCTTAACAAAAAATAAAAAATGGTAATAGTTTATAATTTTTAGTTAGGTAGTCATAATCAATTCAATCAATTCAATTTGGCTGGTGACGTGGTCACCTCTTCATTATTTCCCATATTTATACGACATAGAAAACGATCGATTTCGATGGCTTGACAAACGTGGAAGAATAACAAAGTTTCTTGGCTGGTAGACGGCATCCTTGTGACGTCGCCACTGTTCGCAAAGATTAACGAGGCCGCCTGATTTTTTGTCAGGGTTATCTCCCTTAGCCCAAAGGCTACATATAATATACGTATACATTTAGATACCTTTTAAGTATCCTGGGTGTATGTTCGCACCCACCCGCCGTAGCGGAAGCCCAGTTATACCGCTGTGCACTCGGACCCTGCTGTTATTAGTCTAGATGCCTGTTGGCACCTAGTCCAGGATGCACCACGTGGAGGACTAACAGTCAGGAATATCACCATCATTGGAAATTGAGACTTTATAAGCATTACTCAAATCCTCAGGATCATTAACATCCCAGGTAGTTATAATTGGAATAGCAAACGTTCGATGGTAATAAATTCTTAGGATTTAAACTTACCACAAGTATATATTCCACTTCTGGCACTATGTAAACATTGACTATTGTTTTCTATTAGAATTTTTTTATTGATTAAATATTAAGACAAAAGATATTCTTTAACATTCCCAGCAAAGCCAAGCCAAAACCCGCATGGTGATGGAGATCAAACTCATACCCACCCAGGTTCAAATCTAGTGGTTCGTAAAGTTTTGAAACTAACCTACTGTATTGAAATTAACTATAAGCTATCAAAAAAAACTTTTAGTTAAATAATTTAGGGTATGAATCTGCAATTAAGATTATGCAACAACTTAATTTTACTGATGTTTTAACTTAAAAAATAGAGTGAATACTACTAGTCTGATTAGGACGTTCGACAAAGTAATTTTTTTAAACGTGATTATTTAAGTAGCACTAATACTACTGTATCGATGTTTTCACTTATTACTATTCAACTGTTTATTTCTTTAAGTGTGTTTGTTAAAAAAAATTCGGCTAGTACATTTTTAGAGTTCAAAGTAATTTGACAATTTAGAGTTGCACAGGATTTAAGTAGAATGAGCGTCTTTTGATGCTTGTTTGTAACGAATTTTATAAATTGGAGGAGAGATATAAACTAGAAAATGAGTTAAAAAGGATTAATTATAACAATAAAAAAACAATAATTAAGGTTAAAAGTAGGTTTGCAATGGAATAAATTAACTCATAAGTTTAAAAACGTACCTGAAAAAATGAACATATAAAAATAAAAAGTAATAAAGCTAATTATATATTATAATGCTAAAGTACTATAGATCTGATATATATAAATTTAGTTCTAAAATTACATTTTTAATGTGCAAACTTTCTTCGTATATTAAGCCTAAAACTTTTGTGATGTGGAGTACTGAGTTCCCTTTATAATTCCGAATAAAATTAATAGAAGACATAGACTGTAAGATGAATTTATTTCATATATTTTTCAGTCATAAACATTAAATAGTATAAATATAAAAAGATGCAATTAATGGTTTTATTTTCGTATTAATAACCACACAGACACGCAATACGAGTCATACATATGCTAAATTTAATAAAGTTAAATTGTCTTTTTACAGATAAAATGGATTTTAATGTGTAAAAATAAGCAGATTGAAATGCTTTTAACATATTAATAGTCTGAACAGTTATTAACAGGTTAGTTCACGAGTTAAGTAGGAGTCGAACTTTTTTTAATCTTTGGTTCCAATGTTATCAGCATTATCAAATGTAAGAGAAAACAAAAAGTAACGTAAAATTTAAAGTTAGAATAATTAATAAATAAAATAATAGTAAATAATGCTAGTGTATTAAATAGGTTAGAAAACAAGTTGGTTAATAGAAGCTAATAAAAACAAATTGATTATAGGGACGTTTGAAGGAATGAGTTGATTGGGTATTAACAATCTTTACTGGAAGTCTATTCTAGTAATTTATGATTCTAGAAGAAATGGTGTAGCCTTAACTTAGTGTTAGCTCTGGGTTTGCCCAGTTTAAGATTATGCTTCTTAAGAGAGTTATAAGCTAGGGTAAAAAAAGGATAAATTGATGCATCAAGATGAGGTCACCCCGGAGCCGTCTATCAATTAGTGGGAACAACTTAAGAGAATGCAGTCTTTGGTGATAAGGCATGTTTTTAAAAAATCTGAAAAATTTAAAAACAGCCCTTTGCATCTTTTGTAATGTATTTATGTCAGATGTAAGGAAAATAGCAGTCACTAAGTTACCCAAGTCTGCGCCTATTCCAGATTTCAGTAATGCCAATTTTGATGGTTTAAGGAATTATTTTAGGAGTATTGACTAGGCCTATTCCCCCACAAATAAAGTTAATAAATTGTATGGTTATCTTTCTAGCATTATCAAGTCGGGCGTTAATCTTTTTGTACCCTTTCGTTTTCCCTCCTTCTCAACGACTAAGATTCCACGGCGCTTTACTCGTCTCATTAAACTCCGTAATCGCGAGTTTTATAAGTGGAAATCTATTAGCCTCCCTTGTTTTTTATTATAATTATCTTTCCTTACTTAATAAATGTGCGTCAAGCTTTAAGCATCTCAAACATCTCCAAATTTATAATCTACTCAAGAAATCTAAAACTGATAAAAGTGTACTTTTTAAATTCATTAAGAATAAACGTGAGATTTCAACTCCCTTCCACAACTTAAGAATATTTATGAATCTCCTCTTTCCTTGCTTGATGTATGTAATACTTTTAGTAAATATTTCCAATCTGTATTCAATGCTGATTTTATAAGAGATCCATCCCCTAGTCTCCCACGTTTATCAGGGTCCCCTCACATTTCCTCGGAAATAGTCCAGAACCTCCTCTCTAAATTAAAATCTTTCTCCTGAAGCTCGGATAAAGTATATTTTAGAGTTCTTAGGGAATGTGCCGCAAAATTAGCCCCGGTACTAGCCCACGCGTTTAACCTTTTTTTAAAACAATGTAAGGTACCCAATATTTTGAAACTAGCTTATATTAGACCAATATACAAATCTGGTTGCAGATTTAAGGCTAGGAGTTACAGGCCCATCAGCATTTTGAGTATTTACAATTGGTCTTTAGCAAACGCGCTCCCCCTAAACTTTTCCAAGTGTAAACATTTTTCCTTGGCAAATTTTTAGGCAATATAGTTAAAGCACCAGACTCTTTACCTATTATCCAAGTCGCTTCGGTTAAAGATTTAGGGGTCATATTCGACCATTCCCTAAACTTCTCGATGCACCATAGGATAGCAGCCTCCAAGGGATTCCAACTCACTAAGTTCTTTTATCGTAATTTAGGTAATATTCTTGTGAGTTGTGCACGGCTACTCTACCAGCTATACATTAGACCCCCACCTAGAATATTGCATTCAAATTACATCCCCTTCTCGTAAAGCAGACATTAAGATTTTAGACAAAGTTCAACAACAGCTTTACTAAAGTCTCTAGACAGCTTAAGAATAAAAATTACACCAACCGGTTAAAGTTTTTTAATCTATTCCTTTTACAAGATAGGATGCTCTGGGGCGATTGTATCCTAGTTTACAAATTACTAAAAACAGATGTTATGGAACATCCTTTTGTCTTTGCGAATAAATCTCGTAGAGAGCACCCTTTTAAGTTATCTAAACCAAGAGTTAGATCCCGTCTACATCTGAACCACTTCTCGTATAGGATTATATCTGCATGGAATTTTTTACCTAACCACATTGTTTCAGCGTCGTCTATTGACTTCTTCAAATTGGCGTATGACAAGTACTTTCTCCATAATTATATTTAATTAGATTTAAATTTTGTATCCTTTAATTATACGATTTTATTTACATATATTTTATTTATACATAAATTTTTATTCGAGATTTATTTTGTTGATATTTAGTAATTTGAACCAAGTACTAAAAGGAGCTCTCTCTTATATAACTTGTAAATATACCTAAAATACCTGAAATACCCGAGCACAATATTCCAGGTGGGGCCTTATATAAGACATACAACTTAAACGAATACACCTAGAAGACATATCACCCAGATTCTTTTCAAATAATTTAATTAAATAATATCATGTGTGGATAGCCTTTGTGTAATTCCCCGTAAAATTAAGTGAGAAATCAACTATAACTCGTAAATTTCTTATTGACTTAACATTTTCGATTAGTAGGTTATCATTTTAAAAACATTACTTAATGGCTTTTCAAAGGTAATATGTTTACACCTAGAATGATTTAAAGGAAGTGAGTTATTAAATGCCTACTTATTAATATTTAGGTGTTTTTCTCCAATACTTCCAAGTTGGAGCCCAGATTTTAACATCGTCAGCGTAAAGAAAGGTATTGGATTGGACTACCAGAAGCTAAATTGTTAATAAAGAGAACGAACAGCAAAAGACCTATCACAAAGCCTTGACGGACACCAGGGGTTATGTGGCATGGAAAAGAGAAATTAGCTCCCCAATTTAACCTTAAAGGAGCGATTAAAAAGAAAATCAGAAATCCGAGATAAGATAGGATCAGAGATGCCTAGAAACTTTAGCTTAATTAAAAACAAATCATAAGGTATTTTGTTAAAGGCTTTTGCAAAGTCAAAATAAATGACATCAACTAATAGGCTAGATTTGAGAATTAAAGAAATACTATTAGTGTAAGCCATTAAGTTAGTAAGAAAGGACTTGCGGGGCATAAACTTGTGCTGATGATATTGGAATTAGTGATGTAGACTTAACTGACCTCTCCATTAATTTTCTCGGTGTGAATAATATGCTAATTAATCTGAAGCTGTCGGCTTTAAATTTGCACTCCGATTTGTAAATAGGCCTACTAAATGCTTATTTCAAGATACTAGGGATGCGACCGGAGGAGGAGGAGATAATAAAGATTTGAATTAATTAAAGGGCGAGATTTTTAGCACAATCCCTGAGAACTCTATGATAGATCCCACCATGTGTATATAAGGAAGACCTAAAAATGCATAACAGTTTCAAAATTATACTAACATCAAGGGTAAAGGGCTTTATGCTAGTTGTGGGATTAGGGTGAATAGGGCAGTGAGAAGGAAATACCTAAAAATTATCCCAAAATCTATTGTAGGCTGAAGTCCTGAATAAAAAAATTCCTTTATCATTTTTAAGATAGAGAATGGACAGTTTAGCTTTGATTTTTTGTGGTTCTATTAAAAAGCTTATAGAGCGTCTTATTCTTAAAAAATTAATTAGTTTCGCGTAGTCATTCCTAGCCAATATTTTTTTTAAATGTTTATTGCTTTGAATGTTTTACAATAAACATTTTTTAACAGTAGACATTTTAGGGAAACTGAACGTTAGCCCGCATTTAAGTGCCAGTTGTGGGATTCAAACCCATATCCACCGAGGTCCAAATTGAGCGCTGTACTGCTAGTCCATCCCAGTACATAATGAAAACAAGAGAGTTTAGCTGATTTTTATAAAAAGAGGGCTTTATTCCGTTTTAAATCAGAACAGACAATATATTTAGGAAGTTTAGATTTAGTATAAACTGGGATCCTAAAAAGAACAAACTACCTAATTCCTTCATTAATTATATCTAGAAATTGGAGTAAGCTTTTTCAATATTCTTGTTATATATAGGATTTCAGTTGACTGATTTGAAAAAGAGGTGAAGTTTAGGGAAACCGGTTTTTCTAAAGCCAGGAATAGGAGATATGTTGTGGGTCAATTTATTTCCAGCGTAGGAGAGATAGATTTTGAGAGAAAGAAGAGAGTAATCACTTTTCTTTAAAGGAGGTAAATAGGAGATCTTATTTATTGGGGAAGCATCATTGGTAAAGACAAGGTCTAGACAAGAGTTAGGAGTAACTCTTTTATACTTAATAAACGAAATTAAATACTGAGTGAGAGCATGTTTTATGATAAGTTTTAAAAAGTTATCTTCAAAATGATGTGGGGAACCAGAAAGCAAAGGCCAGTTAATAAAAGGACAATTAAAGTCATCCGTAAGGATAAAATGTTTGAAAGGCTTAGAAAGGATATGTTAAAGATCTTGTAAAAGCACTTCATTTAAGGCCTTTAGAGAGTAGAGAGCATATGGTTTGGAACCCTAAAACTAGATTTACTAAAATGTGCCGGGGTGGTTTAGCGGTACAGCGCTCGAATTTAGACCTCGGTGGGCATGGGTTCGAATCCCATCACCAGCATTAAAATGCGGGCTTTGCTAAAATGTCTACTGCTGAAAGATGTTTCTCGTAAAACACTCAAACTAGCAAACATAAAAAAATACCCGTCTCGACGACTGGAGTGAAAGGAAGGAAGTGTAGAATAGGTAATGTCTTCTCTAACATAAGATACAACTATCACATTTGCCGTTTGTAGAATTTTTCTTGATTATATTGTACCCATTTGTCCCTATTTCGCTGTTAAGTATATCTTCTGAGAGCCAAATTTTAGTAATCCCTATGATGTGAGGTAAGGTAGAAACTGCTAAGTCTTGGATTTCCAACAATTTGTTTTTGAGATTTGCGGCATTTGTATAGTGAAGCTTGATTTAGGAGGAGATGGGATCAATGGGGATGACTGCCAAAACAATGGAGTATTGAGAAAGAAGGGTGACTCAGGAGTAGAACCCGAAAATTTGGTACATTAATGGAGTCGGTTGAGGTCGGTTAAGCAATGGGAACAGAATTACCTAAGGGAGTGTGTATGTTTGTGAGTTGTATTAATTTAAATGTTATCTGTACCCCCTTTTTGTATATATATATACTAAAATGTTATATGTTTGTGACTGACGAGAATATATAAGATGAATTCATTTCACAGTTTACGTCTTCTCGTATTTTTATTTAGAATAACTATTAATGATTAAAGTTTGTTTTATGATTTCTACTTTTTTATCATTTGTCACTTAAATATAATTTTTGTGCATGATTGAACAATGCACGCTTGTGTTAATTTAGTTAAATACTTTTAATCTAAAGATATTAACCGGTCAAAGTATGCTTGTGGTAAGTTTTTGTAATTAAGAATAGGCGGATGTTGTATGATAATCAAATCTAACATTCGTTAATTAACAATTTCTGCTTTTTAATTGTGTTTACATTAATGATAATTACAGAAAGCAAAAACTAAGACGAGTGCTTACATAATTATATCCAAACATTATTAATTTAATAAAATTAATCAAACTACAGTATTTAAAGCAACAAATAAATACAACTCATTTCAAAAATGTTATTTTTGTTTGTTAAAAAATAAAGATTTTATAATGATTCAGGTTTAACTAAGTAGTCAACTAAATTAAAGATTAAGTAATTAAGTTGTTATTAATTTTTTTTATAATTAGAACTTGCTATATATATAGTTTTGATGTTTACTACATTTCTTTTTTTCCAGTTACTTATTTTATTTTTTATTACCCCCTGAAAACTTGAGACAATTTCGTAAAAAATCCTAAAATCCTGAAATAATTGTTAAAAATATGCATTTTTAAAATAATAACAATAGCAATAATAGCAGATATATTAAACATAAATACATTTTAAAACATATTTAATTTATTTTTAAACATAGTTATATAATAAAAAAATAGTTTTTATTAAAAATAAAATTTAACATTTGTTTACGTTTATAATTGTAACTGTAGATAGTTTGGATATGTACGCCACCCTCACGGAATGTCCGGTAACTGGAATTGGTTGCTGTTTTCGACCTAGTTTACATTTTAATTGTTTAAAAAAATATATTTTTGTAATTTATGTGTAGTGGTTTATTAAAAGCAAAAGTTAATTATGTTTTTAAATGTCTTACAGTATTTAAAGTAATTATGAACTCTTAAATTGTTTAGAAGAAACTATTTATGCACTATACTCTTGTTTTTTTTAACGTTATTTGAATGAATGTTGAAATTATAAATGCATTATTTATTTTGTTGAATTGCTTTTTAATAACTAACGATTTTTTAATATTTGTTAATGCTGTTTTTTTCTTGCTGAAAATTACAGGAATTGTGTTTAATTGTTTATTTTATGAGATTAAGTCAAAATTATTGATTTCTGTTTTAATGTTATTAACAAATTTTTTTAATTAAGTAAATGAAAGACTAATTTTTAATTCTTATTTAGAATTATGTTTTAGTATTTTGGTTTAAAAAATACTAAAATGTTATTATATTTGGTTTTGTTATATAATTTTTGTAATTTTTATGCAGTTTGATTAAGTTAGATTATTTAATGTTTGGTAAGAGCTTAACAATTTAACTACTGCTATTTTTACTCATTGTTATTTTATTTTAATTATGAATAATTTAATGTTTAAATTAACGTTTTTTAGTTGGTACAAATGATCGTTGTAATAACGCGCTGTTATTGCAGCGCCAGTCACTTCCTATTTGGAAACACAAGGAAGCATTAGTAAATGCAATTGTACAAAATCAATATTGCATAGTTGTGAGTTCTACAGGATCTGGTAAAACAACACAACTACCTCAATTTTTATATGAAAAAGGTTTGACCAAACATGGATTGGTTGGAATAACACAGGTTAATATTTTTATTAATTAATGTTTTTTAAACTCTTTTTTGTTTGAGTTTTATTAAAACGTTGATAATTTTACGTAAATGTTGTATTATAACAATACTCGGGAATGAGAATTACAACCATACTATGTTACATTACAGTAATGCTTTGATTTTCTAAAAGGAGATTGGTAAAGGTCATTTAGTCATTATCAGCGTTAAATGCGGTTAAATGAAGTTACAAAGCTTTTATATAACATTATTATATGTTGGCTTAGTATCACCAACCTGTTCAACTTGAAATAAGAGAACACCTAAGATCCTTATTCAAATCCTGTATTTAAAAAATCTGACTGCAGGGCAGTAGGTGGACTATTGTTAATCTGGTATATACCCTTTGATTTATCTGACCATATTAACTCGGGCCAGCATAGCTCTCAGGATTAACAAAGAACACAGATACCTAAACCGGAATGCTAATGATCCTGAGGATTTGAGTAATGCTTATAAAGTTTCAATTTCCAATGATGGTGATATTCCTGACTGTTAGTCCTCCACGTGGTGCATCCTGGACTAGGTGCCAACAGACATCTAGACTAATAACAGCAGGGTCCGAGTGCACAGCGGTATAACTGGGCTTCCGCTACGGCGGGTGGGTGCGAACATACACCCAGGATACTTAAAAGGTATCTAAAGGTATACGTATATCATATGTAGCCCTTGGGCTAAGGGAGATAACCCTGACAAAAAATCAGGCGGCCTCGTCAATCTTTGCGAACAGTGGCGACGTCACAAGGATGCCGTCTACCAGCCAAGAAACTTTGTTATTCTTCCACGTTTGTCTACGCTTGTCAAGCCATCGAAATGGATCGTTTTCTATGTCGTATAAATATGGGAAATAATGAAGAGGTGACCACGTCACCAACCAAAATGAATGAATGAATAAACCGGAACAGGGTCGTAATCCTCTTTGGCAGTAAATACTCAACATTTTGTCATTTCTTTGTATACAATTAAGCGCATTTTTGTATTTGGGTTTTTAATTTTTCTACCTAGACATGTTTTATCTTATTATTTTTGTTAAACTAGCCTCGACGTGTGGCTGCCATCAGTGTTGCAATGCGTGTAGCAGACGAACTGGGCAGTGGAGCAGTTGGTGTTGGACCTGTTGGTTATTGTGTCCGTTTTGAAGATATGACGAACAAAGAGACAACACATTTGAAATACATGACAGACGGAATATTGTTACGTGAAGCTGTATTAGATCCCGACCTTAGTCGATACGATTATATTATTTTAGATGAAGCACATGAATGTAGCTTAAACACCGATGTTCTGTTTGGAGTTGTTTTGAAAGCTGCTAGAAGACGTGCAAAGGTTCCGCATACTAACAATGAATCTAGAGTAAAATTAAACAAGTATTGTAAACGAAGGACTATGACACCGCTTAAAGTAAATAAGACCAATTGTTTTTTCATTAAGATGTGATAAAATTTGATAATAAAAATTATATTTAGTCAGTTTAATTATTTTAGAAAGTTTGGCTTATTATATAGTAAGTTGCATTAGATAAAGAAAGATATTCATTTGTTTTAGATTTCATTATGACAAGATAAAAGTAGGATTTCCATTTATTTAAAGTTGAACTTAGCTGATGACGCAGTCGCTTTTTGAAAAGAAAGTGGTTTCTTGGATAGAATGTACTGGACAATTTAGGTGATTATAGGTGACAATAAATTTCCATTATGTCTTGTTTTAGATAGATTTGGCTGCAACAGTGTAAACAACTTTTAACCTTTTTTAGAATGAACATAGAGATGTAAATAGGGTTTAACGCTCTACTTTACTATGTTAGACCATAATGTTTTGTATATACTCAATGTACCTCCAATTTATTGTAGTTGGTGACATAGTCACCTCTTCATTATTCCTATATTTGTACTGCATATTAAAACGATCGATTTTGATGGTTTGATAAGCATAGCATATGTAGATCATCGACATTCCTAATGTACCTCGGATGAGGTATTAAATCTTATATCAATAATAATAATAATAAAGAAATCGGTATAATACAAGTACTATTTATATGCTGAATGTACCTCAGGATGTGTAACTTTATTTAGATTGAAATCGAAGGTAAAGTAAGCTTAGAATACCCTGAACGATTTTTTGCAATTATTTTTAATACAAAGAAAAATAAGGGTATTATTATTTATTTTTATTTTTACTACTTTAAATGTTCTACAGTGGACATTTAAGCGCAGCCGAAAGTGGGCATTTATTGCCGGTGATGAGGATCGAACACATGCCCACCTATGTTCGATTCGAGCGCTATGTTGTTAGAACTCCAATAATTATTTTTTTAAGTGTTAGTGTTCACATTTCCTTAACCAGATGGCTTGAATGCTATTTACTAAATCGAAAACACAGATACACGGTTGTTATTTAGGTTTCCGTTCTGATTTAATCTGAGCTTGCAGTCAAGATTCTCATTATTATGTGAATATATGGTGTTTCAATTAATATAAGTATTAGAGTATTGGATTTTTGACATTTAGTGTGTTGACAATATTTAAATTTAATTTTTAGGTCATTGTTATGTCCGCTACTATTGATCCAACCCCATTTTTGAATTTTTTCACCCCTGAACTTACCCAAGTTATTTATATAGAAGGCAGAACTCACAAAATTAAATTATTGAACACGACCGAACCGGTTGCAGATTATGTGGCCGACGCTGCGTCTGTGTGTTTGCGGGTGAGTTGTTTACGAGGATTGTTGTTTTGTATGTTGTGTGTTGAATTGTTATTACAATTTTATTCTAAGAGTTTTACTAATGCTCATGGAGTCCTAATTTACTATCATAGTGTATTTCCATGTAGCGAATCCTGGACTCAGACGAACATGGATCAAATACCGAATGTACAGTATGAGTGCCTTTCCATTTTAGTGTATAGGTGTAAGCATACACTTGGGATAAGTAAAAGGTATTTTGAGATATATGTATATCATATATAGTCGTTTGGATAAGGGAGATGTTTTTTAATACCAAGAATTTAAAAACATTTTTTTACGTTTGCGTGTACGAAGTTTTTTGTTTGCGTAGATTAGCATCGTTTATTCCGCCATCAATATTGATTGTTTATTCATAGGTTTTCAAAGGGTGGATTATGAAAATTTACTTGAATAATAAATCCATTTGGTTTCAGTCAACTAAGAGCACTGTTTCTTTGTTTGGAATCATTAGCAGTGCATACCTTTCAAGTTTTACGCACATGAACTTGAAACCACGTCCTATTTGGTATCAGGCCAGCGCCTTAGCCACTGAGCTACGGGTGACTGTAAATTTATTATTTATAGTGAATGTGATCTAACGCTAATTGTCTAGCATCCTCAAATGCTGCTACGTTACTACCGGTTTAGCAAGTGAGTGATTCTTTCCACTGGGACTTTTATCATATAAGTCCTGGCATACCGCACAGGTTTTATAGCACGATTCGGTTACGTTTATTCATGGATTTTGAAGGGTGAATTATTAGAATTGTCAGATTCACTTGAATAATAAGTTTACTTGGGCTGGCCTAGTCCACAGAGTGCTGGATTTAAACCTGGATGGGCATGAGTTCGATTCCCACCCCCTTGTGTTTGGCTTTTTTTAAAATGGTCACTTGTTGAAAAATGTTTCTGTCCGACATTTTAGCAATGAAAATAAAATAAAAAAACTAGAGTATTTAAAGCAATAAATGAAGACATCTCAGAAATGATGAAAATGTGATACTTGTACATTCCAAGAAAAAAAAATCGATGATTCTATTGGTTTATATTGATTAACTAGCTGGTCATAATTGTAAAATTGAAAATTGAATTGCTAAATTTTTAAAATAAATTTTTAATAAGTCAAAGTTTATAATGAAATTGAAGAATTTGTTTTTTGAATTTTTATATTTTTGTTGACCGCTGAGAATATTTTCTTTTTCTTGTAGGTTTATAACATTTTTACATATCTTTTCAATTGATAATTGATTAATTTCTTTCATTGGTTGGTGACATGATTGCCTTTTTATTAGTTCCGGGATGCTAATGATCCTGAGGATTTGAGTAATGCTTATAAAGTCTCAATTTCCAATGATGGTGATATTCCTGACTGTTAGTCCTCCACGTGGTGCATCCTGGACTAGGTGCTCCTAGGCATCTAGACTAATAACAGCAGGGTCCGAGTGCACAGCGGTATAACTGGGCTTCCGCTACGGCGGGTGGGTGTGAACATAGATCCAGGATACTTAAAAGGTATATAAATGTATACGTATACCATATGCAGCCCTTGGGTTAAGGGAGATAACTCTTACAAAAAATCAGGCGACCTCGTCAATCTTTGCGAACAGTGGCGATATCACAAGGATGCCGTCTACCAGTCAAGAAACTTTGTTATTCTTTTACGTTTGTTACGCTTATCAAGCCATGGAAGTTGATCGTTTTTGTCGTATAAATATGGGAAATAATGAAGAGGTGACCACGTCACCAACCAAAATGAAAATTATTAGTTCCGTGCTCGCAAAGCATTTAGAAACGATTGCCTATTGTTTTGCACACAAAAGAAAATTTATATGCTGGTGTTGTCTAGCGGTACATCGCTCGATTTAGACCTGAGTGGGTATGTGTTCGAATCCCACTACCGACACTAAAACGCGTCCCATGTTCGGATTTGCTAAAATGTTACCACTGCTGAAAGATGTTTGCCGTAAAACATTCAAAGTAGCAAACATGAAATGAAAATACAAAAATAATAAATATGCGGATCAAACTTGGGAGGGTAGCGGAATTTTTTTAAAGATTTAATATATCGTATATTTGTGACGTAAAAAGAGGCCGCTTGATTCATTGTCAGATTTGTCTTTCTTAATCCAGCGGCTACACATAGTATGCATATGTCTAGCATAATATACCTTTTGAATACCCTACGGGTTACTAATGATTCTGAGAATTTGAGTTATATTCCTGACTGTTTCTCCTTCACATAGTGTGTCCTGGACTATGTTCTCATAGGCATATAGGCTAATAACAGCAGGGACCGAGTGCACTGCAATATAACTAGGTTTCTACTGGTCTCCAGTCCAAAGGATGGGTGCTAGCATAGATCCAAGATGCCTAAAAGGTATCTCACGGTATTCATTAATCATATGTTTTGCCATCAACTTTTGATTGTTTGATTTATTAAGTTGAAAGCGCAGTTATACCGCTGCGTATTGAGTCCTTAATCCATGTTATTCTGAGTCAAGGACGCATCACATGGAACTATGGAAGTAGGATTATGATAATTACGAGACATTGAAATACTGCTGTAATTATCATTAGTATTCTAATCAATATGAATTATAATTTATCATAATTTTATTGAACGAAATATCCTTTTTTTAGAATTTTAGTGATGAATAAAAAACACTTATTGTTTTTCTGGATCAATTTTAGATTCATCAATCTCCAACATGTCCCCTAAATCGTTCTATATTAGTATTTTTGACTGGCGAAGAAGAAATTATGCGATGCTGTTCGCTGATCAAACAGTTGGCCCGAGCCGTGCAAATGAACGATGCAAATCAAAAAGATGTGGTTGCTTATCCCCTGTTTTCATCACTGCCTCAAGCGAAGCAATTACAGGCCATTAGCGCTAATGACACAGTATGCATAGGGGCGGGTGTGTATATTTTGTTACAGGATTTGAGTGATGCTTATAAAGTCTCGAATTCCAATGGCGATGATATTCCTAACTGTCGCCTACGCGTGGCGCATCATGGGCTAGGTATACTCAAGCACTTTGACTAATACAGTGGGAGGCAAGTTCACAGCGGTTTAACTGCCAGCAGATGCGGAAGTCCAGTTCTATCGCTGTGAACTCGGTCCATGCTGTACTAGTTTAGGTACTTGGGAGCACCTAATTCACTTGGCACCACGTGGAGGTGACAATTAGGAATATCACTATCAGAAGTTAAGACTTTATAAGGATTACTCAAATTTTCAGGATCATTATCAGTTTGTAATACTTAACTGAAACCTTAGGTTGAAAATATCTAACCGCCAGGCAGTATGTTTCGATATTGGATTCTAAATTTTTACAACTGAGCCATGTGTTTGTTATAATTTTTGTCAATTGAAGGGGTTGTTTCAATTATGTTTCCATTTTGTTTTATTTTAAGAATTGCAGAAAAGTTATTGTAAGTACAAATTTGGCCGAAACTTCCATCACCATTCCCGGCATTCGATATGTGGTAGATTGTGGCCGCGCCAAAGTTAGGTATGTTTGACATTAGTTTGTTCGGATGGATGGATCTTTGTCGAAAAGGTTATGTGTGTGTGCTCTAGTTTGGGGGAAACTGTTAGTTCTATTAGTTCCAAGTTCTCATAGCATCCCGAATAATTCCTTTCCATTGTTCACGGTTTTCGGAGGTGTGCACAGATATGTCAGTCCGATGAATTTGCCATTGTTTTCAAGATAAAGTCCAGACCAAAATAGAGTGAAGATCGTCCCGAACAGCATCCATTGAAGTACGTTTCCGATCACCTTTCCTTTTGTTCCAATTGGCATTTGGACAAGCCGAAGTTACGGAATATGAAATTGCATCAGGATTTTTACGACAATATTTGTCGAAAAGGTTGTGTGTGTGTGTGTGTGTACTTCAGTTTTTGGGGGAAACTGTTCAAACATTAAATCAATAATTTTCTAGATAGGTGATGGTAATTGGGATTGTTTTATTTACCGTCAAACCTGATTAGAGTTTTATTTAGCATCAGAATACCGTCTCATTGAATTGGAGATAATGAAGACAGCACAAGATTATTGTAAAAAATACATTGAATAGTAGTTGCAAAGGGTGGATAGGTGTGGTTGTACGGTAACGGCGATGTTATCAAAAAGCTATACGATTGCGTAAATCAGAAATATTATCGACAATCATTTTGATTGGTCAATTAAAACAACCAATGAAAAATCGAATTTATGAATAATAAAAATTTGGCATAACGAGTAAAGTATGCCGGGGTGGTCTAGCGGTACAGCTCTTGATTCGAACCTGGGTGAGTATGGGTTCGAATCCAACGTTTGGTTTCTCTAAAATTTCAACTACTGAAGGATGTTTTTTGTAAAACATTTAAAGTAGTAAAACTAAAATTTAAAAAATACCTACCCATTTAATATATATTAGAAAGCAATTTGAGGAGTGGTAGAGGTGGTTAAGGTATTTGTCTTGAAAGTCGGCGGGTGTACATTTGAGTGTTATTACCGGCCCTTGTTTGGTGTTACCACATAAATGTCCACTTGTCGAATAATGTTTGCCGCAAACACTAAATAAATAGTTGTTCAATGTTGATGATTTAGGGGAGACTTTGTTTTAGCGGCAGTAATACTTCCGATTTTGAATCTCCACGTAGTTTATTGTGGTCTAAAAATACAGCGGAGCATGAATTGAATGCACGGTTATATGTCCAGGCTTATACTGTTGTTAGTGGATGCAAGTGTATAGATACAACACGCTGAATAGATTTCTATCAGGGTTAGAGAAACTCCTGACAAAATTTGGCGGTTTTGACAATTTTTGTGACCAATGGTATTATTGCAAGAATATTGCTAACAGTTCTTATTATTTCTCCACATTTATCAGGTATATAAATATTTTTTTGCATGGTTAACAGTGACAAACTTGGGAATAATGAACGGCTGATTAATTAGCTACATGTTTACTTTTTTTTTCAATACCAGACACTGGGATGCCAAAACAGGTCTCGAATCATTTCGCATCCAATGGATCTCCAAAAGTCAAGCATGGCAACGGGCGGGCCGGGCTGGACGTGAAGCATCGGGCGTGTGTTTGCGTCTCTATACCGATTCCGAATACAAGGTCATGGACCTGCATCCCAGTCCAGAATTGAGTCGAGCTCCATTGGCTGGCGTGCTTCTCAATCTTATTTCGATGAATATATCGGTAAGTTTATATCTGTCACAAGTCTTCAATTGCGGGCAAGATGCACATGTACAAGATTGTGTTGATGAAAAAGCTTGAAAAACATAGATAACTTGACCATGTATCACGTAAAGTAAACATAAAAAAAAGAAATTACAATGATTGGATAAGAAGTAACCAATAATAGTCGTATTTAAGTAATCGACCAATAATATCAAGCGTTTTGTTGAGGTCGTTTAATATTTACCAAAATGGTCAATTTACAACAATAAAACAAATACTAGTTATGGTATTTCTACCCAAAGTATAGACCTTGTTTTGATTTTGACATATGAGTTGCTTTGGCTGCGCTCTTCTGGTCGTTAGTTTTAAACTTAATTGGTTTGATTTACAAAAGCTAAGCCTTATTATTATTATTACTATTATTTTATACAAAACCCTTTTGCTTTAAAAATAAGCATAGGGCAATAAAACAACAATTACAGCAAAACAATAACAATAAGAAAGTCTCGTTGGCATTGAAGATTCTGAAAATCGAAGATTGAGCTTTCTTTCAGCTTTCACTCAACCCTGTCATCTGTGTAACTTTGTCATCCAGATACGTGTGATCACTTCTTTGCCGTTGTTTACCGGAATGGCGTCTTCTTGATTGTTTCCGTAGCAATACAAATTCTTTACAGCGGTCAGGCTGCTAACCTTGCACTCAAAGAGGCCAGATTGCTAACCTTGTTAAGCCCTAGTCTATATATATATATATATATATATATATATATATATAGTAACTGTACCACTGCAATTACTTTAATATAAAATCTACTTGGTCAAGACACTCAATTCATCAATTTATTAATCGGTTTATATTAACTTTATGGCTTGAATTTGTACTGTGAAAAGTTATTGAAAAGAAATAAACTGTTAATTATAATTATTCATATTTTTTAAAACAGAATTTAAAGAAATTTCCTTGGCTCACTTCTCCTAAACCCTTGGCAATTGATTGTGGCATCGAATTACTGAAAAAACTGGGTGCCGTTGTACAGAAAAATATCGGAACAAACAGCATACAAGACAATTGGTGTAATGACAAAAACAAACAGATCAATGCCAGTGGTGATGCTCTCATATCTGTAGGTTGTTATCGATTTATTTTGTACAGAATATTACAATTTTAGGGGTAGGGTTAATAATTTTACCATTTTTATTTCTCCAAATAAAAATATAAGAAGACGTAAATTGTGAGATGAATTCATTTCGTATATTCTCGTCAGTCACAAACATATAACATTTTAGTATATATATACAACAATAAAAAGGGGGGTACAGATAACATTTAAATTAGTACAACTCAAACATTTACACACAATCATTACGACCAAGCTAAGTTTAATGTAGTGACGAACTGTTTTTGTGCACACAAAGCAGGTTTCAATGTGTGAATATAAACAGATTCGAGAATTTTCAATATATTGGAAGCTGGAGAAGTAATTAGCACTTTAAAACAATTTTTAAAGTTGATTTGATGTTTGGTTTGTAGTAAGTGACGTAATATGGATGATGTAGATAAGTGTTCATTTCCGTTTGACCTCTTATTGATCCAATTAGGAATGTGTTCTTTAGCCCGATTAGATAAGCGACGCATTGTCCGACCAATGTATTTGTCACCGCAACTGCAAGTGAACTGGTAAATGCAATGTGAGGCGGAAAATGTGTCTTTAGCCGTTTTAATGTTGGGCAAAGGGAGACCTTTAGTGGTGAAAAGCATTGTTAGTTGAATCGATGGAAAGGTCCTTTTTATGGCTGTTTTAAGACGAATTTTGAGGAGGTTCATAATGTCATCTCCTTTAAATGGTAGCCTTAGGTAAGCCGGCTTCTTTTCATCATCGTTTGAACCCGGATTTTTGTATTGCTCGGCATTTACGTCTTCTTATATTTTTATTTGGAATTATAAAGGGAACCCAATGCTTTAAAAATTTTTATTTCTAACAATGGTCATTTTATTATTATTATTATTACAAAACCCCTTGTGCTTTAAAAATAAGCATGGGACAACAAGATAACAGTTACCACAAACAACAACAACAACAATGTCTCACAATTCAAAGAGAACATTGGACAATAAAATTATTCCATGTGTCCGAACATTTTGCCAAACGTTTTGGTTGATCCCCCACGAAACATTCATTTCAATGGTTCTTAGCCAAGTTTTCTGTAGTCTACCAATCTTTCTTTTATCATTTTCAATTGTCCATTACAAAACTATTCTTGCTGGTCTTTCGGGCGGTCAACGTTTAATTTGACCAAGTACTTTTCTTCGTCTAATTGTAATGATGTCATGTAGTGAACGATAATCAGTTCTTCTCATCATCTCATTATTTGAAATGTGATTGCGCCAGGTAATCTTTAAAATGCTTCTAAGACACCGGCAATAAAAAACATCTACCATATTATCAATCTTGTCTGTTCGCTTCCACGTTTCACTAATGTCCTCCAAACGTTTTTCATTAATTCTACGTCAAAAGATAAATAAAAAATAAAAAATAATTAATAATGTGAAACAGAATAGTTTGCAATTTTTTTCCCAATATTTTTGGTAACATTTTCATAACTTAAATTGCTTCCTTTTTGTGTTTGTTGTTTCGTATGAGACACACGTAAGAGTTAATGTTTTTCATTGCTAGTAGCAACGTGAATAAGTGTGAATCGTTTGTATATATACATGGGTTTTCCGGATGGTTATAACAGAGAATTCATTAATATATTTGTTAGATATTTATTGTAGTTAATTATTTTATTTCGTACTTATTTTTGCATTCATTCGTTCATTCATTTTGGTTGGTGACGTAGTCACCTCATTATTATTTTTTATACGACATAAAACAATCGACTTTGATGGCTTCATAAGTATAAAAAAACGTAAAGGAATAACGACTTTTCATGGCAGGTAAAAGGCATTTTTGTGGTGGTGCCACTGTTTATAAAGATTGATGAGGAAGTCTGATTTCTGGCCAGGGACATCTCCTTTAGCCTAACGGTCACATATGGTATACAGATACCCTTTTAAGTACGTTGGATTTATGCTTGCACCCATCCGCCGAAGCGGGAAACCAGTTATACCTTGTTGTGTTAGACTAGGTGCTGGTGCACCTGGTTCAGGATGTGCCATTTGGATGAACATCCAGGATTAGCATCATGATTGAAAAGTAAGACTATATAAGCATTTCTGAAATTCTCAGGATTATTAGAATTCCAAAAGTCGGTGACTACTGGCTGTGTAAGCGAGTCTGCCAGGATTCAAATCTGGAATCTACTGAACTTGTTATTAGTGTCTTTCATTCATCTGTTCAGAAACTATGTATACATCAACCTTACCATCACCTATTGTTTAGTAATTTATGCAGTATTGATCATATATGACCGCTTTATCACACCGTTTATCGAAGATGTTTATGGGAATGCTAATGATCATGAGGAATTGGGTAATGCTTATAAAATCTCAATTTCCAATGATAGTGATATTCCTGACTGTTCCTCCTCCACATGGTGCATCTTGGACTAGGTTCTTCTAAGAATCTAGACTAATAACAGTAGGGACCGAGTGCACAGCGGTATAACGGGATTCCCGTTGTAGCCGGTTGGTACAAGCATACATTCAGAATACTTAAAGAGGCACCTTAAGGCATACGTATACCATATGTGTAGTCCTTGGGTTAAGGGAGATAATCCTCAGGCGCTTTCGTCAATTTTTGCTAACAGTGGCACCGTCAGAAGGATGTCTATTAGCCAAGGAACTGTGTCATTCTTCTACGTTTGTTACGCTTATCAAGTCATCAACGTTGATTGTTTATATGCCGTATAAATATGGAAAATAATGAAGAGGTGACTATGTCACTAATCAAAATGAAATGAAGGTGTTTATTACTGATGGTGTCTAAAATTGCGATTTTTCCAGTTGACATTTTTGGGTCGTTTGATGTCTACATTTCCACTGGAACCACGTTTTTCCCGCACTTTGATTTCTGCAGCTTATTTTGGATGCTTGATCGAAATGCTTACCATAATCAGCGTGCTCTACGTCAGTCCCGTGTTTTATGTACCGCTAAATAAACGCAACGAATTTTTGGAGGTAGGTTTTAAAAAAAAATTAATTACCTGTCATTTGTATTTTATTTTTTTCCAATTAAACGTTTTCACATTGATTGACCATTATTAGAGACTTGGCAAAAATTACTCAAATCCTCAAGATTATTAGCATTACTATTGTATAGAATGTTTTATTAGGCTGTTTAGAAAATAATGACCAATTTTTTAAATTGCCTTTAGAAAGTTAATTGATGTTTTTTAAATTTTTATGGCGTTTTATAAAAAGAGCATTGACATCCTCAATGATGAGCCTTGCCCTTTTCAGAATACAGTTTTAATAATGCATATAAAAATAGAAAAAGGGTTTAGGTCTTTCGCATGAGTTGATCATAATGCTATTCAAGCCACCGCCAACATTAGCAGAACATAAGAAGAAAGGTCTACAGATGAAAACGGTTATAGAAAATTCCTAATGGTAGCGAATACTTGGGGTTGAACAGGATAGTAGAGGATGGCTGTGCATTTTTAGATAATAAATGTTTGAACGTAACAACAGATGTTGGTGAGGGCAAAGTCACCTCTTTATTAGTTCCCAGTTCCCACACCATTCCGAATAATCCTCTTCCAGTGTTGACAGTTTTTGAAGGCGCGATACGTCAGTCCAACAACTTAGCCATTGTTTCCAAGATAAAGTTCTGGCCAAAATAGCGTGGAGATCGTTTCAAACGGCATTCATCCAAGTACGTTTCTGACGACCTTTCGTATTTTTCTCTAATCGGCATTTGGATAAGCCAGGATTACGATACGTGAAATTGTATCAGGATTTCTACGAAGAACGTGACCAAACCAACGCAATCTTTGTTGTCGCAACACCAATGACAGAAAAATGTGAAATTGTATGTCATCTCGAATTTGGCAGATATTGGTTTTGATCGTCCAATCTCTTGATATGGACGATGTGACATGGTTGTTGTGCCAGATGTATCTTGAAAGCATTTGTTTTACAAGATGAACGTCCGAGTTTCAAAGAAATGTCTGGGGTATTTAATGTCAGTTTTTCAACGGTGACCGATCATCTTCGTTCTTAGTCATGCATACAACAATTTAGCTAGAAGTTACTTTTAAACTGCTCAATGACTTGACGCATCGTTTTAAACTAATTAAAATTACACATTATAACCCCCCCTTTTCCAATTCCACGTGTTTGTTTTATTTCCAAAAAACCAACAGATTCAATCACATTTCTACCATCCCCACGGTGACCTAATCAGCTTGTTGCTTGTCTATCGTGCATTTATCAAATCAAAGAAATCGGCCGAATCACAGCCAAAGAAGTGCCAGTTGCATTGGTGTCGTCAACATTTTATCAACCGTACGCGCATGTTGACAGCAACGCGCGTTCGTGCCCAACTCAAGCAGCTTGTTGTTTCGGTTGGACTGGGCTATCTTATGAAGTCGTGTGGCGAACAATTTGACAAGTTGGCCAAGGCCTTTCTGTCATCGGGATTTCGCGATCAGGTAAGCGACTAGAATATTCATTTATTCATTTTGGTTGATGTCATAATCACCTCTTCATTATTTTCTATATTATATGGTATATAGAACAATTGATTTCGATGGCTTGATAAGCGTAACAAACGTAGGAGAATAACGAATATTCTTGGTTGGTAGACGGTATTATTGTGACGTCGCCACTGTTTCCAAAGATTGACAGGGCTGCCTGATTTTTTTCAGGTTTATCTCCCTTAGCCCAAGGGCTACATATGGTATACGTATACATTAAGATACATTTTAAGTACCTTGTGTGTATGTCTGCACCCATTTACCGAAGTGGAAGCCCGGTTATACCGCTTTGCACTCGGTCCCTGCTGTTATTAGTCTTGATACCTATAAGCATCTAGTCCAGGATGCACCACGTGGAGGAGGAACAGTCAGGAATATCACTATTATTGGAAATTGAAACTTTATAAACATTAGGATCATTAGTATTTCAAGAATACGTGACGTAACAATTAGAAATATTGGGCATTGTAAGAATATTGCTGTTTTTTAGAAATAGTTTTTAGGATGCTTACGAGTATGATGATTCCAGGTGGTGCATTCTGGAATAGGCGCATGCAGACTAACACAGCAGGGACTAAATGCACAGTGGTATGTTCTACTTTATTTAGTTAAATATTTTAGTTGTAGGACATTGATACACTTGAATGTTACTATAAAGTTTATAAATGTTCTGGTTATTAACATGGTATGACAGTCTAAACTCTGCAATTGAATACATGTAACCATTGTTCAATATTGATAAGATTAACCTTAAAACACAGAAGTCTGCATAAATATTTGCGTAGGCATACTATCTTGTTCAAATGAATGAACTAAATTTATTCCTTGGCTAACAAGTGTGCTATGTGAGGTGTGAACTTGAATCTGACATGGTTTTTAGCAAAGTTATTAATGCTATTTACTTAGGATACGATAACCTAAATGAATGATTAAGGTATCGATTTGGTTGACGTTGTCAGCATTTAGGAATGGAATAATATTTGCTGTCCTATCATCAGCGTTTATTTTACTATTGTGACCTACTGAGTACCAAAATATCCAACCGTTTAACTAGGAGTGCAGTAATTAGTTAATAATTTGGTACCTGATTGAAATAGCACGTTCATTAAGATACGAGGCTGTTGGTTTACAACAATGCGAGTGTTGGTTTGAATCCCACTTATGGCATACAATTTTGGAGAGCGATATGCAATGATACTACGAAGATTTTGCTATTATTATAGGCGATTTGCTTATTGAGTATTTTTGTTAAATTCGTTTTATATGGCATTGATTGTGCCATCATTTTACACAGGGAGTGATAGTTGGACGAGGAAGATGTTAAATTAGAGGGAGAAAGAGCTATTGTGATACAGGAATAACTTGACAACAACAAAAAACTTACTAGTTCGCATAGCATTTCAAATGCGACGACGCCAGTGTTCAGATAAATTAACGAGGCGGTTTTCGGGAGAATTAGGGGTTGAGGCCGGTTAACTTACTTGGAAGCCTAACCGGCTACATATTGTAAATGGATATCTTGGCTGAATGCTAGCATCTATTCCATGAGCGAGAGTCCAGTGAATACCCAGTTATACTGCTGTGCACTCGGACCCTGCTGTCATTAGTCTAGATGCCTTTGGGAATCTAATCTAGAATGCATCACGTGAAAGAGAAACAGTCAGGAATATCACAATTATTGGAATTTGAGACTCTACAAGCATTGCTCAAATCCTTAGGATCATTAGTATTGCTTTGACTAATTTTCAACACACAATGAATCGTCCTTTCCAGGTCGTCGTATTGTCCCAAACGCAGCCCAACACTTCGTCGAAGTCATCTCGTCACCAAGCAGCCTATATTCGTCCTTCCGATCATCACCTGCCATCGGACAATGCGCCAACGTTTTACATTCATCCCGAATCACAGCTCTATCCCTATTCCTTCGACTCGACAACTCCACACCAATGTCTCCTATTTATCGAGGCAAGTGTAGTGAACAAGTTTCAGTCGGCAGCAACTGATATTGACAACAAAAACCGCATTTTCATGCGTCATCTCGTTGCAATCGACTCTGGGTGGCTTTCGGCGACAGCTGATATCGACAATGCCAGTCAGATCACCGAACATCTGTGGTTGAAAGATTTGGCAGCCGATGACAGTGGAATGAATTCGTCGACTGCTGGCAGTCGCAAGAGGAAACGTTTGAAAAAACGATCAACCTGTTTGTCGAATAATTAGGGCGGGGTGCGCCTTTTTGATTTGATTAGATAAAAAATGTATTTGACTTATTTTTTTATTAAGATTTTTTATCTGTGTGTTTTTGTGTGTTTATTTGTTCTTCCTTTTTAAAAAAATAATTGATACATGCATAGAAATATGTACTTGTTTTCTTGCTATGAAAGTGGTCTTTGAAATAAGACATTACTCAACTCGTCGTAGACACGTGGTGTTGAATTACACGACGAAAGCCAAACGAAGGCGGTCAGTTAATGTCCATGGTGGGTTTCCAACCTATATCCATCCAGATACAATTCGAGTACTCTAGCTACCTCTGTCAATCTTCTAAATTTTCCTGTCGACATTTTATGGGTGTGCGGATGGATAGTCTGTAAATGCGTCTATATAAAAGGTATCCCCTAAGGACATTTACTGAAAAATGCTTTCTGTAGATTATTCAAGTAGTAAAAACAATATAATAAATAAAAAATAAATAATATGATAAAATTGTGAGAATTATGCATGTTAAAAATTTTTTTTGGGATACTAATGATCCTGAGGATTTGATTGATACTTATAAAATTTCAAATTCCGATGATGGTGATAATCCTGACTGCTCCTCTTCCACGTGGTGCATTCTGGACTAGGTGCCTACAGGCAAGGACCGAGTGCACAGCGGTATAATTAGGCTTTCACTGGACTCCGAATGTTATACATATGAGATACTAATAATTCTGAGAATTAGAATGAGTCTCAATTTCCAATAATGTTGATATCCCTAATTCTCACCTCTACGTAGCGCATACAATCCGTGGTGTTAGAATTACACAATTGACTGATTTGCAGATCTTATAAGGATTAGTCAAATCCTCACAATCACTAGCATCCTAAAATAGGATATTGGTTTAAAGGCATTAGATTGATTAAATTGTTTGGATTACTGTCAGACTCTACCTCTATGTAGCATCGGGGTGGCACAAGTAGCACTAAGGTACTAGACTTGGTACTACTGGCGTCGTTGACAAGTCCTCTTGCTGACAACTGTTCGAGCGTTAAACCCAGGACGAGAAATAGTTGCATTAATGTCAATGGGCGATATTTTATTCACTATATGCGACCTCGTTTGCATCCATTTATTAATTGGGAAATGAAAACTTAACACGGATTGGTTGATACAAACGGTACGTGGCATTTAACTAGTGACAGGTGGCCTTATTTACAAATCTATTTGGAATTTGTACAAAAATTTAATCGTTAAATGAAAACAAATGTATAATTTAAAAATGTGTATTTCAAATAAAATCCAAAAATTTGCGTTTATGTCTAAATCTAAAGCTTGGTTTTTCAATGTATATAAAAAGAAAATATAAAAATTTGTTGGTTATAGAAAAACAAGTAAAAATATTATTAACTGAGCAAATTGAAATATAATGGAGTACGCTATAATCCATGAGTTTGGTTAAGTTCCTTCCGACGATGTAGTGCTAATTTCGTCTTCAGGTGGAGGATGGTTCGGTTTGTTTGTCGTGACCTTGAAGTCGTGATGAGGTCCAATCAAATGCCTACTGATTGGTTCGGTGAGCATAACAGATTGATTTAGTGAGCGGCGTTTATCATGATTTATCTGAAATAGGGTAAAATAAATGAGAAATTGTCAAATTTTTTTTTGACAACGATATTCCTGATTCCGTTCATCCAGCTGAATGCTATTCCAGTAAAGAAGTAATAGCACGGCGCAAATGACAGGGTTTAATGAAAACCGAAAAGAAGCTTAATGTTTGACGCCAATATCAATGTGAGAACATGGACATCATTGC
Organism: Cardicola forsteri; assembly: GCA_025895645.1. Classification (NCBI taxonomy): domain Eukaryota; kingdom Metazoa; phylum Platyhelminthes; class Trematoda; order Strigeidida; family Aporocotylidae; genus Cardicola; species Cardicola forsteri. The sequence continues at coordinate 377,455 of JAKXYG010001435.1, read as the reverse complement.
TATTAAACTAAGAAAATTATTTGGTCAAATTCTGTGTTTACCGCCCAGTAAAAACGGTTTTGAAAGGGACAATTGAACATGATAAAAGAAAGATTGGTAGACCACAGAAAAATTGGGTAACAAACATTCGGGAAGATCTCATTAAACCGAATGTTTCATGGGATTAAACAAAACATATGGAATCAATTTATTGCCCCATGCTCATTTTAAAGTAAAAGGGTTTTGTAATAATAATAATTTAAAGCATTGGGTTCCCTTTATAATTCCAAATAAAAATATAAGAAGACGTAAACTGTGAGATGAATTCATTTCGAATATTCTCGTCAGTCACAAACATATAACATTTTAGTATATATATACAACAATAAAAAGGGGGGGTACAGATAACATTTAAATTAGTACAACTCAAACATTTACACACAATCATTACGACCAAGCTAAGTTCAATGTAGTGACAAACTGTTTTTGTGCACACAAAGCAGGTTTCAATGTGAGAATTTTCAACATATTCGAAGCTGGAGAAGTAATTAGCACTTTAAAACAATTTTTAAAGTTGATTTCATGTTTGGTTTGTAGTAAGTGACGTAATATAGAGGATGTAGATGAGTGTTCATTTCCGTTTGACCTCTTATTGATCCAGTTAGGAATGTGTTCTTTATAATAAATATTTTAAGAAAAGCAACCAGTGAAGTGCTTGGATGGTCTAGCAATACAGCGCTCGACTTGGACTTTGGTGAGCATGGGATTAAATCCGACTACCGGCACTAAATGCAGACACACGTTCGGTTATGCTAAAATGTCCACTTCTAAAAGATGTTTCCTGTAAAACAGTCAAAGTAGTAAACATAAATAAAAAATCATAAATTTACTTCTTCCACTTTTATTTTACATTCCAAACTGTTTCCAGTAGATCGATCGTCACCTTTTATTCTCCTCGTTTTGTCTTTGCACTGAATTGACGTAGCGGGCGTGTCTTGTTCGGGTATCGACGGTTCACACTGCTGGTGTCGTTGATCGTGCTGATAAGCCCGACGACGCTTTTCGTACAATCGTGACGTCGATTGAACACTTGGTGGCGGACGGGCAAGTCTTGAAGCTGTATCGGACGATTCTTCGGAAGACAGGACCGAACGGGCAAGAACGGATGTCTGGGATGATGGGGGCAAGCCATGGATGCCCAGTGCGCTCAAGCTACTCGATCCTGGGATAAATGGCGATTTGTCAAATTGATCTGCAAAGTCAAAATCGATCTTTCGTTGATCTACTAATTAATTTCTTATAATTTAGTGCTTAGATCTGATTTCCAACCAGTGATAATAATAACAATGATAATAATAGTAATTATAACAATAACACTAACAATAATAATAATAATAATAATAATAATAATAATAATAATAATAATAATAATAACAATAATAGTAATAATAATAATAATAATAATAATAATAATAATAATAACAATAATAGTAATAATAATAACAATAATAATAATAGTGATAATAATAATAACAATCATAATAACAATACTACCACTACTACTACTACTAATACTAATACTAGTACTACTACTAATAATAATAATAATAGTAATCATAATAATGATAATAATATTACATGATAATAATAATAATACTACTACTATTATTACTACTAATAATAATAATTGTAATAATAATAATAACTATTATTGTTCACAAAACCTTCATTATATATTTCTTACATAAACATTACTTTTAAAATACTCAGTAAATTTATAGCTTCCGTTTATCTGTCAATTTCAGTACAAAATAACGGATAATTTAAAAGTTACATCTAATGATTAAAGGGTTCTGAATGTACTTATTTAAAAAAGTTACACAATAAATTCCGAAAGGGTTTTATTTTAAATATTGATCGAATCATTCGCCATTTTATCCACTTACAACTATGTGGCTTTTCGACCAATTAAAATGTAGTCCTTTGGAGATCGTTTTGTATAAACAAATTCAAATATCTCAAATATACTTTAATAGACAAATATTATGCCACTTACTGAGTTTATGAGGAACAGTGAGCTCGTAAGCCCAACCACATGGTATCCATGACAATTGTTTTTGCAGTTTGGAAACCAAATGCCTAAGTTTGGTTACACTTTGTTTCATGTCTTGATTGATTAGAGTGTGGGCGTACAAATGACGATAGCGCGCCGACATGACGTCTGCTTGATCAACTATACCTTGAAGCTCTTCATCCTGTTGATAGAAAAGATTGAAAACAATTCTATCATGCTAATCACGACACTATATACTTTAAACTCTAAACTGCAATAGAAAATTCAAACGCAAAAGTAAAAATTTGTCGAAAAACATTCTTGCATCGCTAGTAAATTTAAATTTATCCTTATTTTCGGATGCCTTTTTATCCCAATAAGAATAAACAATAATGTGATAATTGTACGAGATTATTGTGAAAAATTAACTATCAAATTATCTGAGCCGGCTTAACCTTATGAAGTAAAGGCAATTATATTCGTTATTACTAAGTGTTTTGTAAGGTATAATAGGAAATTATTTCTTTACTGAAAAAAATAAATATTTGACGTAACATTTCAAGTTGATAAATTTACACAATCTTTGATTAAGGTCAAATTGACATTTAATATTGAATTGTTATTATTAATTATTTATATCAATAAAATAATAATTGCACTTTAATTATGATGTATACAGTAATGAATGTTGTATAATAAATACGAGTTTTTTGTTAATTATGTAACTGTTAGATAACTTTACGTGATATGTAAACGTTTTTTAGTGATCGTATGTATTATTTCACAAAAATATTACTAAAACGTTCTACATTTCTAAGTTAAAGTAAATTATTCTTAAAAGTAATATAATACGTTAATTTTTATATATGCTAATCTGTACACTAATATATTCACCATGAAATCAAAATGATATTAACTAATCAAATAAGAGCACTTTACAATTGGTTTAGCAATCAACAACCAATAATATTCATTTACAGTTTACTACTTAATTTTTCGGCTAAATGTTCTTCCCTCTCAATAATATTCAATCAAACAATAATTCTTATTATCTAAACTATCTAAAAACTATAATACATTAAAAAACCCCTACTTCCATATAAAATACACAACATTAAATTAATAGAAAAATATAAACAAAATGAAAAAAACGTTCTTGCATTAGATTACTTAATTATAACAGTTCAAGTTGTTTCAATGACAATAACCAAACTTGTCTTAACATCTATTAATTTGTACAAGTTGACATAAATGCCGCCCTCTGTTACTCAAGATAAACATTTCCGATATGTTTAAACACAAGTTTAAAATAATAAATTATTTAATTCTTGTTAATAATTATCGGCTGTATATCACAATAACTCCGCCTAGTTAGAATCAGAAATGATTCAATCTAGCCAGTCCCAAGCCTGGATAAAGGAGAAGGGTTTGAGTGCAAGGTTAGTAACTTGCCCTCTGTAAAAAATTTATACTGCTACGGAAACAATCAAAAGGACGCCATTCCGGCAAACAACGGCAAAGAAGTGATCGCACGTATCTGGATAACAAAGTTACACAGATGACAGGGTTGAGTGAAAGCCGAAAGAAAGCTCAATCTTTGATTTTCAGAATCTTTAATGCTTGTTGTGTTGTAATTACCTTATTTCCCCATGCTTGTTTTTAAAGGAAAAGGATTTTGTATAATGTATATATATATATACATATATATTACAATATATAATATATTACAATTTGGATAATTAAACTGAGCTAATATTTAATAATCATCACGGGTTTTTTATACAACAACGTGATCTATTTAGCCTTACTTTAAATGTGGTATATTATTATTATTATTATTATTATTATTGTTGTTATTAAGCTTTAATATCTCACTAGAGATACATTCAGCATAATAATGTAATAATTATTAGTAAATTAAAAAATGTTTATTGATTTCTAAAATAAACTGTAGAAAAAGGAACAAATTTTCAAAAATTTGAATTAATACTTGAAAGTTATAGAAAAACAAAACAACTAGTGCATAAAACACTGTTTTATGTACCCAACTAATATTTTGGCAGTAAATATTTAAAAAATGATTTTGTTTGAATTTATTATTAAAAACAAATTCCGTTTGTTTATGAATACTGTCTAAGCATTTTGACATAAACAACGTAACAAAATGTGTCATAAAAAGAGCACATAATTCAAAATGGACGTCAAGCGAACCTTGAAAGTTAGAAATACAATCTCTTTTTTGTAGTGTTTTAATGACAGGATAATATTTCTAAATTAATTAATTACATTGATTAAAAAAATGGTAAAAGAATTAAACTCGCTTTCAAAAACAAAATTACTTTTGTCGTTTGTGGAAAGACATTGGACAACAAAACAACGTTATCAGATTGGTGCCGTTGCTAGCCACAGAGTTGGTAGGGTGCTAAAATCAAAACTGGTAAAGCACCGATACCAGGCAAATATCCTCGTTTTGTTTGACTAAATGTCCACTTATTAATAAAACATCCAGACAGTAACACTAAATTTCCTGTAGTAATAATAATAATAATGAATGCTTCACAAGAAACAATTTTCGCACTATTATATATTGAAAGATAAAAGTGACTCGGCACAAACTTGGACTAAGTTAAATATTTTACAGTCATACAAAATAATAATCTAAACACAATCCTCTGAATGCTAAATACTTTCTATTAACGCGCAATAATAAAAATATGTGCATCTGATGCTGTAAAATGTTAGTCCCACTAAAATTCATTTGGTAAGTGACGTAGTTACCCATTCATTATTTCTATATTTGTACAGGATATTAAACAATCGACTTCGATGGCTTCATAAATATAACAGACGTAGGAGAATAATAAAGTTTATTGACTGGTAAACGGCCTCCTTGTAACGGCGTCACTGTTTGCAAAACTTGACGAAGCTGCCTAATTTTTTGTCAGAATTATCTTTCTTAAATATGGCGTACGTACCTTGAGGTATCTTTTAGGTACCATGAATGTATGCTTGTTTTCATCCACTAGAGCGGAAACCCAGCTATACTACTGTGCACTAGGTCCCTGTTGTGCTAGTCTAAATGCTTGAATGCACCTAGTCCACATTGAGGAACAATCAGGGATATTACTATCATTGGAAATTGAAACTTTATAAGCACTAGTCAAGTCCTCGCGATCATTAGCACCCCTCCCCAAATAAATAAATAAATAAACAATCCGCATTATCCTATCACATACCGATCGATTATTTGACGTCAGTTTGGCCTTCAATCCTTGCTGCAACATAGTTTTTGTACTTTCAAAGTTAGGTGGTTTGACCAAAACGGTACATGGATTGAATTCGGGTTGATGAAGCAAGTGGACTGACTAAAATAAAAAGTACATAAAATCCATTATTTGATTTTCACTTCAATGTTTTGAGCGAAAAGCATTTTTAACAGCAAGAAGACATTAAGTGCCGGTAGTAAGACTCGAATCCAATTGCTCCCAGTTTTACGTCTACCGATTTATCCCCACATTTGCAATTCGGGCACTTAATTTACAATTGTTAACAAGCTAACCTTGAGCTTTAGTGGATGAGTACTAGTACATAGCAAAAGGACTTGAAAAGTATAATATTTAACCGCCTGGTTGTGGAAGTTTGTCGTGACAGTTTCGTAAACAACACGCAATGGACAACGATTTTTCCCGTCTTTTTACACACGCCAACAATTCCCATTTACGACTTTATCTAAAAAATGTTTCCCGCCAAGCTGTCAAGCAATAGATTAATTAATACATTTATGCAAATTGTGTTGTGTTTATTTAGCTATTTTATTATTTTAACAAAATGATATCTGTTAAATAACTTTCCCACTAAAGTTTTGCAAGTGTTTTAAACAACTATATGCACTTCCATTCAAACTATGTTAATATTGATTTTTGTTAGAACAATAGTAATGAACCTGTGTAGTTTGTCAGGACCTATCATGTTAAAAGCCCTAGTTGACAAAGATCATTCACTTGCTGTTGGCGATAGTAACATACATCATTTAGGAATCATTGGGAAATTAGCATTGATCAGATTCACTGTAAATAAAAAATTTACAAGGCCTGCATCAACCATCAGTAGCTCAATGGCTAAGGCTTAGGTCTAATACTACATAGAGCGAAGCTTCTAGTTTGTGTGACGTTTAAAATGTAATATTTAATAAATGAGACAATTCTACTAGATGATCCTTAAAAATGCCATAATAAATGAACTGTAATAATAAATTTACAGGATCAAGTCCAACATCGCTGGCCTGACATCATATAGGTTCGAGTTTATGTGTGTGTAAAACTTGAAAGGCATGCACTGCTGATGATTACAAACAGGGATACAAAACAGCTGTACAGTGCTCCTGGCTGACTCAAACCAAATGAATCCAACAATGCTAAATAAAATATAATGCATTTGCAAATAAACAAACCTCGGGCTGACAATCCATAACAACCGTCCGACCTCCAGCAATAATTTTGCGCAATTCGGCAAATCGAATGCCATAATAGTGGTTTCCCATTTTGCCCCATTCGACATAGGCACCCGATCGTACGCCCGATTCCATTTGTTCGGTTGTCAAAATGCGGAAAATCGCTTTGGAAGCCGTTGGATTTGTTGTATCTGTTTGGTGGTGAAAAAGATTGGCATGTACATGTTTGGAGATGAATGGCTTTTGGGTTTCCAGTTGGCAAAACATTGTGCCAATAAAATAAGTCTTTCCGATAACAATGATAGTCATGATTATGCCTCCTCCAGTAGTGCATCCTCTACTGGGTGCAACCAAGCATCAAGAGACCAAGTGCTTTGATGGATGGGTGCAAAGATGCACTTAAAAGTTATATATATACTATATGTATCCGTTTGGATAAGGTGGATAATTTTGACAAAAATTCAAGTGGTCTCGTCAATCTTTGTAAATAGTGGTGCCGTCACAAGGATTTCATCCACAGCGAAAAACGCTTGTTGTTCTCTTACCTTTGTTATGTTTATGAAACTATCGGAGTAAATCATTTAATATTATGTACAAATATAGAAATAATAAATGAATTATTATGCAAAAAAGATTTTATAGTAAATGTAAATATTTTTGGCTACAAAGCAACGATCGCGTTCCTACATCAGCCGTGGGTACAGCTCTCGATTCGGTTCGATTCCCACTACCACAGTCGGCTTTGCCAAAATGTCCTCTGTTGAAAAATGTTTCCGGTAAAAACATATTAAGTAGTAAAAGTAAAGTAAATCCTACCTGAAACGGGATAGGCAAATCGACGAGGATCGCTTTCCGTTAACATGACCTTCAACGTACGCCTGCCTACTCCATTTGGACCAAGCAAAAGTAGGCACGGAATTGTAGAAGTGGGCCATGGAACGACTTCTTCATAACTCCAAATGTCTGAACGCAATCTCAATTCGGATGCTTGGGCTGCTCTGAAAAACGTTTTCACTTTGCGCTTGCACTTTTTTTGAATTTGACCTATTAATGGACAAATGAAGATTTTTCTTCTAAATACATAAACAAGCAATACGGTGGAGAGGGTATAAAATGAGCCATGTAAAAGTCATTGTACTTACCCATAACGTAATCAACTAAACTCATCATACCTGGTTTCAATAAAATAAAAAAGACAAATGGAGTAATATATTCTTTTAAAAGCAAACGTCTGTATTAGATAATCACAGCAAAACAAAGCGTAACACAATTAAACCGCTTGGCAAGTAGAAACAAATACCGAAACAATTATACAAATGGATTTAGTTGGGCTGACGTACGGTGCGTTTATGCATTGTTTTTTCTATTGCACACATGTTTTACGCAAAACGTTTTTCAACAAGTAGCTTTAAATGAAGGCATTGTAGTAAAATACAAACCCATCTTCACCCAGTTATGAGCCTTTGAGCGTTTTACCTACCTTTGTCACTCCGGTACACATCTGAAAGACGCGATGGAAATGTTTAGTAAAAGGTCAAAGGTTTGTTTGCTATTGTAAAAAACAGTAGACTAATCTTTGTTAAAATTGTTAAAAGCCAAAAAACTATACTGCACAGTACTGTTGAGTTTTTATTATATAGTTAACTGACTCAAGTTTGCCAGGGGTTAATAAACTTGTTGTTGACAAAAATATAAAAATACTACTACTTATTGACATTAAGTAGAATACAAAATTACGCATATATTTATTTGTAAACTTATCAAGGTTGTCAATAGAAAACCTTATTAAAACACATTTTCATAAAGCTTCTAAATAATAAACTTTTGTTAGTTAATGATAAATGATATAACTGTGTGTAATGATTAAGTTTGTACAAATATAATAAATATATATATATATATATATATATATATATATATATATATATATATATATGGGATGATAATAATCCTAAGAATATACGAAATGTTTATAAAAACTTAGTTTTCAGTGATAGTAATACTCCTGACTGTCACCTCTACGTGGTGCATCCTGGACTAAGTGCACCTAAGCATCTAGACTAACGCAGCAAGAACCGACTGCACAGCGGTATAAATAGGATTCTATTTTGACGGATGAGTGCAAATATAAATCCAGGTTAATTAATAAGTATCTTTAGGTATACATTTACTATATGTGGCCGTTTGGCTGAGAAGTTACCCGAACAAAAAATCGTGTAGCATCGTCAATTTTTGCAATCAGTGGTGTCGTCACAAGGATGCTGTCTACCAGCCTAGAAACTTCGTTATTCTTCTACGTTTGTTAAGCTTATCAGGTTATCGGAATTGATTGTTTTTTATGTTGTACAAATATAAAATTAATAAAGAGGTGACCAACCAAAATGAATGAAATGTGTATATATATATATATATAAATGAACAATGAGATAAATGTTTAATTAGTGAGAAAACTTAAACAGGTACGCTACTGTGTCATTTTCTTCAATAGTTCCAACCAATCTAGTAATCTCCATTCATTATGTGAATAATTGTCACTTTTTAAAATTTCCCATAACTTCATCAGTAGTTAACCACTTAAAAGTTTCTTTCAGCGTGTTTCAGGTAAAAAAAATAACGACGTTTAAAGAACAATTGGTTTCCATTCCATCCATCAAGTATTATTTAGCAGATTAATATTTAACGTGCAACCATATAAGAAAGCTACTAAAACTCTGTATCAAGATCGAACAGAGCATAAAACATAAAAACTTAGATACAATCGATAACGAAATTGAATCCCATATTGACCTACTTTGACATTTAAGAATGTTTAGAACTTTTTACTTATCTTATACATATCTAACATTTATTAATATCTGCCTTAAATAAACTTTATCAAAAAATATATAAAATATTATTCGTAATAAAATATTGTAATTATAATATACAACAACACCCGTTCTAGCAATAAATCATAAAACCTCCTTTTATTAAAACTTAAAAACAAACACACGTAATTTGTTGAAAAGAGAATTTTATTGGCCAAAATACATTAATATATAAAGAAAAAGTTACAAACTTTGTAATATCAACAATTCAAATAATATTTACTTCTATTTGTAACTCCTACCAGCCGTTTTACATCTGAGCCTATCAACGTACCAATAAAATCCTTTGAAAGTCGATTTTTCATAACTTAAATGATATTCTCTATAAGTAATCCGTTATTTTACAACTTGTTAACCTAACCTTTAAAAAAACCCAAAACAAAATTATTAAAGTTTAAATCTGGGCTGCAGATAATCAAATGTACGAAGATCGAGTTTTTGCTTAACAAGGTTTTTGCAGTTTAAATAAATCAAACTTATAGTAAATGGTGAGTTATAATAAAAAATACGCTATCAGTTCATAATTTTAACCATGTTTCTACTGCTCTGAAGCATCTTATTAAAATAACAACTGAAATAATTGTGTTAACATTTACTTATAAATTTCTTACAATATAAACAATGGTTAGTATAAACCCATTTTGATAATTTCAGACCTTTTATCACAATAATTGTGTAGACAAGACACGTATGCAACTAATTTTTCAAAATATCTGTAGTCTCCATTAAAGTCCACATCATGTATTACTCTGAAAAGCGTATTCTAGAGCATGATTTTAAACAAAAATTTACGGCTTTTTATAATTTTAGAAAACAAATTAAAAAAGGTGTGTTGATTTTACAAATTTCGGATTTAATTTTTGGGTTATGTATGATGTGGATTTTAATGGAGACTACAGATATTTTGAAAAATTAGTTGCATACGTGTCTTGTCTACACAATTATTGTGATAAAAGGTCTGAAATTATCAAAATGGGTTTATACTAACCATTGTTTATATTGTAAGAAATTTATAAGTAAATGTTAACACAATTATTTCAGTTGTTATTTTAATAAGATGCTTCAGAGCAGTAGAAACATGGTTAAAATTATGAACTGATAGCGTATTTTTTATTATAACTCACCATTTACTATAAGTTTGATTTATTTAAACTGCAAAAACCTTGTTAAGCAAAAACTCGATCTTCGTACATTTGATTATCTGCAGCCCAGATTTAAACTTTAATAATTTTGTTTTGGGTTTTTTTAAAGGTTAGGTTAACAAGTTGTAAAATAACGGATTACTTATAGAGAATATCATTTAAGTTATGAAAAATCGACTTTCAAAGGATTTTATTGGTACGTTGATAGGCTCAGATGTAAAACGGCTGGTAGGAGTTACAAATAGAAGTAAATATTATTTGAATTGTTGATATTACAAAGTTTGTAACTTTTTCTTTATATATTAATGTATTTTGGCCAATAAAATTCTCTTTTCAACAAATTACGTGTGTTTGTTTTTAAGTTTTAATAAAAGGAGGTTTTATGATTTATTGCTAGAACGGGTGTTGTTGTATATTATAATTACAATATTTTATTACGAATAATATTTTATATATTTTTTGATAAAGTTTTATTTAAGGCAGATATTAATAAATGTTAGATATGTATAAGATAAGTAAAAAGTTCTAAACATTCTTAAATATAATATTTGGTTAATATAGGAGTCAGTTTTATCACTATCTGTAGCTTAAGATATATAACATGCACATTTGGCTTATTTACAACTGTTAACTACTAAGTGCAAACGCTTTGAACGTCTGTGGCAATACATATGTAAGTCGGGGTTAGTCTAGCGCTCGGCTTAAACGTGAGTGGAAATGAGTTCGATTCCCACCACCGGCTCACTAAGTGCGGGTCAACGTTCGGCCTTGTTAAAATATCTACTGCTGAAAGATGCTTGCTGTAACACATTTAGAGTACTAAAAATAATCAATAAAGCATCTTTCATTCAGATAAAAGCATATAGTTTTGAAAAAGAAAATTAAAAAAAAATTGTTTTTAGAAAGAAGCAAAATTAGTTCAGTGCACTTTTAGTTGTCTTTTTATTCTTAAATTCGTTTTAACTTACCACTTTCAGGAGCCGCGTCATTATTATCTGTTTGAATAGATAAGTTTATTGTACAACTATTATTTAGTATTGTTTCCAAAAATTGAATTTGTTGATAATCAGACCAAGTGTTAAATTATTTTTTTCCCAAAAATTAGAAGTTTATTTAAAAAATCGATAAAAACAATCACAAATTTGATTGAGCTATTAAAAATTGGGTACATATTTAAAATGAATAATTGGACGTTTTCAAAAATTATGCAAGTTTTAAAATAAGTACAACTTTACGTACACATTATCAAGTGGCAGTCAAAGCAATTATTTGTATATTATTTATTCATTTAAAAAACTATTTCAACTGCTTGAATGTGCTCGTAGTCAAACTCTAGTTATAACTTTGCCACTGCTCACAATAATGAACAAGGCTATTTGGTTGGTGACGTGGCCATTTCTCTTCATTATTGCTGCATTTGCACAGCATATTAAATCATCGAATTTGATTATTTGATAGGTATAATAAACACAGAAAAAGTACAACGAGTGTATACTTGTAGCCATTGACCAAAGTGAAAACCCAGTCATACTGTTGTGCACTCGGTTTCTGATGTGTTATTCTAGGTGTTCAAGTATATCTAGTCCAGAAAGCACCACATGGAAATGACAGTCAAGAAAATTACTAAAATCTTCAGATTTGTTTGCATACCATGTTTTATCAGGATTAAGTCTTTTACAGATAATATCGGTATATTTTAGAAAACCTTCTGGATACGTGCGGTCTATTCTGCGTCAATCCTTTAATAAGAAGCCCGAATATACAGCTATTCATTTTGGTCAAAATCAGCTAAAGCCTAGGATGTACCACATAAAGATAAAAATATTACCCTCATCGGTACTGTATTTTTTAAATCCTCAAAAATTAAACAATAAAGGCACTTTTTAAACATAATCTTAGCTTAAAGCGAAAGCGTACAAATCAATATGGATAAACCGATTGTAACATTATGAGCAATTGAAAAACACAATGCTTCTCAAATTATGTTAGCAAACAATACAAAAACCCCATCCATACCTTGCAATTTTTCTTGATTAAAAGCTTGCCGACGTTCTTCGAGGGTTTGTGATGGAACAAGCCGCGTTTTACCTTGAGAATCCTTTAACGAACAGACCTGCAAATGGGTTTACAAAAAGCCGTGTAATTACTTAAAAAATAATTGCAAGTTGATATTGAACAGTATATATACACATGAAAAAAACATATATTTAATTTTACAAAACCCGCCTAAAGAAAATTAGAAATGAACCAATCTAGCCAGTCCTAAGCATGGATAAAGGAAGAGGGTTTGATCGCAAAGTTAGCAATATAGTCTCTGTAAACTACTGAAGCAATAAGACGACGCTATTCCGGCAAACAATGGCAAAAAAGTTACTATTACTTGGTCAAATTCTACGTTTACCAGTAAGAACGGTTTTGGAATAGATAATTGATAATGGCAAAAAACGTTTGGTAGACTGTGAAAAACTTGCACAACAACTATCCGGGAAGATCTTATTGAAATAAATATCTCATAAAATAAAAGAACATTGTTGGTAAAATGTTCGATCACATATGTTCTTTTGTTGTTGTTTTTACTGGTGGGGTTAGTGTTATCTGTTGCCCCATGCTTATTTTCAAGTAAAAGGGTTTTGTAATAATAATTGATTTACTAAGTGTTTCAAATTTTCATCCTATAAGCCTACCTATGTTACTTGCTAAGATAAACATCGATTTTTTTTTATTTAAATAGTCAAGTATTGTATCTTTGTAAGTTGTGAGTAAATCATCATGTTGTTGATTGAAATTGTATGCTATTGATTATGTTATAGCGTGGCCAAACTAACGTTTGCTTTGTTATTCAATTAGTAGATATAATATTGAACAATTGCATTTAAATAATAGCTAATTACCAACTATTTCAATTGAATAATTTCATCATATGCGTGAACCAATTATCAAACATACATAATACAACCAGCTATCAATTTTTGACATGACATTACAAAAAAATTGAAGCAAACATTGTTTAAAAAATGATAAGCCCTAAACATAGTTTAGCACACAATGTTCGATACAGTTATTATAATGGTAAGTTGTAAATGCCATTGCTGTAACTAAAACAAATGACAACAATACCACACACACACAACTGTGGGAACAAAACGTCGTCAACAGGAGCATTCCGAATAACGTACCTGCCACCAGTTGGGATCCCGATCATCTATTAACTCGAGAACATCACCAGATTTAAACGACAAACCCACATCACCTGTGGGCAATAGCGTATCTTTAGTTGCATCGTAATTAAACAAACAGCGAATATAACGCTAAAATGTTAAGAAAAAAAGTATACATGACAGGATGATTAAAAATAACACCCATTTTGTATCCTTCGTATCAAGAGATTGGATGAAAAAATCACCAACCGCCAAATTTGAGATAACATCTAATTTCACGATCTTCCAGCATTGGTATCGCAACAACAAAGATTGGACTGGTTTGGACACATTCTTCGTAAAAATCCTAATGCAATCTCACGTACCGTAACTTTGACTTGTCCAAATGCCAATTGGAAGAAAAGGAACGGTGGTTATAAAAGTACTTGGATGAATGCTATTCAAAACGATCTTCACTCTGTTTTGGCCGGGACTTTATCCTAGAAATAATGGCAAAGTCATCTGACCAAAATATCGGTGCACACATCCGACAACCGTGAACAGTGGAAGGAGATTATTCAAGATGCTATGCGAACTTGGAATTAATAAAGATGTGACTTTGCCACCAACATGTGTTGTTGTAGATCAACAGTTTCTTAAATGACAACTCTCACTGACTTTGTATAATTTTAAAGCTATAGTAAATCTCGAAAAAATAAATCCCTAACGTTTCATTTGGGAAACTAGAGCTATCATCATTAAGCCGTTCAATAAGTACAACATTTCAGCCTTAAGTCTAATAATGTACAATAATATGCATTTGAATTGCCATCTTGTCACTACATGAAAACATTGATGATACACGGTATTATCTTTTATTTATTTTACAGTTATTGGTGATAAGTTATGATTAGATTGTACCCGAGTGGTCTAGTGGTTCAGCGCTAGACTCAACGTTGGGGTAAGTATGGTGCTAAGTGCCACCATTAGCACAAAATGGCAGCTCTCGTTTAGTTTTGCTGAAACGTCCACTTGCTAAAAAATGTTTATTGTGAAGCATTTAAGCGGTAACTGTTGTAAGTTATGCAATTTTGAATTAGTCGAAATTCGAGTAAATTTTATTAGATGTTGGTTGTGATTGTTCTCTGATTGGTTCATTTTTAATTGAGCTCCAATTGGATGTTGTGGGCACTATTTAATGTGATAATAATAATAAATATTACGTGGTATCATGAATATGTTTTAATTGAAAGTATGATACTGATCTTTATAACATTCAAAGTGTATGAGATAATTATATCAAGTAATAAGTACATCAACTACAAAACGTATCTTCAAAAGTATAAATAACGAATTATAATATAATAATAATAATACTCAATGAATACCTTTGTATTTTTGATATGTTTCAACGGAAGGAGATTTTGTCCATGAGAATGTTTGGGTGACAAAACAACTAGTGTGCAATCAAGCGAATTGGCGTTTTGCTGAATTTTAGAAAATACTTCTTCCAAACTGTTCACAGGACTATGGTTAACCTGCAATAGTAGGTCGCCTGGTAATAAATGACCTAAAAATACACGTTTAAGAATACTACTTAAATGTGTGTATTAAGTAGACGGACACCAAATATATTCAATATTTTCTCTTTTAACTAATTGTACAAAAAAGTGCTCCTAGTAATAATAATAATAATACTAATGATAAAAATAATAATAGCAACAATAATAGTAGTAGTAACAATAATAGTTATAATAATAATATTAATTGTACTACTATTAATAATAATAATAATAATAATAATAATAATAATAATAATAATGATAATAATATTAATAGTAATAATAATAATAATATTAATGGTAATAATAATAATAATAATATTAGTAATAATAGTAATATTATTAATAATAATAGTAATATTAATAGAGGTAATAATACTAATAGTAATAAAAAAATAATAATAACAGTAATATTAGTAATAATAATAATAATAATAATAATAATAATAATAATAATAATAATAATAATAATAATAAACAATACCAATAGTAACAATAATTATAATAATACTCCTAATAATATAATATCGTTCCCAAATTCTCAGTGGTCTTAACTGTATTTAGTCAAATAAATAACATTCGTATTAGTATTCGTATAAAAGTAAAAAATATTTTAAACTACTACATTTTAAAATTAATCATTTGCTTTACATAATGTGGGTTCCATTGATAATGATTAATTTAATGTATCGATCGGTTGTATATGTTTTAGATCAATATGATTGCTATTAAAAATATTCATAAATTGTAATTATTGCATTTAATAGCAAAATACAGATACAATTCAATAATACGTT
Organism: Cardicola forsteri; assembly: GCA_025895645.1. Classification (NCBI taxonomy): domain Eukaryota; kingdom Metazoa; phylum Platyhelminthes; class Trematoda; order Strigeidida; family Aporocotylidae; genus Cardicola; species Cardicola forsteri. Next base: position 361,468 of record JAKXYG010001435.1, on the reverse strand, counting down.
TGTTTTACCGACTAAGAGTTTTCAATTGAAATAAAGACTGTGTTTTGTAATGAAAATATGCCAGAAAAAGAGACATCTTATGTACATTTTAAAGTAATATGTATAGCTCAAACTCTAATACAAAAATATAAATAATATTTTTAAAAACTGAAAAACTCAGTTTTGTTGGTTTATTTAATTTATAGATTTTTATTCTATTAAATAAAACTTTGAATTACACTGTTCAATGCAGCCCAATTTTTGTCAGGGTTATCTCCCTTATCCCAAGGGCTACATATGGTATACATATTCCTTTTCAGTACCTTAGGTGTATACTTGCACCCACCTGCCAAAACAAAAGTTTAGTTGTACCACTATGTATTCAGTCCCTGATGTAGTTAGTGTAAATGCCTATAAACACCTAATAAAGGATGCACCACGTGGAGGAGGAACAATTAGAAATATCACCATCATTGAAAATGGAGACTTTATAAGCATACTCAAATCCTTATGATTATTATCATCCCTACATGATATATACTTCCACTTCCGTGGAATATTCAAGCAATAAGAAAAGTTGAAAAAATAACAGATAATAAATAATAACAAAAAAACAATTATCCTTTATTTGTACAAATTTTGCTTTTTGTGCACATATTGTCCAATTACAGGCAAGATCATTTTAAGAAAAAAAGATTCAGGATGATATACGACTTGGGTAGACTAAATGCCTTTTGATACTTGATTATTTGGAGGGGAGGGAATAAAAAATGAAGGATGAAGTAAAGGGAAGAAATTAAATCGAAAAACAGAGAAATGTTTAAAATAAGTGGAATAAGTTAAAAAATATTGCAAAAAGTAAGGTCTTTGTAATATAAAGTGTGAATGAAACAAATGTTGTTATTTTATTTTTTTGCTATATTATTTTTACTACTTTAAATGTTTCTTACGGAAAGCGCGCATCTTTCAGCAGTGGATATTTTAGCAAAGTCGAATGTGAGCCAGTGGTGGGATTCGAACCCATGCCCACCCAGATCCAAATCAAGCGCTGTATCGCTAGGCTAATCTGTAGAAAGATACCGCCCCACATGTCGTGTAGTGTGACGTGCGTCTAACCTAGCCAAAAAAAGGTTAAAGGTAGAATCAACTAAAATAATTTACAAAATTGTACTTAATGGAACAAGTAGGAACTGTTGGGTTTACGTTTTGGAAAGTTGATCATTTGATAACTTAGACTAATCTGGGCTATAATAGCCATTGGCGAATGTTTGTTTATGATAATAATGAACAAAGAAAAATGTAACTATCCCAATCTGAATTTGTATTCAAGTAAACTTCTCTAAACAATATCAACATTTGATCAGGAATGCTAATAATCCTGAGAATTTGATTAATGCTTATAAAGTCTCAATTTTTAATGATATTGATATTCCTGACTGTTCCTCCTCCACGTGGTGCATCCTGGACTAGGTGCCCCTAAACATTTAAACTAATAACAGCAGGGTCCGAGTGCACAGCGGTATAACTGGGTGTCCGCTACGGCGGGTGGGTGCGAGCATACACCCAGGATACTTAAAAGGTATCTAAAGGTATACGTATACTATATGTATCCGTTGGGCTAAGGGAGATAACCGTGACAAAAAATCAGGAGGCCTCTTCAATCTTTGCGAACAGTGGTGACGTCACAAGGATTCCATCTACCAGCCAAAAAACTTTGCTATTCTTCTACGTTTGTTACGCTTATTAAACCATTAAAGTCGATCGTTTAATATGCCGTATGAATGTGGAAAATAATGAAGAGGCGACCACGTTACCAATCAAAATGAATAAAATAAAAATAGATCAATTCACAGCTTGAATAAAAATACGAAAAAAATGCTATTTGCAGATACTGTAATGGTTATTACATTAATATTGTTTCAGCTGATCGTCTTGTCATAATCCTGACAAGTCTTTGACAACTCCAATGATTGACACATTTTTTGAAAATCAATAAATAAATTCCTTTATTGTTAAATCTCATTAAAAAATACAATTGTTTTCGGGGTTATGGCGAATTTGCTTCAATAAAAATTATTTCACAAATGTGGAATGTAAAACAGCTTTTTGAAAATAATTTTAAAATTAAAATACATAGAATTGCTCACTCAGTTAGTTAACCGGTTGATGACGCAGTTAGTGCTTCATTGGTTCCTTATGTGCAAAGTTAGAATATTACTGATATTGAGAATTTGAGTAAGGGTTATGTAAAGTCTCAAGGCCTATTGGAGAATCCTGGAGTAGGTGCACCTAAGTACATAAACTAGCACATGCGTATAATCGAGCTTCCGCTTCGCCAAATGGATGCAAACATACAGTCAAAGTACTCAAAAAGTGTCTTGTATATCATATGTAAACGTTGAGATAAGGTAGATAACCTTGACAAAAAAATCAGGCGGCCTCGTCAAACAGTGATGTAGTCACAAAGATACGATCTATTAACCAAGACACCGTACAAATACGGAAATAATGGAAGAGGTGACTTTATAACCAACCAAAATATAATGATGTTCCTTGGCCAAGATAACAACATTCCAATTGCTCAGAAGAGCATGAGACAACAAGAATGTTCCATGTGTTTAAACGTTTTGCCAAAAATCATTCTTCAATCCCACATAATGTACCCGAATAGTCCTTAACCAAGTTTTGCTTAATTTACCAACCTTTCCGATGCTAATGAACTTGAAGATTTAAGTAATGCTTATAAAGTCTCAAGTTCTAATGATAGTAATTTCCCTGACTGTATAACTGGATATTCACTAGACTCCTGCTCAGTGGCTCGGTGCTAGCATACACTAAAGATGCTTAAAAAGTATTTCAAGTTATCCCTTTATCGTAGGTAGCCGGTTAGGAGTGTGAATCCGTAAACCCTCAGTTCCCCAAAATAGATCGACTCGCCAATTCCTGGCATCGTCGCAAGAAAACGGCATTTTAAATAAAAAACTTCATTTACCTCCCAAATTCAAATCGCATCCAACAACCTCTTTGCATAGAAATTCGGGATGCTTACAAACTTGGAACTAATAAAGAGGTGGTTTTAGCACCAACATTTGATTTCTTTTATCATCGTGGGTTGTGCATTTCAAAACTGTTTTTTCAAATCCCCAGTATTATTAACCACAAACCAATATTCCAAAATATATTGTTACTGTTTGTCATTATTTAACAACCGTTAAACTCAATACAAGTGTTGGTTGAAAATGGAGGAGGGTTTGAGCGCTAGACTAGCACCTCCACATTTCCAGACTGATGGATTAAAAAAGATTGCCTTATTCCATCATCACATCGTTTCCCAGATATCATTCTCCTGGACGTTTTCTTACGGATACCGTTTATCAAAAATGATCCAATCTATACAACGTGGCGTTTGTAAAAAATCTCCATTGCTACTAAAACAATAAGAGGATAGCGGTCCGGCAAACAACAGCAGAGAAGTGATAGCACAACCCAAATGATAGAGTTAAGTGAAAACCGAAGTGAAGCTCGATTTTCGCTTTGCAGAATCTTCAATGCCAAATACATAACCAATGTTGGAACATGGAATAAGCGCACACTCCCTCGTAGTAGACAGTTAGAACAAGCTGTTCGAGAATCGTCAATTGGACGAAGATGCGGAACATTGACTGATGTCTCGTTGGTACAATTGATGAAGCGATTATAGCAAAATTCCAATTACCGCCTCGATTTACTTACTTCCTTCGTGCAACTAATGGTGTATTAAATAAAGCAAAACAAAATTCCCCATCTTCTCTTCATATTTTGACAATTTTGACAAAATAATCTATTCATTTACTTTATCGAATGGCAAAAAAGATGTCACAAAACGCACCATTACGATCGGCCAAAGATCCTGCCAAAATACGTTGAATTTCTAATAGCGCTGGTTTGCCACCTTCTTCGTTGTTGACTGGCGATGGAGTTCGCACGGCCAACGTAATGCCCAAATCTTCGCCCGGATAATCGCGTCTCAAGTGAATAGCTCGTGGCTTGTCGCTTCCAGCAGACTTGGCACCATCCTTAATTGGCCAAACAATTTTAGAATTTGAAAAAGACAAATTTCGGGACGATTTTGTGGGTGACGTTGGCGGAGATGAAGGAGGAGGGGGAGGGGGAGGAGGAGGTAGAGGTGATGAAGTTGACAGGGGGATGCTTGAATTGGATTTGGAATCTTTAATTGATGACGATGGCTTAGTGTTGGCTGGATGTTTTGACGGCTAATTTTAGAAAGCAACACAAATTGTAAAATAATATAGAATTTTAATCATTTTCAATTATTTCTATATTGTGTATGGTATGGCAAACGATCAAGTTCGACAGATTGTTAAGCGTGACAAACGTAGAAGAATAACGACGTTTTTTCGATAATAAACATCATCCTTGTAATGGTACCACTGTTTGTAAAGATTGACGAGGCCGCCTGATATTTTTCCTAATTACTATCTTGACAACAACTCGATGTTAACAAAGCCGCGATTGCCAGTTCAAACACATTAAACCATCATCAACACAAGGACTAGAAAAGAAGGAAATTACGTTTTGATACTTTTAGCTATTTCAAGCCCTATTTCAAACCCCATTTTAATAATTATTTTTTCACAGAAAAAACAAAACTTCAATTATCCATTATCTTATTTTTTTTAAATAAATAAATCAAAATCGAATACAATCACTAATTTGAGACACAATGCATGTTGAAAACCTTTGATTGTAAAATAAAAGTCAACCTTATATAGTTGGGCAAACATACACGTGTCTGTCAACAGACATTTGGAGTAACAAAATGTGAAAACAAAAGACACGGCTTTATAGTAGACCTTTTTTCTATCCATTCAATCAACCAAATTTTAGGTTAATTCAAAAGTACACAGTGCCGAATAAAACGACAATTCTTTTCAATGTTATTTTCACAAACCCTTTTTGAAAGTACATGAAATATAGACTTAAAATTTAACCGGTTTTTACCTGCTTACAAATTTATTCTCAAATAATTCTCAACGATATATTTTATGTCCTCATTGTAATAGAAAAACACAACTTAAAATTAGGTTGAAATATAATAGTTATTATCATTGTTAGGGTGTATGCGAACTTCATCTTGCTATCCAAAGTTCTATGTATCTCAAGCACTATCTTGAATAGAACAATTTAAAACATACAGTATGTAGATTAGTTTAATGGTTAACTTAGTATTGAAATAACTATTGTTATCATCACATTTTGTTTTTTTAACAGATAATATTTTTCAGTAAAGCCAAACGAAGGCTTGTACTTGATGCCGGTGGTGAGACTCAAACTCATGCCCATCCAGGACTGAGTCTAGCGCTCAATAACCTCTGCCATTCCAGCGCATAAACTTCAATATTATTAACTTATCTACTTGAGTTGAAATACATTCAGCATCATTATAAAAATTGTAGTAACGTCGTCATTTTAATGACTATATTATTACATTTAAAAAAATAACCTTAATACCTTTGGGTTGTTAGGGTTCATGTAGAAAGAAATGGTTAAATTGATCATGTAGGTTATCTAGTCCGAAAATCACATCCGTGACAATTAAGCTATTGCTTGTCTGAACATAAACTCGAGCAATAAACTCTTTGTTGCAACGCGGAAAACCCACAAACTTTTGGAATGCCAATGATCCACGAGGATTTGAGTAATACTTATAAAGTTTCAATTTCCAATAATTGTGATATTCCTGACTGTTCCTCCATGTGGCGCACCGAAGCACATAGACTAACACAGCCGCTTCTTCTTTGATGAACGGGTTAAAGTAAGCACCCAAGGTACTGAATAGGTATCATAAAGTACACGTATACCATTTGTAGCTCTTGGACTAAGAAAGATAACCTTGACAAAACAGTGGCGCCGTCATAAAGATGTCATCTGCCAGTCAATCGTTTACCGTGCCATACAAATATAGCAATAATGGAAGAGGTAACCACATTACTAACCAAATGAATGAATAAAATACATTTCATTCTCTGTATTGATAAGTCTACAATTCAAGATTTGAACAGAGCCATCTTTCAGGGCTTGAAATAACTAAAAGTATCAAAACGTCATTTCCTTCTTTTCCGGTCCTCGTGTTGATAAAGCTTTAACGTGTTTGAATTGGTAATCGCGGCTTTGCTAGCAAGCAAAAACAGCTTACATAAATACACTCCGGTATAGCAAAAAGTATAAAACTATCGATTACCTAATGTCACTACAACGACAAAAAAATTGAACCAAATTTTAAGCTATTTGATAATCGTGAATGTCTTGTTACAAAATCAACACATTCATCAATCAAGAGATACCATCAATAATAATAGCAGTAGTAATGAGTACTATAAATTTACTTTGGGTTGAGAAACTCGATGTGTTCTAGTATTGGTTGGCTTCTCTTCGACTGTTCTATCATGTGATTCAGTGTGTGAATGTTTGACCTTCGTTTTTAATTCAATTTCAAATTCGTCCGGGTTGGACTGTACTATTGAGGCGTTTGAGTGCCTGTTAGAATGGGATTTTCTTGAATGGGAATAAACGCTTATATCTGGTAAATCCATCTGAAAAGAAGATGAAAAAGAGAGGAATAATCATGTAAATGTCAAGAAAAAAATTTATCTAACATTTTGTATCTTTAATTTGTTTGAATATTTCCGTTAGAAAGCTAGAATAACATAGTAGAAACAAACTACTGTGTAGTTTCTATACTTGTACAGAATATATATTATTGCTGTCTCCTGAAGAAACAAAATCGACTAATCTAAACAAAAACAAAATATTCTGTAGTACTAACAACAAAATTTAAAAAAAACTTACTTCAAAGTCTAGTGGCACAAGATTGAATTGTTCAATTTCGTAACGAAGATTGGCTACATCATCATAAGAAACTAAAAGTTCCTATAAGACAAAAGAAACAGTTACATTCATATGCGCTTGAATTATCATATATATATATATATATATATATATATATATATATATTCAATCAAATGATTAGTGATACGATCACCTTTTCATCAATTGAATATTAGTTTGGACCAGAAATGGTTCAATCTAGCCAGTATCAAGCCTGGATAAAGGAGGAGGGTTTGAGCGCAAGGTTAGCAACCTGACTTCTGTAAAAACTTTATGCTGCTACGGAAACAATCAAAAGGACGCCATTCCGGCAAGTAACAAAAAAGAAGTAATCCAACGTATCTGGATGGCAGAGTTATACAGATGACAGGTTTGAGTAAAAGCTGAAAGGAAACTCAATTTTTGACTTGCAGTATCTTCAATGCCAAAACCGTAACCAGTGTTGGGATATGGAATGTGCGCACACTTTTTCGTACTGGACAGTTAGAACAAGTCCTTCGAGAAATGATAAAGGACAACTTAGATATTTTGGTTATTAGCGAAATGCGATAAAAAGGCCAAGATCATCTCAAAAGTGAAGATACATCAATTTTATATTCCGGACATGAAGAACATCATATTTATGGAGTTGGTATTATGTTGAGTAAAAATGCTGCTAAAGCTATGATTGGATGAAAGCCCGTGAGCGACTGTATCATTTCAGCCAAATTCAACACCAGATTTGCAAAAGTAACAATTATACAAGTCAATACCCCTACTGGGGCTACTGAGGAGAACCAAAAAGATATCTTCTATAATCAAATTACAAGGTTTGTTGGATAATGTGCCAAGAAGAGACATCAAAATATTAATCGGTGATTTCAATGCGAAATTGAACAAAGATAGATCTGGGTACTTTTCAAATGTTGGACTACATGGTTATGCTGATAGCATAAATGATAATGGTTATAGGTTGTTGCTGCTAAACAGTCATTGTAGAATGAGTGTTGGCAACACATTTTTCACTCACAAAAATATACACAAGGCAATGTGGATTTCTCCCAATGGAAAAACAGCAACCGAGATTGACTACAAAATGGCCATCTTCTTTGCAAGACAATTTCTCAATCCATAGACGGCATCGTTATGGTCGGTGCTACTGTTTGCAAAAATTGACGAAGATGCCCCATTTATAGTTAAAATTGTCAACATTTAAGAGAGGCCAAATGAGGTCCCACATTTAATATCGGTGGTAGGATGCAGACCCACGTTTGAATTGGGCACTTTACCAACTGGCTCAACACCTGGTTCCATATTTGCTAAATAATCTAACCAATAATAATCCTGAGACAAGTATGTATAATTCTGGTCTAGTGGTACAGTGCTGGACTTGAACTTGGATAAGCATCAGTCCACTTGCTAAAATGTTTCTTGTTAAATACTCAAGCATTAATAAATGTGGTGTCCGCGCTAAACGTCTATTTATTAAAAAATGTTTGACCTTCACAAAACATTCAAAAAATGTCAATAACACTCTGTTAAAGTACCGCATACCGTTGTGCTCCAACTCTACCAACTCAGTCGACTTACGCGCAAGTGAACATTGGCCAACAAGTCGTACAGTTCATGAGCTTGGGGATGTTGGTCGAGCGCTATTCGCATTACATAGTTTTCCAATTCAAACCATACATCGGCCAAAGTTTGCAAACAATCGCGCAAGTCGGAATCCTGAGGTCTCAACTGCGATGCCGCTGAGCCGCTTGTTAAATCGACAATCTACAATGTTGAATTAAAAAATAACAAATGATTGTTTATATAGAAAAAAGGAGGTACCATGACAACAACAGCAGTTGTTTTAAATGCAATTGGTTGACATTATTTTAGATTTGAGGACAACAGATTACAAAGATGATTGCAATCAATACAAATCTAAATGTGTACTGGTTTTGATAACAACAAAATGCACATACAATGCAATGATTGGACGCAATTGAGTGCAATTGATGTGACCTAGAGAATTGCCATGTGTTACATTGAGGATTTTGAAACCGATGAATTCTGAACTGGATGTATCACAACATGACAAATTATGTAATCTGGAAAGCAAGAAGATATTTGGTATCTATTCATCCTTCTGTTATGTGATCAGAGAATTTTGAATTGTCATTCTTCAGAATGTGTGCGTGTAACATACAAATAAGTAATAATGTTTATTGATTAACAGATAGCATCACTGTGATAGCTCTACCGTTTATAAAGATGAAAAGGATCGCCTGATATTTTGTCAAAGTTATCTGCCTCAAGATACTTTTCAAGTATTCTAAATTTTATTTATTTATTTATTTTTGGATATTTTGGATGTTTTGACGGAAAACGCATTGCTTTCAGCAGCGGACATTTTAGCGAAGTCGAACGAGAGCCCGCATTTAGTGCCAATGGTGGGATTTGAACCCATGTCCACCCAGGTCCAAGTCGAGCGCTGTACCGCTAGACCATCACGGCATGTCTTTTTGTTATTTTGTATGTTTTGACGGGAAACGCATCTACCAGCAGTAGACATCCTAGCAAAGCCAAATGTAGGCCCGCATCTGGTGCCGGTGATCGAACCCATGCTCCACCGCTTGCACCTGTCGGCCAAAACAGAAAAATATTGCAAGTTTCTAAAAATTAGTCGGACGATCATAAAGAAACAATCTACGGCCAGTTTAATTTCAGTTATTAAATTTAAAATTGCTTAAACACTGTATGAGAAATATAATTAACGTATCTAAATAAGAACTTGCATTTACTGTCGGTAATAGTGTGTCTGTTAAAGACCATTGGACAAATATTTGCATCTATTCACAAATGTACCTTATACATGTAGTCACTTTTATTTAAATGAAGAATGCATCACTTGCATAAAAACTAGAAACTTCATTAAAAAATGCGAGCATCTATTAAACCCTCAGAATCATGAGCATACAAAATAAAAGGAATTTTTATTTTCAATTAACAAAAATGTTAAACAATCGATAAAATAATTTTAATACTTCATTCCATTTGTAATAAATTGAAACAAATAAAAATCAATATAAATCTATTTCCGAACAATACTCAATAGTGCTGGAAAAAAATCAATATGCTTTTAAAAATGTAATTTTTGACATCAAATAAAAATGGACTTACGTAGAACAGACGTTTCAATTGGTTATTTTGCAATAGATCACACATAAATGATCGATCGGATTCATCTACGTCAAATTGCTTCGCCAATACTGTTGGATTTGCGAAAAATCGACTGAGGATAGACAAACAATCTACAAATATGGGCAAATATTGATTAAAGATGTTGTATACACACACACAACCATACCTCATTCTATTAACTTCACCGTAGCCGATTCCAAGTCGGGTTGAGAAAAGAGGTCAGCAATGTGACTTTAAAAAATAACAATGTTGAAGAAACAATATAGGGATGCCGTTTGATTAAACTGTGGCACAAATTCAAAAGCAGTACAATTAAATGTAAAAACCGAATGAAGGTTTAATATGTGATATGCAGAATCTCTAATGCTAAAAGTTGAAAGTATAATGCACTCGAGAACAAAAGAGATGACCGAATATACACACCAACACGTTATTCCATTAATTATAAGTATTTTTGTGGGGTCTACAAGGTTGTAGAGACGTCTTTTTCAGAAACAATGAGCTTAAACGCTAAATGAGGACGTGCTTTTACAGGACTGTTGGTAATCGGATCAAACCTCTATAAACAAGAATCTAATAATGTAAATTTCATAGACAAAGTTTTTAATTTGCCTATTTAAACTCTCTATGTTACCTGATAGTGATGAGTTTCTGATTCCATTAATAGTGAACAATTTCACCCTTGAAAACTCTATAATAAACATAACCGAACCGTGTCATGTAAGCTACTAAACCTGTGCAGTATGCCATAACCTATAATATTAAAAGCCCTAGTGGAAGGAATCATTAACTTGATTGTTAGTGGTAGTAACATACAGCAATTGAAGCCGCTAGGCACTTAGCATGAATCCGATTCATTATAAATAATAAATGTACAGAGTCAGTTGTAACCACCTGTAGCTCAGTGGTTAAAGGCGCTGGCTTGACACCAGATAGAGCGGGGGTTCAAGTTTGTCTACAACTTGAAAGGCATACACTCCTGATGATTATAAACAAACAGTAAAACAATGCTCCTGGTTGACTGAAACCAAATTGAATTTGACAATTGTAATATTTCACCCTATAAAGAATAGTGGTAGTCTTGACTCTGTAACGCTATATAATGCATCCTGAACTAAGCATGACGGCAACCAAGTGCACAGTACTTCCATTTTAACGGGCAAGTACTGACATACACCCCATATATTGCAAGTGTATCCCAGAGTAGACAAAAAACGTTAAGTGGTTTAGTCAACTCTTGTCTCGCTGTCATTTGGACAACCAACTTTCCCTGCATTTAATTGTATCCTCTGGGTAAAAGACAACAGTTTTGAGATGATTCGTTAGACGTTGCACCAATCGGTGAAAAGAACGCCAACATACCATACCTAAAACAAAACTACGTTGTGGATAAAAACTAACAACTGCTCAATCAATGATGTTACAAATGCAAAAAATAAATTTTAGACACATAAAAATATTGGATTAGTAGGATTATGTCTGCATCACCATCACATATGTAAGTTGTGTGTTTCTCACACGCACAAACAGAAAACATTGATGACCTGCAAAATTTGAAAATGTGTCCAAAAAATCAATATTCCGGGCCGCAACAGTGCTATTTACTAAGACTAACGTGTTACATTATTATGTATTTTTTGTTCAGAAAGAAAAGAATAAATAAATATATTACATTTTCATATCAACTTTGTAATGCAAATACAAAGCATTGAAGCAGCAATGGCAGACTTGGGTAGCCCAGCAGATTTATCATCCTTAAAATATGGATAGTGTTAGCTCTCAAATACCTACGTAAATATTGTTTGTGAGTCAATAGCCACAATAATTATAATAATAACTATAATAATAATAATAATAATAATAATAATAATAATAATAATAATAAATTAAAAAAAAAATAATAATAATAAGAAGAAGAACTATTATTGTTATCATGCCGGCGTGGTTTAGTGGTACATCTGCTCGACTCGAACCTGGGAGGGAATGGGTTTGATTTCCACCACCGGAACCATATGTGGATCCACGTTTGGCCTCACTAAAATGTTCAATATCTTCCGTAAACCATTTAAAGTAGTAAAAAAAATTAAATTAAAATAGCAATAAATAAAAAATATTAGTAATAATAATTATTAGTGGTAATAGTATCAACATTATCAAACAAGCATACGTCCAAGATACATAAAAGGTATTTCAAAATATACCAGTACCACATGTGGATAAGGGACACTATTCTGACAAAAAATCAGATGGGTTATCAATTGTAGCAAACAATAACGTCGTCACAAAGATCCTATTTTCTAAACAACAACTTAATTATTTCTTCAATTTCTCTATGCATACATTATTCTATTTGCAAATAAAGCTAAAAAACATTTTTCAAAATTAATATAAAGTAAACTCTAGCTTTTCGAAAATTCAACGCTGAATATATAATATTTTAAAATACATTTAATTTTGTTTTAAAAAACGAATTAATAGCATTAAGATAAGCATAGTATTTTAGCTATACTTCGCATAATAATAAAAAAATTGCATCACACACATACACACACACACACAGACACAAATCAATATAAATCCACATTTGAAAAAACATTTATCAATCACTTACAGTGATTTCGGTGTTTTTTGCCCAACATGACAGAAACCGGTGCAGTTTCTAGACGCATTGTACATACCCGAACATGCAGATGGATTTACATGTGACCACCCGCAATCTACAATAAAGCAAATATATAAATATTTCGATAGCATTCGGTCAAAAGTCAAGTATTTAAAACTAAATCTTGATTGGTCGAGACGGATACTTGGTTTTAATTGGATCTTGTATTCAACTGACCAATCAAATTATAGTTTTATCTCACTCACGCCATTTTTTATCATAATCATTAACAAACATTAGATAATGCAAGTAGCCAAATATACACACACTGAGCTAAAAAAGTATGCGTATCGAAGTGGAAGTACGGTATTCAATGTATTTTTGACTTTATTAATGGATCAGCATCAAACAGATACTTTTTTTAAATATGGAAATAAACTACTACTAGTAACCGAAACATAATGTAACCAAAAAAAAACACCTTCAAACAAACGGTAAATTTAAACACATAATCAATATGTAATCGTAAACGTTCAATCAACATCTTACATATAATACAAATATGGAAATAAATTAAATCTTGCAAACTTACCTTACGACAAACACGTATAACCCAAACGATCACTTATGCAATAAAATCAATAATTACTAATACCATACCCAGTGTGCATAGCCAAACAATCACATAGTCACTCACCCTATGTAATTATTGAAAAATTGCATAATTAAATAAACTATTATTTATAATAGCTTTTTTGATACAATTGAAAATTGATATCATTTCAAATTAATAATGAGCATGTATACCGCAACTAACATACAAAATACGAGTTGTAGCAAGTTAATTTTTTGAAGGCGCTTGTTAATATGATATTCACCTTGTACAACTAAACATAGCTAATGCTAATAGCATATCTGTGTGCTTAATGTATTCAATATAAATTATTTTTTGATAGAAACGAATGCTCAATAAACAACCATTGTAGACTTAATATTAAATTTTATTGATAAATTGAATTATTAAATACATGTTTATAATTTATTTAAGTACACTTGAGCAAAAATATATTTAATATTTATTAAATATACAGAAACATAAATATACCACGTTTGTACGTACTCGTACATTATTTAAAGTATTTATATCAATCTTTATAACCAAATTATGGGTTGAATTATTTCCATACAGTCAGGTCTTTTAAATGTAGGAAAATATGGAATAACAGATTATTATTATTACAAAACCCTTTCGTTTTAAAAATAAACATGGGCCAATAATATAACATTTACAGTAAAAAACAACAACAAAGTCCCATAATTCATAAAGAACATAAAACAACAAAATTTTTCTATGTAATTGAACATTTTACCAAACCTTTTATTTGATCCCCCATAAAACATTCGTTTCAATTGGATCTTCCTAAATAATTCTTAGCTAATTTTTTTGTGGTTTACTAACTTTTCTTTTACCATTTTCAATCGTCCATTCCAAAACCATTTTTGCTGGTCTTTCGGGCGTAAACGTAGAATTTGACTAAGTAATTTTCTTCGTCTAATTGTAATGATGTCATGTAGGGAACGAGAGTCAATTCTTCTCGTGATCTCATTAATTAAAATGTGATCTGTCCAAGTAATTTTTAAAATACTTCTAAAACACCGGCGATGTAAAACATCAACAATCCTATCAATCTTGTCTGTTCGCTTCCACGTTTCACTCCCATATATTGTCGTAGGAATGATTACTGAAAAACATATGATTGTTTTCATATTTCACAATGCTACCTTTAAATATTTTCCACTTCTGTACTCCGTCAAGACATTTTTAAAACGTTAACCTTTATGTTTAAAAAATTACTTCCTTTACGTTTTACTGTATCTGGTATCTCATCTTCAATCTTAAATGCAATAATCAGTAATATATATGTAAAGTGTAAATTGATACCCTTTTCTATTTTAATATATATTACCAGTTAACGTGAAATATCAATCCAATAATATGCATATCGAGTAGCACTTTAATTAAAATGAGAAATGTGCTTTATAATCATATCTGATCTGCATATTATAGCCATTCCTGTTTTTTCCTCAAAAATATAGAATCAAATGTGGAGACAAGCTATTTTGAAACAAATTTATGTTTGACTGTGCAAGCAAAGAAACAATACAACACAGAAACACATATTAACAACAATGAAGCAACGTCAATGACAGTGGCCTAACACAATCTTCACTTATTTGTCCCCATTCTTTTAAAACATTGCACTATTTGTGCTGTAATTTTTTGCCCTGATAATCCCATCCAATAATAAAGCCTGTCCACAAAACTTTGCATTTCTAATAACCACAATCATTCAATATCGACTTTATTTTCAAAAACATTTACCCACATATACCTACCAGTCAATTTTAAAATAGCACATGTATTTGTTTTCAAACTGAACTCCATGTATTACAATAATAGTAAACCGAATCCACTGCATATATACATATACACAGAGAGAGAGAGAGAGAGACTGAAAATGCCATTTTCATCCTACACATGCACGAGAAAAGAAATGACTAAGAGCTTTGAGTGAAACAGGACCCCTTATAACACAATTTTGTCAAATCTAATTGCTAAATGTCACAAATAGAAGTGCACAAAATACACCAAATGGCACCACATTTGTTACAAGTAGTCAAATTAATCTAAAATAAACATCAGTCAGTGCCAAATAATTGACTAAATAAAGGGTAAAAGCAATGTGACACTTGATGGCATTTCGAGTAGGAAAAAGAAACCGAAGAATGTTTGGTCATGCGAAAGATTAGGATTATTATTATTTTATAGATTAAAGCCATTTATAATTGCGTCCTTTCATTCATTTTCAAAAGTATTTTAAAAATTGCATTGCGAACAGTAAGTTGATACGAGGAATTGACCTTGTCACAAGTAAGACATACAATTATTCGGTCGACTTCTGTTTCAAAAACCAACAAATTGACTGGCGGTAGCGAATGTATAAAAGACCTAATTAAAATGAATATAACTAAAGGGGGTTAATTTGTGGCAACAATGATACCGACACAAAACAAAATCGTGTTTCCTCACCTCTTTCCAGGAAAAAGCGTTTGTAGATTATTTTCGTATGCCTATGTCGCGCACGGCAAACAAGCAACTGACATGGAAAATTTCAAGAGACAATGACTGCCTGCAACATGTCAATTCAATTTCCAGGCTTATTATTCCGCTTTATCCTATGTCAAGCACATATTGAACAAGACTTAATGTATATGTTTAACAGTCCTACATTTGTATAAAAACAATTATATATTATCGCTAAATAAGCAGTGAAAATTATTGTGATGAAAATACACATGATCTTTTTAATAGAGAGAGAGAGAAGAGTTAAACTGAAATTAATTGAACACTATCGAACATTGTCTCATAATTTTTTAACTAAACGTGATGCCTAATTTTACCTACGTGTTAAAATAAATATACTAACTATAACCGACTTGCTGACTAACATTCTAAAGTACTTTCACAAATTTTTCAAACTATGAACTTACTAGTTAGCAAAATCCACAAACAGCAGGCTCCGTTCAACTATGGATAAAAAATAACATTGCTTACTGTGTGCCTCTTCACCCCAGCAATTTGTTAGGCCTGATTGAAGAAAGAAAGGACTAGAGCTCAAAGTTAGCAGCATGACTTCTTTGAAAACAACAAGACAATGGAGACAAACCAAATGGTGTCGAAATGCTACTGTACAACTTTATTTATTGTTACTACTTTGCATGTTTTGACGGGAAAAACGCATCTTTCAGCAGTGGTGACATGTTAGCGAAGCCGAACGTGGGCCCGCATTTTAGTGGGTTGGTGGTGGGATTCAAATCTAGGTCGAGCGCTGTACCGCTAGACTACCCCGGCAAGAAGGAGATGATCGTAGACCTCCCCACTGGCAAAAACTACACGTCCGAGCGAGCCCGATTAGGGATTGTCGTAGGCTTCAACGCGCCGAGGTGCAATGGCGAGTCTCCATCTGGAGACAGAGCATTCGCGATCGCCCTAATCCCGGTGCCAACATGTTTTTCAAAACAAAAAGGTTTTTATAATAATAATAATAATATGTACACTGTGCTATTGTCAAAAGAGGAATTCCAAAATCCATAGAAAATCGATTAACTGTAAATTAAAATAACACGGTCAAAGCGATCAAAATATCAATGGATCTTATAAACTCCAATCTATAGTCTCGTGTTACATATTCATTTTCAAAGTAAAAATATTATATTAAGCAAAAAGACTCAAGTCTCTACATCAAACTTAGAAAAGCTTAAGTTGCAATGGGTTTTAGTAAAGATTAAAGGATACGCTTAAATATTATTTTTGCTAAAAAACAGAAAACTGTTTGACGCAATATAAATTTAAAACGTTCATCCTGTATCTCAATGTACTCCCCATTACTAGAGATAAAATGAATCAAACATCATTTAAGTATATCTAAGCACACAACAGGAACCAAATGCACAGCGGTTTAATTGAACTTCCGTTTTGGATGATAAAAGCAAGTGTATACGCAGGGAAATTAAAGGTTATTTTCAGGTAAATGTGTACCGTACAAAGCCATTACGCTTCAAGCAAAAAATCAGGCAACCTCATCAATCTTGGTAAACCGTAGTGCCATCACAAGGATGCCATCTACCAGCCAAGAAACTTCGTTATATTTGTACGCTTATTAAGCTTATCAAAGTCCATCGTTTAATATGCTGTACAAATGTGACTGCACGCGGAAACAATTACAATAAAAAATAAATTCAACAAAAATATCCAAACCAACAAGAAATAAAAACGATAAAAAATAATGGCAGTGAATTTATCAAACAATGTGGTGTAATCATCATCATTACAAACCCATACATACACACATCATTATCAACATACCACAAAATGAGCGATGAATCAAATATATTCAAAACACAGTTTTTCAGTACGTTCAAGGCTTCATATTATACATACATACTATATATATAAACTTCATTATTTTTTTTTAAAAAACAAGGAAAAGTAAAAGTCAATGATCAAAGTTTTTGTCATATTAAAAACAAAAGAAAATTAAAAAATAAATGTGAAAATGTCTTGTTTTGATGATTATAAAAGCAACAGCTAAAATAAAAAGAAACATTGCAACTGCTTAATTCAAAACACAAAAAAGGAAGTTTGCATAGCATGACCATGAAAGACGACTAAGGAAACGATACCCAACAAATAATCACAGACACCATCTGGAATTTAGTCACATCCTAAATAAAATCATCATATATGTATTCAACAATGCACATTGTAAGAGAAAATCAAAAGCAAAAAATGTGGCGCGTAAAAAATTCGAAAACAAACAAACAAACAATGAGCCTTTGTGAATCTTGTATGTGATTGCACCATAACCTAAATGCATACGGACAACAATCCAAATGCACGCAAGTTCTACGATGGATGATCCGACTTCAATTTCAAACCGGACGGAGGTTTTGGCTTGGGAATAACTTTGAAGTTGGAACTGCTCTTGTTTCCAACGACGTGCTTGGAGTGGGCGTAGTTGGGAGGATTGAGACCGGTACTGGTGCTACTGCTGCTTGTCGAACTGCCAGTGCCTTCTTGACGATTGCTTGACGGAGTTTGACGTTTCAAGTTGGACAATGCCGACTTGAATCGACCGCGGATTGGAGGAGCCTCGTGTAATACGTCAGGATGTGCGTGTGTCGACATAAGCGGGCCCAAGGGTTTGGAAGGTATACGGGTGTTGGATGGTCGGTTGAGACTGACAGGATTTAGGCGAGGACCTGGAAGCAGAGTGACTGACGGAATACGACTGTTGCTGTTGTTGTTGAACGACGACGGTAGGGATGTTGTTGCTGTTGTTGTTGTTGTTGATGATAATGTCGTACAGGGAGTGGCGATTGAACTTGGTGGAGCAATTAGTTGTTTACGTGATATGTTTGTAGCTGGTGGAGTAGGAAAGGTCGCGAGGCGATGGGCATTTGACTGGAAAAGAATGACAGTAAAGGTAATCAATTGTCAACAGATGCAATGATTTGAGTAATGCTCATAAATTTTCAATTTACGATTGGTTTTTAGTGCTTTAAAGAAAATATTTTTCACCATGTGGACATTTGGCGAAGCCAAACGATGGCTCACAGTTAATTTTGGTGACAGGACTCGAACCCATGCCCAGTTAGTTTTGAGTCAAACCCTATAACCCAGTAACTTTATTGTCTCCATAACTAACTTTCCGCTTTCGATGTCACACACAGGTAAACTAGAAGTAACGTGCAAAGCATTTAGATCTGGGAATGAGTGGATTTGTTTTTTGGTAAAATCATACAACAATAACTTATTTGTTGTCTTTGTAGTCAGATTTATTTGATTAATCATTCTAAGTGTTCCTCCAAGTTTGAATAGTATGTATGATATACAGAGAATGCAAAAAATCAAGTTAATTTGACCTTGAATTAGACACGTGGTTAGTTAGTTTACGATATATGTATTGTCCAATTATGGTATGTAAATCCATCTTTTATAATAATCTATAATCATGTTACATCAATGTGACACCAAGGCACTTTGAAACGTAATAGTAAATAGTCTCAAATCTAATCAATAATCAAGTTCTGATCAAGATTACAGTATATATTCCATCCATATATTGTGTCTGTGTGTGTTTTGAAACAATGTACGATCAAATCAAATAGATACATACATCCTTAAGTACAAGTATCCAATCAGATTATTTTAAGCTGCAATGGCGTAGCGTAAAAACAAATTGTAAGTCATTTAATGGTGTATTGTGTTTCAATACTGTCAGTTCGTCTAGACCTAGCAGTCTGGAGACTGAATCAGTCGCGTCATAAAAGTAAATACTGGGAGACTATCTAAACTTAAAATGGCGCGAGTTTGAATACTCTAGCTGGAGATGATAAAGTTTGTAGCAAGTTCAATTTGTAAAAATGTAATTTAAAAAAACTCAATTACCTAGTTCTCAACAAGCATTATAATTATTAATTTTTGTTGTAAAAAAATAAATAAACATTACAGTTTTGTGATTGGACAGTTGTATTCATTTGGTGGTTTAAATATTTTAGTTTATATAATTATATTGTTTGCCTTCTGTTACTATAATTTATTTGAGCAGATAGCTAAGAACGGGATGCTAATGATTCTGAGGATTTGAGTAATGCTTATAAAGTCTCAATTTCCAATGATATTGATATTCCTGACTGTTCCTCCTCCACGTGGTGCATCCTAGACTAGGTTCCCCTAGACATCTAAACTAATAACAGCAGGGTCCGAGTGCACAGTGATAAAACTGGGCTTCCTCTACGGTAGGTAAGTGCTTAAAAGATAGCTTAAGATATGAGTATACCATATGTAGCCGTTGGGCTGACAAAAGATCAGGCGACCTCGTCAATCTTTGCGAACAGTGGCGACGTCACAAGGATGCCACTAAGCAGCCATGAAACCTTGTTGTTCTTTTACGTTTATTACGCTTATCAAGCAATCGTAGTCGATCGTTAATATGCCGTATAAATGTGGAAAATAATGAAGAAGTGACCATGTCACCAACTCAAAAAAATAGCTAAAAGCAAAGTATGTCGCGGTCGATCATCCTACAACGCCCGCGTACTCGTCAACAATTCCTAGGGCCAATCATTCTTCCTTTTGCCCTACTTAATACCATTTCTTTCAAAAGTCGATACCTTAGTAGGCGATTGTGGTCGCTGTTGTTTTTTGAACAATTTAGGCGAAGATTGATTGATATTGTTAGACGGTCGGTTATTGGTCGAAGCTGCCTTGTTGATTGGCACTGGACCGTCCTGACTAGACCCTGCCGTTTTCCGCGCCTCGACTGAAATGTCCAAATTGAAGGGGAAAAGGAGCAACTGTTCCAAATGTGTCGTCAAATCGGCGTACAATCCACGTCGAATGCTGCGACATTGTCGAACAAAGGCATCGTCACAGTAGAATCGTTTCAAAAGGGTGTCGTTTGCAACAACCGAATTAAGCCACATGGGTAAGGCTTTGGCACTGGAATTCAAAATGGAAACACAATATTTATTCATTTGGGTTCATTTATATTAAGCGATCGGTTACACTGCTATTGTTATCGCAAGAAAGCAGTCTTATAGCCAAGAAACTTCATTAACCTCCTCCAAATGAAACTCACATCCGACAACCTCTTCGAATAGGATTTCGGGATGCAATGCTAATTTGGAAGTAGTAAAGAGGCGGCTGTGTCAACAACCTTTGATTAACTGGAGTCGACTGAAACCAATTGTACCACTAGATTATCTGTATAGCGTTCCAAGACTAAGGACAAAGCTAAGCATCATGTTACTTTGCCACATTGAAGTGAAAGAACCTTCTGGAGTTATGTTTATCATTATTTGGGGGAGGAGAGGGAAATATGGATATTATTACCATCCCATGAAACAATTACATTGCTTCTTTGTGTTATTCAAAATGTTACATAACGTACTTCAAACAAGCACAAACAAATGCTTTAAATTTTGTCTTTTCCAATGTTATATTCGTAATTGATTTGACTTGATTGATGGCATCATTGAGGACGTGATAGGCCACACCGGCTGGCAACGCACCTGTAATAAAAATGGCCATGTTTAGTCATCGATACGCAAGTAAGTAAAATGATCAAAAAATAATAAAATGTCTTGTTATTTGTATAGACAATAGCCACTCAGTTTACCAACTCTGCCTTCCCAATAATGACAATGATACTAATAATAAAATTGATAACATTAATAGTATTATTATTATTATTATTAATAATAATAATAATAGTGATAGCAGTACATTTGACTGCAAAACGGTTAACTTTTTTAGTGTAAATAGAATTCAGAAAACTGTTTTTAAATTTTAAAATAAAATAGTGTTATCAAATAGTATTTGTATAGCATACTGAAATTTAATTTGTTGTTAAATGTCATTAGTGGTAATAATAATATTTATTTATTTACAGCTTGAATGTGCTATGCAATCAATTATTCGGTATGTAGACAATTCGCAAAACCAAACAGGTTTTTGTAGGAAACATTTTTCAGTAAGTAAATATTTGGCAAAGCCAAATGAAAGCCCGCATTTAGTGCCGGCAGTGGAGTTCAAACCAATGCCCACCCAGATACGAGTTGAATTCGTGCTTATCCAGTTTCGAATTAAGTACTATACTTACTCTGCCATCTCGACAATGACAATAGTAATATAAACAGTACACTATTTAAATTGAAAAAAATTGAACACTATATCTCATTGTTATTACTTGAATGCTTCACAAGAAACACTGTTCAACAAACAAACATTTAATCAACCCAAATGGAGGTCCGTATTTAGTGCTGGCTGTGGTACTCGAACCTATACCCAGCCAAGTCAGTCCTGTATCTTTGTCCCTCTAAATCCACCCAGGTACATATACACTAAAGTAGATTTTAAACACATTCATAGCCCAGTAAACAGAGGTCCGATTTCATTATCCTTCTAAAACATCACTTAAATGTTTGTTTACTGAAAAGCATTTATCGTGCAAAACATTTTTACGCAATAAAACCGCCAACAATGAATATTCAAAGCACATCTTTTTCAACAATCAATCGATAATCAATGGTAAAAAATGGCAAAATACGATTGGATGAAGAGAAAAATAAAAAACAAGAAAACAAATTGCGCTTTTGCCTAAATTTAATAATGGCAGTTGTAAAAAACAGGTAATAGATGCATAATGTGTACATCTAAAAGCACATCCACATACATCCACACAACATTATGACTAAATGAATCATTCGTTATGCGTAATGCACACACACATACACATAATCAGTCAACTTGCATTATGTTTTGTAAATAAGATAAAGATAATTGTGTATTTTTGTTTGCGATTTATGGTAGACAAAATGGCAATAGAAGAAAAAAAATGGTGTTCGCTTTATTTTTAGAACTGTATATATTGCACAAACGTTTCCAATTACCGAAAGCTCGCAAATCGTCAACTTTCACAGCGTGCGCTTACCTCGAATGTTCATTACATCCCAACTTAAACCTTTTCAATGAGCCTTGTGTATCGCAAAAAGCAAACAATCAAACGCCCAATTCAGCAATGCATTTGGACGAGAAGACTTAGCATGTTACATCTGGGTAATGATTAGGCTACCATGGCCATTCCAGTAGTCTACACGAAACATGGTCAGTTCATTTTAGATGTCTTTTGGAAGATGCATAGCCAAATAACATTAAGAATACTAAATATTTACTGGCTAAAACAACGGTATAGCTGGGCGTTCACTGGACTCCTGCTCAGTGAATGAGCGCCAGAAAACATCTAAAATGCTTAAAAAGTATCTCAAGCTATCCATTTACCATATATAGCCGGTTGAGTTTGTCAGTCCGTCAACCGGTGTCAGCCCCCAATTCCCACAAAAAATATCGTCTGGTCAATTCCTTTAAACACTAAAGCGCCGTCGCAAGGAAGTGGTCTTCTAGCCAAAAAACTTCATTTATTCCCCCCCCTCCAAGTTCAATTCGTATAGGAATTCGGGATGCTTTACAAACTTGGAATTCATAAACTAATATTGTTGTACAAAACATTCAAGTGCTAGGTTCAAACCTGATTGAACATAGTCTAGAGTTCCATCACCAAAAGGTAATGCAGCCAAATATTTACTCCATGTTTCCCGTCAACCTACAAACAAACAACAAATTAGTTGGTGGCAGAGCCACCTTTTCATTCATTCCTATTTTGAATAGCTTCTCGAATTCCTATACGAAAAGCTTATCGGATGCAAATTGAACTTGGAGTAGGATAAATGAAGTTTCTTGGCTAGTATACCGCTTTCTTGCAACAACGCCAACGTTTACAGCAATGAACGAGGCGATCTTCTATAGGATTGATGTATTTACAAACCCAACTGGTTATATATGGCAGTGTTACCTTGAGATACCTTATAAGTATCGTGGGTGTATGTTGGCATCCATTTACAAAACGGGAGTCCAGCAAAAGTACAGTTATACCGCTGTGTATTTGGTCCCTGTTGCAATTAGTCTAGATGCCTGTTGACACTTAGTCCAGGATGCACCACATGGAGAATAAACAGTCAGGAATATTACCATTATTGAAAATTAAGACTTTAAAAGCATTACTCAAATCCTCGTGAATCATTAACATTCAAACAAACAAACAAATCAATAATGATACAAACCTGGTCTGCAACTTTCTTCAACCATCTGCCACAATTTGGTTCGGGGCTTGGAACTGAAAATGGGTCTGGCAGGTGGCAACAATCCGTCGCAAAGCAAAACGGTAAGAGGAGCCACAACGCCAAGCAAATGTTGTGTACCAACGGCCGACGTCGTTTCAAATTTCGAATAAGGCATCGAATCGTTGGCATCGGTCGGCTTAATATTTTCATTATTGAACGAGTGACAGTAAAAGGCAACGGTATCTTGGACCGCCTTGATGACATCGTTTACCATGGCTAGAATACAATGAACAACGAAAATGAGTATTTTGCATTGGGGTCGGTAACGCAGTCACCTCTTCATTATTGCTATTTTTGTACGGTATATTAAAACAATCGACTTCGATGGCTTGGTAAGCGTAACAAACGTAGTAGAATAACAACGTGTCTTGGTTAATAAATAGTATCCTTGTGACGTCGCCATTGTCCACAAAGATTAACGAGACCGTCTGATTTTTTGTCCGGGTTATCTCCCTTAGCCCAAGGGCTACACCCAGTACACATATACATTAGGATTCTTTTTGGATACTCTGAGTGCATGCATGCACCCATCCATCGAAGCGGAAGTTCAGTTATACTGCTATACTCTCGCTCCCTCTGCTATTAGTCCTAGTTCAGGATGCATCACATGGAGGATGAACAGTCAGGAATATCACCAACATTGGACATTGAGACTTTATAAGCATTACTCAAATCCTCATGATCATTAGCATCCCAAATGATATGAGTATTGCTAAAGATGCATAATGAAAACATTGACAAACATGAGAAGATAATTCAGAGGTTATGATGGATACAATTAGTAGTTGTACGATGTTATAATTTTGCTATTTATTGTAATTGTTGACGTAGTCACCGCTTCATTATTTATATAATCGTACAGCATAGTAAACCATCGATTCCATTAATTTAAACAAGCATAACCGGTATAAAAAATAACAAAGACTTAGTTGATAGACAGAATTCTTGTGATGGTGCAACTGTTTGCAAAATTTGACCGCCTTAATTTTTGTCAAGGTTTCTCCTTCAGTTCGACGGCTACAAATACTTTAAAATTCCATTTAGGTTCCCATCCGCCAAAATGGAAGTTCATTTTTACCCTTATGCGTTCGGTCCCAGCCGCGTTAGTCTAGATGCTCATACGTACCTAGTCGAGGATGCGCTACTTGGAGACGACAGTCAGGAATGTTACCATTGATAAAAATTAAGACTTCATAAGCATAGCTCAAATTATCAGAATCATTAGCATCCTTCAAAATGGTTAACATCTTTTGTAAATAAGTAGCAGTATATAAAATAAGACAATGCCTCCTTTTGTAATGTATTGATTGTTGTCTAAGTTGTATATTAATGCAACCATGTTTCGTCATTGCATAAGAGAACTTTGAAAGTAGTGTTTAGGTGTAGCCGTATAATTTCAATTTCTACAATTAAGTGATATGATAATAAAAGATAATACACTAATCATTTTGTCTACTTTATATTTCTCCAATTTGGACTCATCTATTCACTACAAAACAAAATCAATGTAAACAAAAGTAGGCGGCAAGGAAAATTTGCATTTGCCAAAACGCAACCGTTGATAGTATTATTGATTTTATTCTTATTGATTTTTTATCAATAATATTATTATTATTGTGGTTAAATCTTCAATCTTTCTATATTGGTGACTGCGTCTCAACTTTTCATAATAATAATAATAATTTTAATTTTGATTGTAAACATTTGGAATTATTACAATGTTATTTATATTTTATAATAAAATATTTAAATTATCATTATTAGTACATAATTGGCGTCAGCTACACGTAGCTGTTCAAAAGTCATCAATATCGCTGGGTTTACTAAATCTAACCAGTTCGCATATTCAAATCATTCATTTGAAAACTATTGCTTAAACCTTGTTGACTGTTACAGGAACTAAGTTGCTAAATTCATAACAAGAAATTCGAAGCCCACTGAATAAATGTACTATACTTTGTCTCTGTAAGTGAGCGATGCTCATAAAATCTCAATTTTTAATGATGGTGATAATCGTGACTGTTCCTCCTCCATCTGATGCATCCTGGACTAGGTGTTTATAAGCACGGACTGAATGCATAGCAATATAACTGAGCTTCCGCTACTGCGGGTAGGTGCAAGCATACACTCATGTATACCATATGTAGCCGTTAGGCTAAGGGAGATAACCCTGATCAAAAGTAAGCTAGCCTTGTCAATATTTGCGAACAGTTTACTAGTCAAGAAATGTCGATATTCTTCTATGCCTGTCATCGAAGTCAATCGTTTAATGTACAGTACAAATATTAGAAATAATGTAAAGGTGACTGCGTCACCAACCACAATGAAAATGACTTGCTGAAAACGAACAATAGTAATAATAATAGTAATAATAATAATAACTAAAATTTTGGACACACGCCTTACCGTGATACCGAACGTCTACGTCGGAATGTCCACTTTTTGTCGAATCATTGTGCCGACCATTAGAACTTGATCTGGGATTGAATTCGGCCAAAGGTTGTTCTTGGCCGTACAGACCCCAATTACGCGGTATAACTGAAGTAGTCATTGTAAAAATCAATCGAAATTGTAATTAAAGTGTTGACAATTACACAAAATGCTCCATTTTAATTTGTATCACTTATTGACGCTATACAGAAATCGCAGTGATAATGATGATTGTATCTGGGTAGGCGTATGTTCGAGTCCCAAAACCGACACTAATTCCGAGCCCTCGTTCTCAACTGTCCACTTACTGAATAAATATTTTTCGCAAAACATTAAAACTATAAGATCAACAACAGTTGGGTGACAACTCGTTAATTCAATCTTCTCATATTATATATATATATATATATATATATATATATATATATTATATAACTCCGCCTAGTTTGGATCAGAAATGATTCAATCTAGCCAGTTCCAAGCCTGGATAAAGGAGGAGGGTTTGAGCGCAAGGTTAGCAACCTGGCTTCTATAAAAAATTCATACTGCTACGGAAACAATCAAGAGGATGCCATTCCGGCAAACAACGGTAAAAAAGTGATCGCACGTATCTGGATGACAGAATTACACAGATGACAGGATTGAGTGAAAACCGAAAAAAACCTCAATCTTCGATTTGCAGAATCTTCAATGCCAACGAGATTTTGTTGTTGTTGTTTTGCTGTAATTGTTGTCTTAATCTTCTAATATCAACCCAAATATTCCCCTTCCAACGTTTACGGTTTTTGGGAAGCGTGTAGCAATATATCAGTCCAACAACTTAGCCCCGGCCAAAATCACGTGAAAATCACCCCGCCCCCCGAACAGCATCCATTCAAGTGACCGCTTTTCCTTTGCTTCCAAAGTTACAATACATCAGGACTAAACCAACGCAACACCACTCAATGGAGGCCTTCTCAAATTTGACAATTGCTATTTTTTTCGTTCAATCACTTGATACAAAATGGGTGTTGTGCCAAATGTATATAAGATATTTTGCTTCAAATTTTGTCAAGCTTCATAATTTCTGAAACAGTAAGAGTCTCATGCTTGCTCCCTTCTGCCAAGGTAAATGACCAGATATAATGCTGTGTACTCGGTTTCTGATGTGTTAATATTGGTGCCTAAGTGTGTTTAGTCCATAATGCGCCATATAGAAATGATAATCAGGAATAACACCATAATTGAAAATGGATTCTTTACAAACAGTACTCAGATCTTCGGGATTATTAGCATCCCTAATATGTTATAAAGATTTGGAACTATTGACAAGCAACTCCGCCTACAGAAGATCTCAAATGAACTAATCTAGCCAGTCCCAAGTCTGGATAAGGGTTTGAAACCTGGCCTCTGTAAAACATCGATATGGCCATAGAAAACGCCATTCTGGCAAATAAATGATAGCACGACCCAGATGACAGAGTTCAGTGAAAGCCGAAAAGAACCTCAATCTTCGATTGAACAAAGAAAATTACTTGGTCAAATTCTACATTTACCACCCGAAATGGATAATCGATAATAGCAAAAGAAAGGTTGGGGTAGACCACAGAAAACTTGGCTAAGAACCATTCGGAAATATCTAATTAAAATAAATCTCTCATAGGGGATCAAACAAAATGTTTTGGCAAAATGTTCAAAGACATGGAATCATTATGCTACCCCGTATGTTCTTTTTAAATTATGTCACTTTGTTGTTGTTTTGACTGTTACTGTTATTTTGTTCCATCCTCCTCCCATGTTTATTTTAAAGCAAAAGGGTTTACAATAATAATAAAAATAATGACAAACTATGTCCTCTTGGATGCTAGTGAAATGTACGTTTTAGACCAGGTTATAACACGGACACCAAAATTTTCATACACTGAATCATCTTGGCATATGACAAACATTTCAACAAATAACAAACTGAAATTACATTTTATTAAAAAAAGTTAGAATCGATTTCTGCAAAACTATGTGTTAAGTACACACACACACACAAGAACATGTTATGATTTTTTTACAAAATATTGAAACATGATTTTGTAGAGTACAACACCCCTTGGTATTAAGCTATCGATTTTTACTCTTTATATTTCTTTAACATTCAGATAGATAGTTATCAAACATCCATCTATTTTTGTATAAAAGATATGCAATTGCATATATGAATGGAACAAAACGAACTTCTTAAATAAATACATTTTGTACATCCATGAAACTCTTCAGTGGAACAGTGAATAAAAAGACAACTGAGCCCTAAATACTATTGGGTATAACAGAA
Organism: Cardicola forsteri; assembly: GCA_025895645.1. Classification (NCBI taxonomy): domain Eukaryota; kingdom Metazoa; phylum Platyhelminthes; class Trematoda; order Strigeidida; family Aporocotylidae; genus Cardicola; species Cardicola forsteri. The sequence goes on along the minus strand of JAKXYG010001435.1, from coordinate 332,795 downwards.
CATGTGTTATAGTCATAGTAAAAACGTAACAACAATAATAATGCTGATACTAATTAGAAAGAAACATTAGTCACTAATGCATAATTCCTAGCGCCCTTCAATGGAATATGAAAATCAATACAATCATGGATCAAAGCATGAAGTTATATGTTGATAAAAATGTAGTTCTACTTGATTAGATATGGTATAATTGAACTTAGACAAATCGATATATCATCATTATTAAAAATAATATTATTGTTATATTAATGTCCTTTTTTCAAAAATACATTTAATATATGACAAATTCGAACCCTCGTTTGATTTCGCTAAATATCCATTTACTAAAACAGGTTTTCCATAAGACATTGAAATCGCAACATTTATTCATTTTGATTGGTGATCACGTAATCACCTCTTCAATATTTTCCATATTTATACGGCATAGTAAATGATCGACTTCGATGGCTTGACAAGCTTGACAAACGTAGAAGAATAACGAAGTTTTTTCACTGGCAGACGGCATCCTTGTGTCGTCGCCACTGTTCCCAAAGATTGGCAAAGCCGCCTGATTTTTTGTCAGGATTATCTCCCTTAGTCTAACGGCTACATGTGGTATACGTATACCTCAAGATACATTTTAAATACCTTGGGTGTATGGTCGCACCCATCCGCTGTAGCGATCCCTGCTGTTATTAGTCTAAATGCCTATCAGCACCTAGTCCAGGATGTACCACAACTGGACAAACTGGCAACAATTTTTCTCAATAATGTGCCATGGTGGTCTAGTGGTACCACACTCTATTCGAACTGTGGTAGACATGGCCTTCTCTAAAATGTCCACTTATTGAAAAATGTCTCGTAAAACAGTCACGTAATGATAATAATAAAACATTGAACAAGAAAGTCAAAATAGCTCGAAAACCAACCTTTTGGTACAGGCGATGGTTGAGATGGTGAGTAATGCTGCTGGTGTACATCGTAGGTCTCCGACTGAATGGAACTCAAGTCGCCGCAAAAACTCAAACTTTTGTTGGTTTTGCCAACCCCCGATGACTCGGTGGCATTTGAATTAGGATGAGCCAAAACCCAGGGCATGTGAGTACTGTCCATCGAACTGCACAGAATCGGATTGATTTGGCGAGAGTTTACGTCCGACGCTGATGTCGTTGCTACTGCTGCTGAATAATCACGTTTGTTGACTGCCGGTATCTAGAAAAAATAAAATAAGTCAATGTAGTTCTTTGAACAGTATGCATGGTTTGCCAATCGCCTACGTAGATTGAGCAAGGATGGTCCGTGAAACATTGGGATGGTAGACTAGGCAGCATCTAATTTATTTCTACTAAGTTAGCCGTGTGAGTACTTGCCATTTGTCGTAGATAGGGCTGGTTTTAAAACCTTAATTCGAGTTATGACTAGGTAACAATCACCGTTCACCCATTGTTTATTGTGATCGAAATGATCGAAAAGTTTGCTTGTCTACTATTTCAGTTACGAATGGGACTTACGGCCATCCACACTGCATCGATCATAAGTTTACAAATCGGTTGGAAAATTTCGATTAACTCAAAGTATATATATATATATATATATATATATGCATCACCATCAACTGTTAATTACAGAGTCAAATAAAATAAGTAACTATACAACCAGAAAATTAGACAATCTCTAGAGACTACACTCATCCGCCAAAACGGAAACACCGCCGTACATTCGGTCCCCGACTCCTATTAACCCAAATGTACTACACGCAGCCGCCACCATTATCAAAACTGAAAACCAATCCAACTTACCAAATTCAACTTCCTTCCATTGACAAACTTCAATTCCTTTCTGCCACATCCATCGGGCAGCTGCCGTTGATGACAATGATGGTGATGTCGATTTTGACAACAATCCTCAAGACACGCACACTGTGTCGATGCTTTCAAATTGCTCTTTAGTGGCTGCTGTTGTTGCACCATTCGACAGCCACACTGCTTGCACACACGTGCAGTCCTCTTGAATCGTCTGTTGGCACACAAACACATCGCTTGTTGCTTGGTCATAGTTGGAGTTCCTTTGCGTTCCTCTTCAGCCCCAGCCTGACCAAGGAACGATAGATCCGGCAGTGTGTGCGACAAGAAAGCTTGTCCGGTCATTCGGGACGGTCTTGGAACAGACAGCAACCCCAGACCGGGATAGGCAATTGTTCGTGGATTTCCTATCCATCCAACGGCGTAGCCTTGAGCAGCACAACGTGCTCTCAAAGCAGTCATATAGGGTGAATCGGGACCAGCCGAAGCAGTCAAACAGGCTGCTAAATGACCGGGCTGAATGTTTTGCGAAGATCGATGATTGGATTTGTTACCTTGATTCAATACCGATTGGGGGCGTGTCGAGTAAAGTGGCACAGGATGACTTCTTCGAACTGCTTGATAGTATTGCAACAAAGCAACAGTAGGATTTCGCGATGGAGACTTGTTGGACCAAGTGGGTACCAACTTGTTTAAAGACTGATCGTCCAACGGTGGAAATTGAGCACCAAAGTTGTGCATTGAACGAATCAAGTCGTCGGTATCGTCACGACTTTGGAACAACGACGACATTTCAGTATGAACTTGATTTGGATTTGTCATTTCTGAGTGGATTTTGGATGTCATTAAGTCGGGAGCAACATTCGCATTTCTAGCACGCATAAATATTTCCAACAGCGTTCCTGAACAGCGATAATTAGCTGTGGTTAGAGGTTGGGAATGCGAACGAGTTGATAGACGATTTTGAACCACGTCGTCGCCTGGCGAGTTGGCAGTTTGATCGCGTCGACTTTGGTGTACGTTCAAACTTTCTGTTTGTTTCGTCGTCCGTTTAAAATGATTCCATGTGACTAGGGGTTCGCTCTGTTCCGAAGTATCGTCGACGGGAACTTGTTCGTTTTGTATCAAGTTGGTTTGACCAGGTCTAACACGTCGTTTCAAACTTTCACGACTGCCGTGCTTTTTGGCCCACGTCGTTGTTGTGTTGTCAAGCTTTTCGCTTGGTGCTTTTGACTCAGTCATACTTGATCGCCACAAACTGCCAGGACTCATGGACCCATTCATCGGTAGTTGCGGTTGAATCAACTTCAAGAAGCGCTCGTCCAATTGACGCTGAGCGGCTAATGTATCGCTGTAGGCAATTTTGTAATCCACTGCAGCAGCCGTTCGATTAATTAGAGCGCGTAGTTCAGGATTGAATGACTGATCCATTATCATTTGCATCCAACTGCCGTTTGAATGTGAGCAGTAAGATGCTTGATTGATATGATTACCTGATGAATTTGAAACGGTGGGGTTTTTAATTGCTTGGTCGTTAAATAAACACGAATCAGAGTGTGATTGGTCGACTATAGACGGTGGAGGAGGGTTGTCGTCTGAATGAGTCAAATTCATCGATTGCGTCATAAGAGAATACTTGACTGAATCGCTCATATCGTCATTCAAATTGGGGTCCAAGGGAATGGCAAATTCATCGTCAAGAAAGTACCCGCCTTGTTCTAGGTAAACCGAGTTTAAACACGGCATTTCGTTTGAGTCACAGGCGTTTTTTGCTGTTGCTTTGTCGGTTGGGTTTGGGTTTGGAGGCGTGTTTGTGTACACCATGTTTGGGGAATAGAGATTGTTGATTAGGTTAGGTGTAATAAAATTCCGTAGGTCTGACTGGGTACAACAATCATGGTTGGACATTAACGTGCTGAATGGAACAATAATAGTAGCAGTGCTACTACTATTATTATTGTAATTTTAAATGTAAATTTACTTAATTGAATCTTTAACCTGCAATTACAATTAAAAATTACAATTAATTGTTACATTTTTATTAAAATATCATATTGTCTATACACAATAAAAAAATACTTCAATAATCTTGTTAAATAGTTTCATTGTTTTGTTTACTAATATAATTAAAATCACTTGTTCTTACAACTAAAAAAGTAATTTGAATAATAAAGTTAAAAAAATTAATCTTATTCTGTAATATCATGATAAACAGATAAGTTAATAAGAATTTTAAACAAGTGCTAAATATATTCCTTCACCCTATTTTGGACGGGACTTTATCTTGGAAACAATGGTAAAGTCGCTGGACTGACATATCTTTGCTCGCTTCCGAAAACCGTGAACAACGAAGAGGAATTATTCGTAATGCTTTGAGAACTTGGAACTAATAAAAAGATGGCTTTGCCACCAAATTTGTTGTTGTTGTTGTTGTTGTATATTCCTTTATCCGTAATAAAAGTGCATTCACAATTTTTATATGCACGTAATTATTAGTACAACCTAACCGATAATTCATTTAGTATTCTAACTTTGTAATATATAAACAGTAAAGTTATCAATAATTTAGACTCAACTTCAATAAAAAAATTTTTTAATATATACTTTATATTGTACTACTTTTAGTTAGAATACTTTCAATTCCAAATAGATAAGTAACGCTCATATTTTTATATAACAACCTGTTCCAAAATATTATTGCTAGTGTTACCGTGAGTCTACATGCTGCAACATTGACACGCTTAGAAAGTAGAAAACAAATAATATTCTTGACCTTTCATTTTTGTTTTTCATCTAAGACAGTTAAAATACTTTCAAGTATATCCATACCACAAGTAGACATCTAGCTATAAAAATCTGTTTTAATAAAAATAGTAATCGTTTTAAACACGTTATCACAAGAATTCAGTGTCTTAATGCAAAATAGTTAATTATTTTTCTGTCTTTCTTACGCAAATTAGCTTTTAATGTAAACGAAAGTAAATTGTAGTTATTCACAAAAGTGATCCAAATAATAAAATGTATTTCTCATAAAATAAAATAGATATCTTTTCAAATCAAATTCAAGAAAACATTCACAAAAATACAAATTCGTAGCAATAAATGTCAACTTAATAGATTTTATTAATTACTTAATCTAAATGTCAAACTTCTAAAATATTAAAAATGGTTTTAAAATTGACTATATAATTAAAACACTTTATCATTGATGCAAAAAACTTTAAATTCTTGTGTTTAAACTTAGTACAAATTAACGTACACTATTTAAAATAGGAACAATTAATATATATATATATATATATATATATATATATATATATATATATATATATACTAAAATGTAAAAATAACTAAAGTACAATAAAACGTTCATATTAAAACAGATAATCACTATTAGCGTTGAGCTATAGTAAATAAAACAATTATAAACAACATTTAATATAATAGTTGAGTATTAATAATAAAATGTAAGATCTAAAAAGATATTTACAAATCTAAATTATTATCTACAAATATATAAAAACAATAATTAATAATATAATATAAAAAGTAATATGTAAGATTTAAAAATAAATATTAAATAAATTACATAATATTAAATGTCTTAATTATTTAAATACACGCATTTATTATTTATAAGATTGATTACTATTAAAAATTAAAAAAATTGTAGGTAAAAAAAACTATATAAAAATATTTATTTATATTAAAAAAATTTAAATATAGTGTGAATAAAAATAAATACAATTAATATAAAAAAATTATAAAACATTAAAAGTAACAAAATAATATAGCATTACAAACGTACGCTCATATTTCTAATAAATGTGTTTCTACAAATATGTTAAAAAACGTAATCCATTGTGAGTCCTCACATTCGTTAATGTTATGAATTAAAACAAAATGTTTATAATTTAGTTTTAAATGTTAATTTTATGTTTATTAATATACAATTTAATTAATTTTGATATATTATTAAAATACGTACATAATTGTAGTATTAATAATAAAATAAATAAATAAATAAATGTTTTATTATTATTATTATTATTATTATTATTATTATTATTATTATTATTATTATTATTATTATTAAGCTTTAATATTTCTCTAGAGATACATTCAGCATAAAATACATTTTTACCATCAATATAAAAAAAGTAGTAGTACAAATAATGGGATCAAAATGAAATAGAATGTCATATGTTAATGAATATAAATATGGTCTATATAGTATGCATGTAATTTTTAAAAAAATATTCAATATTGCTGTACATAAAATGAGTCATTATAAGGCACAACTTGTACTATTATTATTATTATTATTATTATTATTATTATTGTAGTTGTTAATAACAATAATAATGGTTTGTACATTCTAGTAAAAAATTATGCGAAAAATAAACATATTGGAAGCCTATAAAAAGAACATTTACTTCAGGATTATTCAGGATTGTACAAGAGTTGAGTACTCGGTTCTCAAATTGTTTCAAATATTTATAAAAAAATATAAAGTAAATGGTTAGATAAAGGGAGCTTAGTCACAAGAAGAAATTTTAAAATTAAGGTAAAATCAATGTAGATAGTGGAAGTTAACAATTATGGAAAACGAGCAAAAATTATAAATATAGAAAAGTAATAATAAAACAAGTTACGTATTATAATGCAAAAAAAACACTGCAGTAATCAGCAAAGAAAATAAAAAAGAGAGAAAAAATAAATAATACTCTAATGAACGTGTAGCGTGACTCAAATTTCCTAGAACTAAAATTGTTACATCTTTGATTTTATATTTAATATATTTAAAAAATTTAAAGATGTATATATTGATTATTTTTCAAAAGTAAAGTATTAGATAGAAAGCTGATATTTATTTGCATTAAAATTTACTACATTGTATTAGTTTATTGGCGTGATCTAATCAGTACCATATCAATATTATGTGTTTTTTTGCATTTTAATGTTTATTTTAACATATTTGTATAGCTTTTTGTTTAAATTAAATAAGTAATTTAATATGTATTTAAAATGAATTCATAATTGTACACAACTAGTACATAAGCAGACCCAACACTTTGAATATTTTGTTCTAATTTTTTTTAAAAGATTGAGTAAAACATAAATTAATAAAAAGTACTAAAAAACATACCTAAATTCTTAACCAGGCTAACTGGAACAATAGGCTAAAAGTTTGGAACTCTAAAAAGATTGTCTGAATGTTTTTCGAAAATAAATTAATTACATTTGGAAACATTTAGAGGGAGAGCATTATCCAGAAACCACTTATAGATATTATTAATGTCCTCCTGTAATTGTTTATGATTGGTACCCCTGATTTTAACATCAACATAAAGCAAGATGCCAGAATAAACAATTGAGGGTAGATCATTGATATAAATGATTAAAAGTAAAGGACCTAAAACTGAACTCTGTGGAATTCCTGAGGTGATAAAGGTGGGAGTGGAGGCCACATTATTACAGTATAAGGAAAATGCCTGAGAAAGGAGATATCGGTATCCCGCTTATTTTTAATAAGTTTGTAAAGGAAGCTCTTATAATTATTAATAAATTTAAACAAATAGCAGTAATTATAGTAAAAATTATTTTTAAAATTATTGTTATTGTTATTTATATAATTATTTAGGAAAACCTGAAATTTTCTATAGATAAAATGCTTTGTTTTGTTTTAGGAAACAGCGTTTAAGGTGTTTAGAAAACTTAGGCTTGTTATGATTGAGAACATGACAAGAAATAAACAACCTAGTAGCTTTCTGAATAACAGTAATAAAATGAGAATAGACAAAACCTATGTTTTTGTCGAGCAGAAAATGCTAGTAAAAGTTGCTTAAATATGATCTCATACTATTAAAGTTAGCCTTACAAAAATCTGGTATAGGATCCTTAATCAAATAATATGCACACTTGGGGGAGAAGGGACCAACACTTTAATAAAAAGGAGAAAGTAGTTGCTTTTTTTAGGGGAAATAAATAAGAGATAGAATTAATTTTCAGCGAATTATGCGTATAAACAAAATTCAAACAAGATGGAGAAGTGCCAGACCTATATCTAGTAGGGGATAGAACATGTTAAGTTAAAACATGTTCAATACTAAAATTTAATAAATTGGGGGAAATAAGTAAATTCCAGTTAATATAAGAAATATTAAAATCACTCATAATAATAAAATGTTAGAGAGGTAAAAAAGTTAAAAATGAATTTCTTGAATAAGAACTTCATTAGATTGCTTGGAGAGAAAAAAGGAGATAAAAATAGAACAAAGAATTAAGACACTAGTACTAAAATGGTTGGCAACATGAAAAAAATTGTACTTATACAGGTGATTAAAGTTAGGGAGAGAGATAATAAATAAGTTAAAATCATTTTTATATAGAAAAAGCAGCCACTGTATCTATTTTTTCCAGAGTCTAGATCCCTGAAATTAAAAGCAAATTTGGGATTCTTTTTACAAATTATATTGGAAGCCCTTCTAACATTAACAGCAATCTGCTTTGCAGCTGTAAAAATTTAATAACAGCTTGAGTCGCAAGGGATAGTTTCAAAATTTTAGCTACAGATTTTTTAAGCCTATTAAATTCCATTATAATAACGTAAGAGATTTTTCAATTTCTTTTTGCATCATTCATTTTATTAATGACAGAATTAATTTTATTAGTCGAAACTAAAATGGTATTTAATTTGAGCTCAAAATTTACATCTTAAGCAAAATGCATAACTGTATTTGAATTAGCTTTCAAAAAAAAGATCTATTAGTAATTCGATTTTGCAAAGGCAGTTTCTGTATTAAAAATCAATGCTACAGTTGACGAATTTTATATAAGTATAGGGTGAAAAACCAGAGTAAGTTTTATTAAACCATTTTTTGCAAAGTATGTTAAACATTCCAATATTTACTTTCTGTTTACACCCTCTAAAACCACAAAAATTAATATTAGTTACGCACATTAATTAAATGTAATTCAAAATTGTCTAAAAATTAAGAGTAAATATTAAAAACAAAAAATATCACAAAGAAACGTTAAGTGATAATTTTTTTTAAAAAGTAAAAAATAACAACCTTGTAGAAACGCCATCACAAACGTAACAACAAAACGTAACCCAAAAAATAATGCCAAAAACCAATAACACACAGTGCCGGGGTGGTTTAGTGGTTGAGCGCTTGACGTGCAATCAGAAGTTGCTTATTGTATTTTGCGCTTACTAAAATGTTTACGTGTTTTACGTGTTTTTTTGTTATTTGTTTCGTTTTTGGTGTAATTTTATGTGCTTTGTGTTTAATTGTGCAATTTTAATTGCTCAATTGTTTGTTTTAAGTACGATTTGTATGTGTCGTACTTGATTTTTCATTTTGTAATCTCTTTAACCCGATTATCACATTGCTTTGCTTTGTGATATTTTATTTTTATTATTTTCTAAAAATTTATAATTTAAGAATGAAAGTCTCTCAGCTAGCGATTTGTAGCCGCCGGGGGGTGTAGTAAATTCGTAAAGACTGGTATGTTTTGTTCCAGGTGTAACACCTGGTTCCATAAAAATTGTACTGGTCTTTCAGAGATTATATACAACGACCTGGTTAATAGTGATGTCAATTTTAACTGTATAAATTGCATTTGGTCTTTTGATTCCTTTCTTGTCGCTCAATCTCGCGTTATTCCTAAGACTGACCCTAAAAAGGATTCTAAAATAGACTTCAGTTTTGATCTAGTTAATAAAATTAAAATTAGTAACACTAACCTGAGCAAATCTGTTAAGGATTTAGTTTAGTCTCAATCCGCTCTACATGTATATTTTAATAAACATTCTGATAAGATAAATCAACTCAAAGCCTCAGTTGAGACCCTCACCTCGACACTTAAGAAAGTTTCTTCCTTTTCTGTTTTTAATGCCGTTCTTAGACTTTCTTAAAATAAAATCTTATCAGCTGGTAAACAATATGCCACTGACAAAAGGAGAAAAAAACAATTTATTAGCTAGAAGTATTCCTAACATTGCTATTAATTTTAAAAAGATTATTTCCGAGATAGTTAAAATCTGCCATCCCCGGCAAATTAGTTTTAAGGCTACGCTTATGACTTGTAAACGGCATTTTTTTTTCCCCCAATTATAGTCTCTTTTATAACCTCAGACATGGTTTTGGATACCTTTAGTAAATGGTTGGCCGTTAAGTTTCAATTTCCGGAGATCCGTCTGCATAAGAATCACAACGGATAGGATTGGTAAACTCCCGTTGTTGTCTTATTTTTTTTGTCCAAAATTAGCTGCTATCTCAATAGTCAAGTTAACCCCTCTTAGACTAAAAAATAGCCCGACTTACGTCCCCGATTTGGAGAATTTTTTATTAGAGCTCCGGAGCTATATCCAATTCCTCCATCGACTAAAAAGAGCAGGACCGCTTTTTCCTCTTTTTGCACTTCTCTCTTAAAATTATTTTGCACTAATGCTTGTAGTCTTCTAAATAAACATACTGAGTTAAGTTTTTAGTCCTTAATGCAAAGCTACATATAATTGGCATTACTGAAACATGGCTGTCGGATGGTATTCTTGATAATAAATTGCCAATCTAAGGTTATAGTGTTATCCGGTCAGATTCTTTATTTTTTATAAACCTCCTTCCCTCTCTAAGGCCTCTAACTTTGTTTTATTGCAAGAACTCCATTTAATTTTCGCCTCTCCCCATAGATATCAAGTACTTATAGGTAACTTTAAATCCCCTTTTTATCAGTTGGGATACCCTATCTAACCCGGATAAGTCCTTTGATTCCAGCTTTTTTTAATTCTGCATTGAGAATGCACTTTTCCAACGAGTATTCTCTACTACTAGACATAGAGTTGGTTGTTATTCATCTTGTCTGGATTTAGTACTTAGATACTATCAATGTTCTTCCTCCGCTGGGCAAGAGTAATCATTTTGTCTTGGCATACAAAGTTCATCCCTTTAGTACAGCCCCTATTAACAAACTTAGTTTTGCGTCTATCCCCGATTTTAATAATGCCAATTTTGATAATTTAAGGAATTATTTTAAGAGTATTAAATGGGATTTTTTCCTCACAAACAATGATAATAATTTCTATAGTTATTTCTCCAGCATTATCAAGTCAGAAGTTAATTATTTTATCCCCTTCCGTGTTCTTACCCTGCCAACGACTAAGATTCCACGGCGTTTTATTCAATTTATTAAATTCTACAATCGCGAGTTTTATAAATAAAAATTAACTAGCCTCCCGTGTTTTTATCATTATTATTTTGCATTATAAAATAAATGTGCATTCAGCCTTAGCCGCCTAAAGCATCGTAGAATTTATAGTCTCCTCAACAAAGCTATGATGGATAAAAGCCTGGTATTAAAATTTGTTAAAAATAAACAAGGAATTATTAATTATTATCTACAATTTAAAAATATTCATAAATCTCTTCTTTCTTTGCTTGAAGTTTGTAATACTTTTAGCAAATCCTTCCAATCTGTCTTCAATGCAGATTTTACAGGTGACCCATCTACTAGTCCCTCACGTTTATCTGGTTCCCCTTTTATTACTCCGAAAATAGTTATATTTAATAAACTTTATAGTCGACAACAACTCTATAAACCCTGTTCAGTATAGGTTTATGCCATCGAAATCCTGCCTCTCTAATTTATTAATGTTTACAAGTAATCTTACTAAAATGCTGGAGTACTCTCATTCAATCGATGTCATTTACTTTAATTTTTGCAAAGCATTTGACAAAGTACCCTATTCGGCATTATTGAACAAGTTGAGAGTATTTGAGATTAGTTCTCCACTTTTTAACTAGATACAGGACTTCCTCTCTAATCGGCAATTAAGTATAAGATTAGGTGAGATCACCTCCACAGCCGTTAACATTACCTCAGGCATCCCCCAAGAGTCCGTCCTCGGTTCTTTGTTATTTATAATTTATACTAATGATTTACCTGTTGTTGTTTGTTTGGACATTTGATAATGTCAAGATTTGGAGTTCCAATTCTAAATAACTTTAACTAGGCATTTTACAATTGGTGTATAACAAATGCACTCTCTCTGAATTTTTTTAAGTGTAAACATTTTTTCCTTGGCAAATATTTAGGCAATATATTTAGAACACCAGATTTATTATTTATCACCCAAGTCAATTCGGTTAAAGATCTAGGGGTTACTTTTAACCATTTTCTAAACTTTAAACGCACCATAGAAAATCAGCTTCTAAGGGGTTCCAACTCACTAAGTTCTTTAAGCGTAGTCTAGGGAATGTCCCTGTGAGTTGCGCACGGCTACTCTACCAGCTGTATATTAGACCCCATCTAAAAAATTGTATTAAAGTTACATCTCCTTATCTAAAAGCAGACACTAAAATTCTAGACAAAGTGCAACGCAGCTTTACTAAAGTTCCTAGACAACTTAAGAATGTAAGCTACACTAACCGGTTAAAGTTTTTTAAGCTCTTTCCTTTACAAAATAGGAGGCTTCTTGGCAATTTTATCTTAGTTTATAAAATATATTAAGGTCAAATAGTGGAGAACATCCTTTTGTCCCGCTAATAATACTCAAAAAGAGCACCCTTTTAAGTTATCTAAGCCAAGAGTAAGATCCCGTCTACGTCTAAACCATTTATTGTATAGAGTCATATCCGCGTGGAATCTTTTACCGAACCACGTTGTTTCAGCTTCTCCATGATTATATTTAATTTTTACATTTCCATTTATATATATAAATATATTTACATATATTTATGTATATAAATTTTTGAGATTTATTTTTGTTGATATTTGATATTTTGAACCAAATACCAAAAGGAGTTTCCTCCTACATAACTCGTGAATATACCTGAATACCTGAATACAATGCCCGGATGGTCTAGCGGTAGCACGCTTAATTTGGACTTGGGTGGGCAGCATGGGTTTGAATCCTACCGCCGGAACTAAAATGCGGGCCCACGTTCAGTTTCGCTAAAATATTCACTGATAAAAGATGCTTCCCATAACACATTTAAAGTAGCAAACATAAAATAAATAAAAATAAATAAATAAAAACACAAAAACTAGAACAAACTGTGAATGCAAACTGGCAACAAAACAAACAGCCGTACTTTTGGACCTGCTCATTGTGCAAGCGTATCGCACAAAATTCAAAAGTGAAATGTAGTTCTTTATATGCATTTATTTATTTGATTTTTTTAAAATAAATTTATTGTAATATTGGAACTTTATAAATTTTTAAATTAAATGCAAAATAAAATAACTTTTTTTAAAGTTTGCATTTGGGATAAAATGTTAATTTATGCCTAATGGTGTTGTAGATAAGAAATTTGGTGCGTATTTATTTTGAAATAGTTCTAATTTTAAAATTTGATTATATATGTGCTCTATCTTTTCATTTATAGTTGAGTCCGAAACCAAATACACAATTGACCCACTATGATATTTTAGGGTATTCAACATTTATAACTTATCTTAAACATATCTAACATTTATTAATACATTTTTTAGAAAATACATAACCAATATTTATAAAAAAGATTATTCCTAAAAAATGATTTTGGATTATCATAGATAACATTTATTTTAGCAATAAAACATAGTACCACCATTTATTAAAACTTAAAAACAAACACTTATTATTTGTTAAAGAAAAGATTTTTATTAATGGAAATACGTAAATATATAGAGAATATATATAGAGAAAATATATATAAAGAAAAAATTACACATTTTATTTTGTTGACAATCTAAGTAACATCAATTAGCTTTTATAACTTTTGCTTGCTGTCTTGAATGCAACTCTATCGACTTACCGATATAATACATTGAAATAAACCTTCTATATTATAAATAATGTTCTCTGTAAACGATATGCAATTTTACAAACTGTAAACCTACTGTTTTAAGAAACCTAAAAAAAGTTAATAATCCTTGAATCTACTTTGTAAATAATCAAATATACTAAGGTCCATTTTATAGTTAGTTTAAATATGTTGAATGTATAGTAAATAGTAAAACACATTATCAAATTCAAAATGCATCCTGAAGCATTATTTTGAGCATGCTTTCAATACTCTAAAGCATTTTGTTAAAGCAGCACCTAAAATAAAATAGTTATAAATGATTTATTGTTTAAATTGTAGTCAAAATAAATCCGTTATAATAATTGTTAACATAATAACTATGTAGATAAGACACGTATGCAACATATTTTGAAAAATATTGTTAATCTTTAGCAAAATGTTAAATCCCAAAATTGTAAAACGCAGCACACATTTTCAATTTTATTTTCTCCTAAAATTATAAAGAATATTTTTTTAGTAAACTCCACCAATTTCATTCCTTGTTGACAGCTAAATGGAAAATGTACTACGATAGACTTTAAAACCAAGTTGAACAATGTTAAAAGTCTTCCGAATTTTTTATGTGCTCTTTTAAAATTTGTTATTTAAGCCTTGCTCCATTTTTGTAAAATTTTTAAAAATTATACTTTTTGCCTGTAAATCCATGAAATGCATTTTTAAATAATTGACAAAATGTTTTATTCACAAAATATTTCTACATACTAAAGACGTTTATTTTACTGTTTTAAACCATCCCGGCACGAAACCAAACAAGAGTTGGCTATTATTACTTAAATGTTTGACTAAACACAAGTTTTACCAATTGGACATTTATTTATTTTATTTTATTTTTATACTTTTACTACTTTAAATGCTCTACGGGAAATATCGTCTAGAAGTAAGCATTTTAGCGTAACCGAATGGAGGTCGGCATTTTTAGTGCCGGTGGTGGAATTCGAACCCATGTCTACCCAGGTTAGAGTTACGATAAACTATCCCGGCACAAACCCATGTCTACCCCAAGTTTTGAGTTAAGCGCTCAGGCCACTTGCTTATTTATTTTATTATTTTAGAAAATATTGGTTATACACTAATTACTATTTATTTTTATTAACGGATTCTTAAAGCCAAAATATTAGAATTGTCAGATTTACTTAAATAATAAATCCACTTGGTTTTAGTAAACTAGGAGTACTCTCGACAACTGTTTCATCTTTATTTTTTGGAATTGTTAGCAGTGCACACTTTTCAAGTTTTTTACACCAACTTGAACTCACACCGCATCTGCTATTAGAGCAATTATTATTTTGTTGGCGCCGGGACCAGAGTGATCACGAATGATCTGGCCCCAGGTGGAGACTCGCCATTGCACTTCGGCGCGTTGAAGCCTGCGACGATCTCTAATCGGGATCGCTCCGACGTGTAGTTTTTGCCAGTGAGAAGGTCTATAATCATCCCCTTATTTTTACAGCGCTCAAATGTAGACCTCGGTGGGCATGGGTTTGAATCCCATCACCGGCACTAAAATGCTGGCTCACGTTCGGCTTCGCTAAAATGTCCACTGCTGAAAGATGTTTCTCGTAAAACATTTAAAGTAGCAAAGATAAAATTAAAATAATAAAAATAAATAATAAATAATAAATATTTATTTTTAAATGCTGTTTTTGAATGTTGTTGAATAATGCACAACGTACATTTGCGGTATTGTATTTTAAAATAAACCAAAACCAGAATATAAAATTGTCGTACATTTCAAATAGATCATATAGGTACTGAAGAATGTGTTAAAAAGAACGCAGTGTAAAAGAATTTTTTCAAAGTTACATAGTTGCATTAGATACTTTTAAATTGTTCAAACACTTTTTAATCAATATCGTAATTCCTGGGTACAAAAATAAATATGGATTATAAGTTAGCCAATTTATTGAACCAACGTTGAGGAATTTGGTTTGCTGTTACATAATCAAAAATCAAAAATATTTTTATTTGATTATCTATGTGAATTTTTGTTAAACATAAATTTTACAATATTAAAAAATGCAATTTTTTGGTTAAATAAAAAGAGGTTATTAACGTCAACTTAAAAAATTACATTGTGAATTTGGTTTGAAAAAAAGTAACGTGCATTTAACATAAGCATTGGAATATGTTTAAGGGTTTTAAACAAGTATACAAGTGAACACAAAACCTACATTCTTGGAAAGAACAAAATAAATGTAAAAATACACCATTAGAACAATATTGGAAAATATTTTTACAGTTTACAACTGGAAAAATGTTCAAATGTGACAATTTTAATTTAAGAATATTATTTGAACTATTTTCTTCTCTTCTTATTGTTACTGTAGTGATAGTTCATTTTTTGTCGACACATATATATACACACATATATATATATATATATATATATACATATATACTACTTTAAATGTTTGCACAGAAAACGCATCTTTCAGCAATAAACATTTTAGCGCAACTGAACGTAGGCCCCCCTTTGATGCCGGTGGTGGAATTCGAACCTATGTCCACCAGGTCCGAGCGATGTACCGCTAGACCACCGTGGCACATTAGTCATTAAACAAATTTATACATATAACCAAATTTTATTGATTTAAAAAAATTAACGATGAAATCAATATTTTGTCAATAGTTCAAACGTTAAAAGCAAACGACGTAATTTATTTCTTACTTTAAAGCATATTATAATGATAAAATTAATTGATCAGTTGTTTTATTCGTGATTTTTAGATTGTAATGTATGCCATCAATATATATATATATATATATATATATGACGATACTTACGTATAATAAATTGCGTAATATATATATATATATATATATATACATAGTGTGCACTACATCCACAAATATTACTGTAAAAAGTTATAAAAACATAATGGAAATATTTTTAACATTTAATTAACACTATTCACCTATTATGAGTTGTTCTATATGTTGATGCTGTTTTTTGTCATTTATATTGTAAAAAGAAGTGAGTGATTGATTTAGTTTGCTTTTTGAACGTTTATTGTATTTAAAAATAATTAATAAATGTATGTATTTGTAATATGCTTTTAACGTTAGGTAGTTTATAATACAGAATGTGTATGTTTAATATATAATTTAGATGTTCACGTGCCCTTTTATGTAAACGAAACAAAACAAACATATAAAACAGGGAATAAAGTCTATTTAAAAATCGGCGGTTTACAATGTGCTACATTGCAACATTGTTATATTTTACTAATAGTTACTAATAGTAACAATAATATTATTAATAATAAGATAAACAAGAATAATAGTAATGATGGTAATAATAATAATTACTATTAAAATCACAAGAGGAACAACAATAATAATAGCTCTAATAATAACAGTAATGATGACGCTAATAATATTATTACTGTTAATAGTACTAATAGTAAAAATACTAACAGTAATAACAATATTATTATTATTAGTAGTAGCAGTAATAGTAGTAATAGTAATTATTATTATATTATATAAAACCCTTTTGCTCTAAAAATAAGCATGGGGCAATAAGACAACAATTACAGCAAAATAACAACAACAAGGTTTTGTTGACATTGAAGATTCTTTAAATCGAAGATTGAGCTTCTTTTCGGCTTTCACTGAACTCTGTCATCTGTGTAACTTTGTCATCTAGATACGTGCAATCACTTCTTTACCGTTGTTTGCCGGAATGGTGTCCTCTTGATTGTTTCCGTAGCAGTATAAATTTTTACAGAGGCCAGGTTGTTAACCTTGTGCTCAAACCCTCCTCCTTTATCCAGGCTTGGGACTGACTAGATTGAATCATTTCTAATCCAAACCAGGCGGAGTTGTAATGGTAATAACAATTATAATTTTATTTTTAATAATATTAATAGGGTTTAATAGGTAAATTTTTTAAAATGTTATTTTTAGTGAAAAATTAGGTCTAATTAATTTCTTTAATCAACTTGACAATTTGGCTGTTGACATATTTTATAAACTTGGATTTATCTGTACTTATTAGTTTACCTGTAAAAATTGTGCAAATTTTGAAATAAATTGATCAAAAAACCATTTAATAATTTTTTTCCAACATGTAGCATACATTTACTGCCACTTTTGAAACTATTTACTGAAATATAAACGTATTTTGCTTTATCGTTATGTATTTTGCATCAAAATTGACTAGCTTTTGCGCCAGTTTTCTATCAATATTTATAAAAGCCCAAACAGAAGGTAAGTTCGGACATTGCAATTTGGTAATTAAATGATAATCAAACTGGAAAAATAAATTACTTGTTGACAATTATTAAAATTGTATTTTTTGTATTAGGTGTCATTAATTATGCAATTTTTCATTTGTTTATTGCTTAAATCTGTTTAACAACACAAGGTTTTTTCGGCAAGTAGCCATTTTATTGAACAAGTTAAACATTTGCAATAATTTAACATGCGCAAATTTTTAATTTTAAAGTTTTAAAATTAATTATTGTTTTTGTTGTTACTTTACGGAAAATGCTTTTCAGCAAGTGGATTGATCGAACAGTGGCCTACATTTAGTGCCAATAGTGGGGATTTAACTAATGCCAACCCACGTTTGTCACTTATTTAAATGTAAATAAAATGTAATATAGACAACATAATAACTTATGTAGACCCTTCACTTTTAAAATGTAAAATGCTAAATTTATCAAATTATTTTAGCCAACATTGATAATAAAAATTATAAATGTTTTTTAAATAATAATACATTTTGTTAAGGTTAGTTAAAAGAATTAACCTTTAACTTTTACATTGATTTTTTTAACATTTTTAATAGTAGTAATATTTTTAGTATATATTATTGATTCCTATATTGACTTACTAAGATTTTTGGTATTATTCAGCACTTGCTACTTAACTTAGACATATCTACATTTATTAATAAATACCTTAAGTAATACTTTACTAATATATATATATATATATATATATATATATATATATATATAGTATTATTCGTAAAAAAACATTTTAATTATAATATACAACAACACCCGTTCTAGCAATAAATCATATTGCTTCCGTTTATTAAAACTTGA
The DNA here is from genome assembly GCA_025895645.1 of Cardicola forsteri. Taxonomy (NCBI): domain Eukaryota; kingdom Metazoa; phylum Platyhelminthes; class Trematoda; order Strigeidida; family Aporocotylidae; genus Cardicola; species Cardicola forsteri. Next base: position 314,102 of record JAKXYG010001435.1, on the reverse strand, counting down.
AAGCAAACACATGTAATTTGTTAAAAAAATAATTCTATTGGCTAAAATGACAAACTTTGTAATGTTAACATTTTAAGTAACATTCACTTCTATTTATAATTTCTGTCAGCCGTTGTAAATCAGAGATTATTAAGGTACTAATAAAGTCTTTTAAAACTTGTTTTTTTAATAACATAAATGATATTCACTAAAAGTAATACGCTATTCTATAACTGGTTAATCTACCCTTTAAAAAAACACAAAGCAAAATTAATAGTACTATATTTAAATATATTTTTTTAAGTTCTGCTTAATTTCGTATAAATAAAATAAACGTACTTTTTATTTACAGATCTATGCAGATAATTTTTAAATATTCAATTTACAAATATTTTCTATACACTAGGCAGTCTTGTGTTATACATGTATGTTGGAAATATAGAGGTATTGCACCACTTATATAAAAACTGTAATTTTTTTTGTATTAGACAGAGTCAAAATAACGACAACTACCTTTTACCAAAACATACGAATTAAGGGAGCAAAATTGAGGTAAATGTAGCAAAATTCAACGTAAAATAAACGTTGAAAATGTGTAGAACTTGCTTAATATTTTTTTTACAATTTAAAATATATATATATATATATTTGTTTTAAAAAAATTTAATTTAAATTATTTTTAAAATAGAATAATTATTAACTGTTTAAAAATATAATGTCTTTATGTAAGCATATTTATTTTATTTAAAAAAATATAAATGTAATAAAATTTAAAAACATTTTTTTAATAATTAAAAATCCTAACTAGAAATAATTGAAGTTTAGGCATAGCATTATTAGCGTATATATCAACGTCTGACAATTTTTTACAAAATGTGCGCATAATTAAAATTTTATGTGTAAAAAAGATTGTTATTTTAAAAATATACAATAATGTATTTTAAAAACAGAATTTAAATAAAAACTAGTTGGATTCAAATTTACTGCCTATTCTATATATATATATATATATATATATATATATATATATATATATATATATATGTACATAAATTATGTATGTCTATGTATTTTTTGTATATATTTACCGTATGTGATATGTTTCTGGGTGATGGGAATATATGTTTTACGTCTTACATTATTCTTATTTGGAATTACAAAGGGAACCCAATGCTTTGAATGTAAATTAATTTTGTCCTAAATGAATGCCATTTGTGTACCTATATATATATATATATATATATATATATATATATATATATATCTTCTATATATTAATTATAAAGATTTAAATTTACTTTGTTCTGCAATTGTTTTATTAGTAATGAAATGTATCCGAAAAACATCTATTAAAAATGCTACCTTTTTTGAAGTATAAATATTAATATTTTAACTAAACAATTCACTATTGTAGTTATTTATATTTAGACAAATCAACTCTATATTTTGTCTTTCACAATAACAAAGAATAATAGTGACATAAACAAATTCCTCTTCTTCATATCATTACTATTATAACAATTATTACTATTACTATTACTATTACTATTATTATTAATTTTATTATTAAAGTCGGCTTAAATAAATAATTTATTACTAATATTTAAAAAATATTAAATAATATAAGCATAGAATTGATCCCCATAATTGGCACCTAATGGGGGCTTCCGTATTGGTTTTCTAAACATTTCCGCTTGCCGAAAGATGTTTCTTGTAGTGCATTTAGAGCAGAGTTTTTGTTTTTCAGCATTTGCAACATATAAAGATAAATTTTAAAAACTGAGAAATTATATGTCTATATACTAATACCTTATTTTCAACAAATTATGTGTTTAAGGTCTTAATAAATAACAACATTTTGTTTTATTGCTGGAACGAATGTTACTGTATATAATAATAATAATAATAATAATAATAATAATAATAATAATAATAATAATAATAATAATAATAATAATAAGTGTTTCTGTAAATAATATTTAAACACATAATGCCAAAGTGTTATTGAAGAGGTCCAGCAAGAACGATAAATACTGAGCGCCGAAAACTAATACAATGCGTTTATTTTGTCATCTAATTAGTTAAATATTAACTTTACCGTGGCCTGTTTCAAGTTCGTGTGAGCAAAAAGGGGGGTTTGCGCGCAAAATTAGCAACCTGTTCTCTGTAAACAATGTTAAAATAAACAACAAACAAAAACCATTTCATCAAAACTACGGTATCAAAACAAAAACAAGTTTTCGAAGATGAAGTATAACAAAATCCAAATAAAATGTCCATTTTTAATATACGGAAACATAAAAGCCAAATATTTAATTTAAAATTATATAGAACAATTTTGTTACTTTACTCTATTCGGAGCTAAAGAGCATTGAAACAATTATATAAATATAATTTAATTAACTTTAACATTAATTTTTTTTAAATCAAATAGTAAATTTTAACAAAAATTATTTTTTAATACAGAAAATCACTTTCAACTGTCCGCAATGCCCATATGCATAAAAGTAATTCGTTCAACAGTCCGACTATTCAATGTAATTGTTTTTGTAAGTTTGAAAAGACTAAAATTTGTTTATCATTACTATTATTAATATTATTACTATTATTATTGCTATTATTATTGTTATTATTATTGTTATTATTGTTATTTTGTTATTATTATTATTATTATTATTATTATTATTATTATTATTATTATTATTATTATTATTATTATTATTATTATTATTATTATTATTATTATTATCATTTATTTCAAAACTTTGTTGCTTTAAAATAAGTATGAGGCAACAAGTTAGCAGTAACAGCAAAAACAACAACAAAATCTCATAATTTAAAAAGAATATATGGGGCAACAAAATTATGCTATGTGTTTGAAGATTTTGCCAACATTTTTGTTTGATTCCATGAAACATGCATTCAATTAGATCTTCCCGAATGGTTCTTAGCTACGTTTTCTGTAGTCTACTCTCAGCCCTTCTTTCTCTATCATCAATTATCTATCCCAAAACCGTTTATGGTGGTCCTCCTAATGGTAAACGTAAAAATTGACCAAGTAATTTTCATTGTCCAATTAAAGATTGAGCTTACTTTCGGCTTTTACTCAACCCTATTATTCGGGCTGTGCGGTTGTATGCCGGAATGGCCTTTCATTCTTCTGTAATAATATGGATTTTTTATGAAGGCCAGTTTGCTAACCTTGCGTTCAAACCCTTCTCGTTTATCCAGGCTTGGGACTGGCTAGATTAATTTATTTTTGATCTAATCTAGGCAGATAGATATTTATCAAAGTCCTAAATGATGACCTGCATTTAATGCCCAGCAAAAGAACTCAAACTTGTGCTCAATTTACTTATACAATTGTAGTAGTTAAAAAATAAAGTCAGATAACTCTACTATAGATAATAAATAAAATACTGTATAAACTTGGCGCATTAATGCAGACGTTAAAATTGCTGTTGATTCGATTATTTACCAATTGTTCACGTTACAGTGTGCCAAAATGACAAAGTTAGTAGAGCGTCAAACTCGAAACTAGGTGGGCACGAGTGAAAGTTTTAACATTGGCCCTTGTTCGGCTTTACGAAATGTTTACTTTTTGAAATAGTGATTCCTGTTAAACATTAAAACAAAAGAACATATATTTGTAAAGATGTTTTTGTATTTGTATTTTTGTTTGTGCGTTTAAAAAAACAATTTAAATATGTCTACAAAATGTAATTAAACATTAGACAGTTTCAAACTTTTTGTCATAAATGTTTTGCAGTAATTTTACATAAATACCAAACAAAAATGACACCTAAAATTACCTTAAAATAAAAAATAATAAAGTAAACCTACGTATGTATATATATATATATATATATTTATACAATTACTACTTTGAATGTTTTGCGGAAAACAACCTTCAGTAGCAGACATTTTAGCGAAGTCAAACGTGGGTCCGCATTTAGTGTTGTGGTGGGATTCGAAACCCCGATGCTCACTCAGGTCTAAATCGAGTGCTGTACCGCTAGTATACGTACATCAAATAAAATGTAAAATAAAAATACGTATTTTAATTAGTTGTCATTTTAACCAAAAATTTGTATCTTGCTAATGATTAATTTTTTAAATTGTGTTTTTTATTATTTAAAAATGTTAAAATTAAAAAACAAAAACAAACGACTTATTTAAATGTCAAATAGTTGTAATAGAATTAATATTTTTTACTAATAAATGCATCGGGTTAGTTATGTTGTAAATGAAGTACGCCCAAATGTTATTTTGTACGTTCAATGTACCAATAGCAAGTCCAACGGTTAGAAAAGTATTTTATAAAAGAAACAGTAACATATATGTGTGATGTCCTGTCGGAATAATAATTAAAACTGTAAAAACGATACTGGCACGATGCAAAATTAGGAGCTTTTTTGTATATTAGTGATGTGGCATCAGAAATCCAATTACATACGTTGATTGTTGGCAAAAATAAATATATTAGATTAGGATTATTAGAAATAAGCTAAAAAATTTTAGTTACGTGTAGAAATCTGTCATGGAATGTAACAATTTTTTGGTTTATTTTCAAACAATGCATATTATATATATATATATATATATATATATATATATATATATATATATATATATATATATATATATATATATATATATATATATATGTAACAATTTTTTGGTTTATTTTCAAACAATGCATATTATATATATATATATATATATATATATATATATATAAGCCTGGAAGTTCTAGTAGTATAGTGGTAGACTTAGACTTGAGTTGGTATGCATTTGAGTGCTACCACTGAGCACTAAATGCGGGTTTTTTTTGGCTTTGCTTATTGTAATACATAAAAGCAATACTGATAACAATAATGTTAACAATATATAATTTTATTAAAATTTAGTTATTGGGATTACTGCTTTTGATAATTGGCGCTGTATTTATATGGGGTAACAACATTTTGGATAATTATTCATATTATCTTCTGGACCTTATGGCTATCAAATTGTTTCACCGTAGTTCACTCAATCACAAAGAAACAAAAAGTTACTTGCCGTCTATTGAATTTATCAGTAAGTTTGAGTCTAAAAAATGTATTTTCTTTTTAAAAAGAAAAACGATGCATGTGTTGTATTCAATTTTTCCTGTTCAGTGTAAATTATGCAATTATTAAACCAAAATGTAGGCAATACACTTACTTGTGTCATTCTTTTTTCAACACGAAACTTTTTTTGATTCAGTTTGTGTTACTTCTAGAAGCACCTGAACACAAATCATTGAATATGTAAAATGTCTATTCACTAAATACAATTATAGAAATTAAAATCCAAATGTTATTTTCAAAGCTTTTAATTAATTGTCAAATTCAAGCTTTAATCAATTCGTTGAAGCCGATTTAAAATGAATCAAACCATCCTGATAAACAGATTTTTCTGAAAATATTAAAAAATTGACAATGCATTTGTATGAACACCAATCAGGAGGACATCTTTTTTATTAAGTATAATTTAATTTATATTTAATTATGTGGAAACTTATTTAATTTTAAAAAATGCATTTTTAAAAGTACTATTTCTATTAAATATGATGCATATTTTAAATAAAAAAACATACCAACATTAGTGCATTTCGAAAGTAGGTCAATATGGATTCTGGATACCCTACTAAATACTGGCTCTTGTTTGGATTAGTTAAATGTCCACTCGTTAAAAAATGTTCCTTCTACAATATTCATTCTCAAACAGTAAAAATCAAAACTGGAAGCAAAATGTTGAACATATATTTTAGAACAAAAAAAGATTAATAATGTTCATTGAAAATAATTCAATTCTAGAACAATTTGGTCTTCCTTTCTTTATATTCGGGTTGCTCATTCTAATTGTATCGCTGCCCGGATTCATATCCATGTCCTGCAGTACACGAAAATGCTCGAAAAAAGTGAGTTTTTTCCATGATTGCCAACTGTTTGTTAGTGATTTTATAATATTAAAAAAGTAACATATTAAACAACTAACAAAACATTGCATTACAAGAAATATATAAAATAAGATATATTTTCATAGGAATGATTATTAATGCGTGCAAACAACGTTTTATCCTCAGGCGGATGGAAGAACATGATCGTCTTAATTTGAATCTGTAAAAGACTCACATTGCCTTTCTAAGTCTGGCTTTAACATCAATTTTGGTTTTTTCATCTTTACCAATAATGTTTCTCAGATATATAAAAAGAATCAACTGTATCCATATTTTGTCCACTAATTTGAATGGGCAAATAATTGTTTGACATTGTGGACAACACTTTTGTTTTTAAACAGTTAATTGTAAGCGAAAATACAAGAACTAATATTACTGAGACGCGTTGTCATATTTTGCATCATTTCTGAAGTTTCACTGAGTAGATCAATATTATCAACAAAATCCAAAGCAATTAATCTGCCATGGTTCCATTTGATGCCATAAGACTGAACTTATTTGTTTAACTTGCTTATAATGTAGTATTTGGTTAATTTTTTTTGGATGTGTTATTTTATTATTATCAGAAAATTGTACAACTAACTTGAATATTTATTTATTTTATGTTTGCTACTTCAAATGTTTTACAAGAAACATCTTTCAGCAGTAAACATTTTAGCAAAGCCAAACGTGGGCCCGCATTTTAGTGTCGGTAATGAGATTCGAATCCATGCCCACCAAGGTCCGAATTCGAGCGCTGTACCGCTAGACCACCCCGGCACAATTTCTTTTAGACTCAAGTGCATTTGTAAAAATCTTTTTTTTTTAGTTTTTTTTATTAAAAATATTATACTTTTCCACAAAATTAGATTATCATTAATCGTACGCCACAAGCTTCCGGTTAAAATAATGTACTTAATCAATTAAGCAAAATTAGTTTGTACCGGTTATGAAACATTGTTTATTTGTACCATAGCCCTGTTCCCGTTTACTATACTATTATTACTACCAAAAATATTTATCCTTGTGTGTTGCTCTATATTTATAATTAAACTGATTTAAAAGGTTGAATAATTAAATGAACAAATGTCATATAATGCTAAATATTTTCGACTCTTTTTGTGGTTTTTAGCATGCTGTTATTTTAATATTGCTCATCATGTTTGAATTTGGCACAATGGCTTTTATTTATGGCAATCGAGATATGGTACGCTTATTATTTACTATAATTTATTAATTAGTTTATTGTTATTTCATCAAGTTATTTAATTATTTGTTCATTTTTGTTTCAATCATGTTACTCTGTTGTTTGTTAAATGCGTTAAATGGAATTAGTTAATGTTTATTATTCTTTTTATAAAAAGAATACCTTGCATACAATACATTTGTGGAATAAAAGTAATTATTTAGAATGAATAGGTTTGCTTTTATTCAACTGTAAACTACCGTTGACGTTTGACTATTTTTAAGTTTTATTTGTATAATTTTATTGCGTACATTATTAATTAGATATAATTTGATCATAACTGGTTCCAATGTCGATTTAAAAAATAAAATGGTTAGAACCCAAAGTTGGCAACCTGTATTTTGTTTTCGATTATGTTAAAAAAACAATACGTAAACGCCATTTAATCAAAAATACAGTAAAGAATTGAAATGAAAATTACTACAATGACAAGATTGATTGTGAAAGCTGAATCTACAAAATGCACAATCCATGCATTGTAATTATGACTGTCAGCCTAAATACAAAAATTATCAATAATTTTTAAAAAAGATATTAACAAAAAATAAATGTAACACCAAGTATTAAAAAACAAAATACAAGGTATGTGCTTTTTTACAAATTACTTAACAAAACTCCGTATAATACACCAGAAAATATTAATTATTAAATGTAACGACTTGACTCGGAGATAGTTAAGGTTTGTTAAAATCAATTTTATGTAACCTCATTATTAACTAAAATAGTGGATTTAAAAGCATGCTTTTTTAATTTGAATATGCTTATAGATATTAATTTTATTATAATAAAATAATAATAACTTTAATGTGTGCAGTGGGTAGTTTAGAGGTACAGTGCTTACGTTTGGTTTCGTTTAAATGTCCACTGCCGAAAGATGTTTTCTGTAATATATATACGATAGTAAAAAAATAATATTAGTACTTTTAAGTAACAACTTTAGAGAATAAAAACTATTTTTTTTAAATGTTTTTTGTCACTAAGAAAAGAAGAATATTTTTAAATTGTACCATACTTTTTTATAATTAACAGAAAAAGATTTTATAATTTTTAAACACGTATAAACTAATTTATTGTTTTTACACTTTAAAATGTAAAATTCTGACAATATTCTAAATTTTAATAGTAACTATTTATAAAGAAATTTATGTTTTAAAACAACTTTTTTTATGGTTGTTTCAGTTTTTTTCTCAGAAATAAAGATTAAGAAATTTTACTTTATTTGAAAATTATTACTAAGCAATTAACTATTTTTTTGCAAATTAATGTTTACAATTCAGCTTTTAATTAATTTTATAAAGTAATTAATTAATTTATAATGACAAAATATAAATGCAATATAGTAAAGAATAATTGTTCTTATATATATATATATATATATATATATATATACTTTCAAAAATTAAATTAATAGTAATAAATTTAATAATAATAATAATTGGAAATAATTAATTACCTTACAAAATAATTTTTTTTTTAATTAATGAATAATTTTGATTAAATTTATTTATTTTTTGTTTACCACTTTGAATAATTTACCGGAAACATTTTAGTAATGCCAAACGTGCGCCAATGGCGGAATTTGAACTCATGCTCACCCAGGTCTAAATAGAGCGCTGTACCGCTAGACTCAGTCACTATCGGCATTAAAATATAAACACCCGTTTTGCTTTACTAAAATGTCCACTTATTAAAAAATGCTTTCTGCAATGAAAGATTTAGCTGGATTTATTTGACTTATATACCTAAATAATATACTAAAGACATATCTTTATTAAGTAATTTAATAGCTCAGTTAAACAAAGCTTTCAGTGCGACTCAATAATCATTTTACAAGACTAGCAAATTAATTGGTGTCTAATCCTGACAAATCATTTTATGTTTTATATTAAGAAAAAAAACACCACTTTTTGTAACGCGTGTGTTACATCTTTACAAGTACAAAAGAAACATAAAATGCTGCTTGTAAATGTTTTACATTATCTAAGTAGTATTATTGATTAGTTGTATGCTAAACGTGTCAATTATTTTTTATATAATTTCTGCACTCTAATTCAGAAATTTAAAATTTAGTTATTGATTTTTTCAAACTTGAACAAATTGCGTAATAATAAGTAAATGGATGCACTTGCAACTAATAAAAAATAATCGAAAAAGGAATGTTTTATATATATATTTATTTATTTTTACTACTTTGAATGTTTCATAGGAAATGTATCTTTCAGCAGTAGATATTTTAGCGAAGCCAAATGTAGGTCTGTATTTAGTGTCGGTAATAGGATTAAAACATATGCTCATCTAGGTCCAAATCGAGCGCTGTACCGCTAGACTACCGCGGCACATTAAATTTAACATTAAATTGTAGAAAAAATGCCGCCAACATCGATTGTGGGCTACTGTTTCCTTACCCAAATGTCACCCATCACACGTTCGGCTAAACAATCAAGCTTATTAAAAAACAAAAAAAATGTTTTTATTTGTTTAAAAATAAATTAAAAGCGTATTGTTACTGAAAAATAAACATTTAGCTTATTACAATATTATTTTTATTTATTTCAATACTTTTTCGCTTTGAAAAGATTGCACATTAAATTGTTGACGCTGAAGGTCGTTCGTGTCTATTAAATATTTCACTTCTTTGCCCTAGTTTAATAAAATAGTGGTCAGATTGCTAATCTTACACTCGATCCCTTCTCCTTTCTCATTCTCAAAACGGCAAAGTTATTTAAATATAATTATGTCTAAATATAGAAAACTTATATAAGATGCATTTATATGACTTAGAATTATACTACACATATTTATTATATATAACATATTATTATTATTATTATTTATTTATTTATTTACTTACATTCGTTTAAAGCCCTTTTATTCCGATAAACATGGGGTAACATGTTTAATCTAGTTGTAAATTAATAGTGTGGCATTAGAAATCTGGCATATATTAGGATGAACTTAGTTACATCCTTAAAAGTTGCACATGTCCTCGTAACCAGAGTGGCCGGAGTGGCCGAGTGGTTAAGGCGGTAGATGTAAGATTTCCTGAGAATAATCTCGGGGTGGATTCGAACTCTACTCCTGGCAGTGGAATAACTTTTTGTGCTGAGGTAATCTAACGATACGGCGGTAGATGTAAGATTTCCTGGGGATAATCTCGGGGTGGGTTCAAACTCCACTCCTGGCAGTGGAATAACTTTTTGTGCTGAGGTAATCTAACGATACGGCGCTCGATTTAAACCCGGGTGGGCATGAGTTCCAATTTTACCACCGGCACTAAAATGCGGGTCCACATTCGGCTTCACTAAAATGTCCACTGCTAAACGATCTTTACTGTAAAACATTCAAAGTAGCAAATATAAATAAATAAATAATAATATATAATAATAATTGTTATCTTATACACTTAATTAAACAATTTTTATTGCATTTTTAATATTTTTTAGTAATTCTTTCAAATATATACACTTTTTTTGTAGTTGTTTTCAAGATTTAGAAAAACGTTGCAACTATATTTAAAAAATTATCGATCTTCAACGTTAAGCGACAAATATAGTACAACGTTTTCATTTCTAATGTTTACGGTAAGTTAAATTATTTATTTAATTATATATTAGTTAGTTAATTTATTGTAATTAATAAAACAATATTTTAAAATTAAGTAATATAATAATAATAATTTGTTAAAAATTTTAATTTGCACGTGATTTTTTATTCTCAACATTTTTCAAACTTGATTGCTGAACAATTTAAAAGAAACATTTTTTATTTCTAAACAATATACACTTACTGTTCGCTATTGCTTAATAATCTTTTCATTATAACATATTATTATTACTATCATTATTATTATAAAACCCCTTTTGCTTTAAAAATAAACATGGGACAATAAGATAACAATTACAGAAAAGATCAACAAAGTTCCATAATTCAAAACGCACATGGGACAACAAAATTATTCTATATATTCAAATATTTTGCCAAAAGTTTTGTTTGATCCCATAAAACATTTATTTCAATTAGATCTTCTCGAAGAGTTCATAACCGAGTAATTTTCTAATTGTAACGATGTCATGTAGTGAACAAGAGTCAGTTCCTCTCATGATTTTATTAACATTATTGTGTTTAATACCAATTATTGTGTTGTCTTTGCATCACCTTTTTTGTTCTTAAAAATAATTTTTACAAGTAAATTTGATTTTTTTTAATGCATCCTATTGTTGTACAATATCAAGGAAATTGCTGAAACAATAGATACAATTTGAATTAGAAACGTTTTAAAATTATATTATTATAAACAATTGTTTTTCAGTTGAATTGTTGCGGTTTGCACAATGGCCATGACTTTCACAATTCAACCAATTTTGTTCGCAATGTGACATTTGCAAATATACATTATGGTAAGCTGAAATAAATAAAAATAATAATATTATTATCGTTACTATTATTATTATTATTATTATTGCCATTGTTATTATTATTTATATTTTATATTTTATTATTAATATTATTACTATTACTATTATTATTATTATTATTATTATTATTATTATTATTATTATTATTATTATTATTATTATTACTTTTATCACTGTTATTATTATTATTAATATTTTTATTATTACTATTATTACTGTTATTATTATTATTATTATTATTATTATTATTACTAATAATAATATCATTATTATTATCATTAATATTATTATTATTACTATTGTTATTATTATTATTGAGTTTAATGTAATAATAATGATACTATTATGTTTATTATTACATTTATTTGTATATCTGCTGATCTTAATATTATTTTGTTTTATTATATATTATATTATTGTTGTTATTCTTACTATTATATTATGAGTATACCGACTTTGTTATTATTATTGTTATTATTATTATAAACAAATTTTAAAAAATTAAAAATTAATCAAATGTATAAAAAAAAATAAAACGTTTGCTACCAAAGAAAATGTTTTAAACTGTAAGGTACTTATGATTGTTTATTACTATACAATTTGAACATTTTAATAATAATTTTTGAAAGGTATTTTTGCCTATTAACATGTTTCCAAATAAAATTTTTATTATTGTTTTTAAAATGTTTTTTGTAAGCATGAACATTGTTAAACTTTTGAAACATTTGCGTTTATTTAAGAGGTAAAATAAAAAATTTTCTGTCACTAACAGATTTATAGACTGTTGTCATTAAAAATAAAATTTGACATTTTTTTAATAAAAATAAATTTTTTATTCACAATTAATTAATCAGTTATGTTTTTATAGATAAAATAATTACATTTTTTAATTTTTTTTAATAAATGGTATTCAGATAGTAATTATAATTTTATATTCACGTAAAAATTAAATTAATTACTGCATTAAAATATAAATAATGTTTAATTTTAGACACTATATTTTGTACTAAAAAATATTAAAATATTAAATTAATATAAACTATTAACTTAATTTTTAACATTAATTATTAATTTTATTGCTTGTTTCCCATATTTTTTTAATGTTTATTACTTTGAATGTTTGTACGAGAAACATCTTTCAGCGATGGACATTTTAGCAAAGGCAAACGTGGACCCGCATTTTAATGCCGGTGATGGGATTTAAATCCCGATGTCCACCGAGGTCCGAATTCGAGCGCTGTATCGCTAGACCACCCCGGCTAGTCAATTAGAATAATTAAAGTTTGTTGTTGGATCAATGTGTTGTTTTATGGCAAAAAAACGGAGTTTGTTAATTGTTGAATAAATTGCACAAGTGTTAGAAATTTTTAAAAAGTTACAATTATCTATAGGTATTTTGTCAATAAAACAATATTTAAGAAAACAGTTGTTGTTGTTGTTGTTGTTGTTGTTAATAAATATAAGATGTATTGTTTATAAAAAAATAATCATCAAAAATTGTTTTTAATGATAAAATAAGCGTTTGACTTATAAAAGGCTCACGTTTTATACATTAAACTTTGAATTGTAAACGAATGCCACATTGTATTGTAATTCGTTTTTTAGTTGTCTAACTTTTTTTTAACTATTTGAATTTATTTTAATCAAAAAACGTTTTGTGTGTAGAATGGAATGCTAATAATTCTGAGGATTTTAGTAATGTTTATAAAGTCTCAATTTCCAATGATGGTGATATTACTGACTGTTCCTCCTCCACGTGGTGCATCCTGGACTAGATACAGCGGTACAGCGCTTGAATTCGGACTTTGGTGGGCATGGGTTTAAATCCCATCAACGGCTTTGCTAAAATGTCCACTGCTAAAAGATCTTTGTCGTAAAACATTCAAAGTAGCAAACATAAAAAAATAATAATAAATAAATAATAACAGCAGAGTCCAAGTGCACAACGGGTAGGTGTGAGCATACACCCAGGATACTTAAAAGTTTTTTAAGGTGTACGTATACCATATGTAGCTGTTGGGCTAGAGAAGATAAACCTGACAAAAAATCAGGCGGCCTCGTCAATTTTTGCAAACAATGGGAACGTCACAAAAATGTTGTCTACCAATCAAAAACATTTTTTATTCTTCTACGTTTGTTACACTTATTAAGCCGTCAAATAAATATGGAAAATAATGAAGAAGCAATTACGTCACCAACCAAAATGAAAAATAATATAATATAAATGTACCCTTTACCACAAAACCTTACATAAATTCCACGTTTATAAAAGGTTTCCAAATAATTGTTAGCCAGTTTTTATTAGTCTAGAAAGGAGGAGAGTTTAAGCAAATGTAACTTACCTGGTCTCTGCATTACTGAAAAAACAACAAGAAAACATTATTATATTTATAACTTGGCAATGTCTCAGATAAAATTATAAAACTTAATTCTGTTTAATTTTTATTTACAATTTCTTTGTTATCAATGTATTTCTTGTTTAAGTAAACTTAATTTATTCTTTGCTGGATTTACTGCATTAACGTTCAATTGGAAAATATCATCAGTAGATAGGCACTTGTTACACTTGTTAAACGTAATCTGAACTTCATTAAAACGTCTACAATTCAATTTTTAATTGTCAATGCAGTGTAGCGTTTGAGTTAAAATTGAAAATATGAAATTGTAAATGACATTAATTTTTTCAATTATTTAATTAAAAAATAATAAATAATAAATAATTTAATTAATCAGTAAACAAAGCTTTTAATGCCGGGTAGTAAAAATCAAAAACAACCTACATTAAATTTAGCGTTTTACCAACTGTACTCTATCTTGGCACAATCTACTAATTAAATGTTAATTAATTTTAAGAACACAATTTGCGTAGTAGTTTGTAATTTTTAACAAATAAAAATAATAAATTTTATTTATTTATTTATTTTTCCTAACGCATACAGGAATTATTTTTAGCAATTGCTTTTAATCCAATGGCTAATTCACTAACCATAGTAGATATTTTAATATACTTATTATTTATTGCTTAATCAATGTTATAACTTAAAGAACACAAGAGGTCAATCATGGTACAAATGGTTATTTATTTATTATTGTGGTTGATGATGTGGTAACCTATATATTATTGTTTTATATTTAAACATATATGGGAGTGAAACGTGGAAACGAACAGACAAGATTAATAAGATGGTACATGTTTTTCATTGCCGGTGTTTTAAAAGTATTTTAAAAATTACTTGGCCCGATCACATTTTAACTAATGAGATTATGAGAAAAACCGACTCTTGTTCACTCCATGACATTATTACAATTAGGAAATTACTTGGTCAAATTCTATGTTTACCACCCAAAGAACCAGCAAGAACGATTTTGAAATAGATGATTGAAAATGGTAGAAGGAAGGTTGGTAGACAACCATTTGAAAAAATTCAATTCAACTGAAAGTGTTGTGCAATCAAACAAAACGTTTGAAAAAATGTTCAAATACATGAAAAAATTTCTTATCCCATGTTTGTTTTGAATCATAGAACTTTATTGTTGTTGCTTTTTGCTGTAACTGTTATTTTTGTTGCCTTATGCTAATGTTTAAAGCACAAGGGTTTTGTAATAATAATAATAATAATAATAATAATAAAATTGTACAACATACTAAACAATCGACTTCGATGGTTTGATAAACAAAACAAACACAGAAAAATAATAAAGCTATTTGGCTGGTAGAGAGCATTCTCGTGATAGGATCACTGTTTGCAGATATTGACATGACCGACTAATTTTATGTCAGAATTATCTTTCTTTATCCAATGGCTTGATTTGGTATACGTATACTTTATAATACCTTTTAACTGCAATGTATCTAAAACGAAAGCTTAGTTATAGCGCTGTCCTTTGGCGCACCTATTCTACGACGTGCAAAGTGGAGGTAATTCGAATAGTATTAGAAATTTATACTTTATAAATTAAACTTAGAAGGTTGGCATTTCTATTTTGATAATAGTACAATCCCCCCCCCCCAATTATTATATACCAATACATTTAGAGTTAAACAAGTAGTTGCTATTATTAACGGCGTTAACTTGAAATCATTGTTCATCGATGTGCACTATTTCTACACAATACATAACTTTTAATTAATGTTTGTTTTTTTGTAGATTTTCTAAGTTATCCCATACCTTGTTGTAAAACAAGCAACAATTTTACAATTATGTACAACAATTGTCCACGCCTATTTACTCGCTTAAATTCAAATATTCAAATAGGGTGTTGGCCAAAAATTCAAAGACAATTGCATGATTATTTGTACATAATAATGGCACTTTGTATCATCATTACTTTGTTTCAAGTAAGACAATTAAATTTATGAGTTTTAGCAGTAAATGCATATTTTTATTGTTTCAACTACTTTAAATTTGTTGATGGGAAGCCCATATTTCAGTAGTACACATTTTAACTAAGCTAAATGTAGGCTCACATTTAGTGCATCCAGGTTCGAATCGACTACTGTACCGCTAGACCAATCTTTTCTGTTCAAACGTAGACATTTACAAGAATTCCAGCGGTACACCGCTTGACTCGAACATAGATGGGGATGTGTTTAATTCCTACCACCGGTACTAAATGCAGATCCACATTTAGCTTTCCTTAAAATGTCCACAACTCAAAGATGTTTCCCGGGTGGTCTAGCGGTACAGCGCTCGAATTTGGACTTCGGTAGGCATGGGTTTGAATCCCACCACCAGCACTAAAATGCAAGCCCACGTTTGGCTTCGCTAAAATGTCCACTACTAAAAGATGTTTCTCGTAAAACATTGAATGTAAGCAAACATAAAATAAAATAAACAAGTAAATAAATAACATTTAAACTATTGTTTGACATAAAAACACTTTTTGTACATAAAATGTCGAAGTTGAGGCGATAAAACATGATAAATGACATTTACAGTGGTAAAAAGAGTATTTCAAAATGATATTGACCCAATCTTAAACATTTTGTAATCTAGTTACGAGTTTTTCCATAATAAACGATAAAAAACGTAAAATATATTAAATTTCTGGTGATGTAACAAATTAAAAAATGAATACTAAATAATTGACTCAGGTAAGATAATACTTATATATTACGTAAATTTATTAATTGTGTATTACCACGTTTAATTCAACCAAATTTATAAAGTACTATATTTATTAATTTAAAACGTTTTTAAAGAAAAACACATTTTTTAGCAGTAGATATTTCAGTGAAGCCAAACATGAGTCCATATTTAGTGATGGTGAGAGAAATCGAACTCATGCCTACCATGATTCGAGTTGAGCGCTGTACCGCTAGACAACAGTTAGATGTTTATCTAGGTAAGATGTGAATTACCGGCACTAAATGCAAGTTCTAATTTCCTTCAAACAATAAAACAATAAAAGTTAACTTGAATAATAAACAATTTGCATCAACATTCATTTTCTACTATTTTTCTAATATATGTTGGAATTATTATTGTAATAAACAAGAAATGCAATAAACTGCACTGTGTTGATGTACAAAGGCGCTGATTTGCTTGGTCGTAAACCAGTTGCAAATTTATAACATGATTGGATAAATACATTGGTGTTTTATTTTATATTTGCAAGTAAATGGCATTTTAAAAAATCCATATTTCCTATTTATTTTTAAATATTTTAATTGTGTAGATTATCAGCAAATATGTCTTTATTCATCAAATTTACGCGACTAATCAATATTTATCTCCTTTTTTAAAACATTATTTTAGATAATACTAATTATCTTTTTATCTATTGTATCCATAATGGATCACGAAGACAAGGAAGAAGAGCATTTTGAAGGTTAAACGTTGGTATAATTTAAACACTGGAACTTTAACTGACTAATTATTTTGAACATTTGTATATAATTTTCAACATAAATAAAATTGAAATTATTTTTCTTTTCAATTAACTTGATCAAAGTCGGTGTGTGTGTGTGTGTTGAAAGAGGACAAGGAGCTTAGGGCTACAGCCTAACTTTTTTTACAGTGCCTGGGTGATCTAGCCGTACAGCGCTCAATTTGGACCTCGGTGGGCGTGAGTTCGAATCCCACCACCAGCACTAAAATGCGGGCCCACGTTTGGCTTCGCTAAAATGTCCACTGCTGAAATATGTTTCTTGTAAAACATTCAAAGTAATAAACATGCAAAAAGAAAGAAACTTTTTTTAACTAGGTGAGCATTTATTAGAGCGATAGATAAACATCAATGGTAAAATTTAAACCAAACAAAGTAACAGTTACAATACAATTTACTAATAAGTAAAACGGTACAAATAAGAAACATTTACCAATTGATCAGTGTTTATTTCAAAACAAATAAATTTAAGACAAAAATTATCTATCTTTTTACTGTTTAACTGACTGACAGAAAACTATTTTTATTAAGCGGACATAGGCATAGGTCTTTCTTATCATGGCTGTAGGAAGGGCACTTTAGTAATTCTACAATGGAAGCTTTAAATAGACTTTTTCTAAATGTTTACACGCTGACAACTTTTGTCGTTAAATAGTTAAGTAGAATATTTTGAGAAAAACAAACATTGTTTTTTAAATTTGATATTAAAATAGAAATTATAAACTGATCAACTTGTTTTCTTGTTGAACGTTTTTTTCCATCTGTATATGTGTGTGATCTGAGGCTTATTCAAAAGTATATATACCGTTGAAACGTCTATTTTTATGCATTCGGAAATTATTTCAAATTTTATGCTCTTTTTATAAAAACTTTGAACTGATTAGTAATTATAAGAAGACAAATAACGATGCCGATTTGATTTAACTATAAGTACTTATTTCACGTTAATAAGCAGCCTTTTTCTCGAAATTACAAACTTTAAAACGGAAAATATAATAAATCGACTTTGTGCTTAAATTATTTTTAACGATTTTATAATTTTTGAATAAAATGGTTTTAAAAATTTTTATAGTAAAATATTTTCAAAATATAACATTTATTAACTATTTAAAAATACAGTGCTAAATTGTATGTACATTTATGTAAGCATTTATTTGATTTTGAAAAATATTTTTAGAAATTAACGTTATATAATATTAAAATAATTTTTTAATAATAATTTTTATAACTAAATTGCATATTTTAATATTAAACAAAAATTAAGGCAGAAAACGTTAAAGTTTCGGCATCGCATTGCATCGACGTCATACATTCTTTTAAAATTGTAGCGCATTAATCAAATATTTATAATGTAAAATTTTTTTTATTTTAAAAACATTTAATAAACTGTTTTAAAAAAAATTGTTATTTTTTAAATTTAATTTAATTGAGATATCTTGCCTAAAGTATATATATGTATATATATATATATATATATACAGTATACAACTCCTAAACTAATTAATATTAAAAACGTAGTTATTAAACTAAAACATTTATAGCAATTACATAACATGCAATAAAAATGTCATTTTAATTATAAAACGTACATTATTATGTAATAATTAAAATACAAGTATAATTTTATAGATATATATTGTAATTAATAAAAAAATTACATAAAACATTAACTGATTCATAATCTAAAATTGAGTAAAATTACCAGCATAAAATATGACTTCTAATATACTTTAAAACGCAAAACATATCTAATTTTTAGGATTAATAAATTGTTTTATCTATAATTTACTACAAAATATTAAATAATAAATAAGATGGCTTGTGTTTGTGACCATTTAATTTAGATGTTTTGGTATGCTTTTGGTTAAAATGCTGATATAGTTTTATGTAATCTAAATTTTAACAAAACAATTAATTTAAATAAATATTTTTAAATTTAAATATAATTATACATTTTAAATTTTATTATACAAAAAATAAAATAAATAACATTAATAACGAAACTATTAAATAACGATTTTCAAATATATAATTATTTTCATTTTAGCCCGTGTCGTGGTTAAATTAAGTTTTTTATCTAAACAAAATAAGTTTAAATACAATTGCAATTAATTTTTTAAAATTACAATGCACATTATTATTTTTATAAACAATTGTAGCACTGGCATAACTAAAATACATTTTAACTTAAAAAATATTGATACATTCTACTATAAAAAGACCACTGTTTAAATTGGTTAATATAATTTTTTACATAAGGGTTATTTAATACTTTTTATACAACCAATTTAATATTTGTTGCTCATATATATATATATATATATATATATATATATATATATATATATATATATATATATATATATATATATAAACTATAAAATCTTAAGTTTGTACACAGCAACTTATTTTATTATCCAACATATGAATCCTTTTAATTCAACGTCTTATTAGCTGCAATTAAAAGTAATTAGTACTAAAGACAATTTTATTTTACTATTACAAAACATAATTTTGGTGTTTTTATTTTGTAATAAAACATTAACTAAACTTGCTATAATAAAGAAAATATAACATGTAATATGTTCTGCTCCTAGGTAGCAAAAAACTACAGTTGTGTTAATTATATTTTATAATTTAACCAAAATAATGTATTTTATTATTTTTAAGTTAAATAATAATTTTTTTAACAAACAAAAGATAAATTTTTAATATCTTTAAGAAAATACCTAAAATTTTATTAAAAACATTATTATAATTTTTAAATCATTTTAACAAGATATACTGTATTTCTAATTTTAATTCGTATGCAAATTTTTGACTACTATGGTATTTTTTAAGTATACTTTTAAAAATACTTATTTAATATTTAAATATTTAAAAGATAATAAATTAGTTATTTTTTAAATATAAAATAATGTTTTTTAGTTTTGATTTTAATTTTTTTATGAGGTAATGAAAACATAAATTTTGTGTTATAGAAACGTAAACTTAAGGTATTAAAATACATTTTTGAATAATTATTTTGAACAAATTAATTAAAAAATTATTAATTATTATTTTTTTAAATAATAATTGCGTTTAGTTATTCCATTTATGTAGGTGTTGTTTTTAAAATATACTTTTGTTGGCCAACTCAGCATTTTTAATAAATATTTGTAAGTATATATAAATCAACTATTACATATTTAACATTATTTTAAATTCTTAATAATTATTTTTACAGAAAGACATTAAAAGATAACAAATTAATTTAGATTAATTTTTTTTTGAATTTTCAACACTAATTTATTCAAGGGCTGTATATATTAATATAAGCTTTAATACATCAATAGAGGTACATTCAGCATATACAAACATACATAACATATAATTAATGTCACAAAACAGAATAATACAATATAAAATAAAATTATAAAGTAAAAAAATATGTAATCAAATTGATCAATCTACAAATCGTAATCTGTCATAAAACGAATTTGTATTATTTATTGCACAAAAAAAGAATGTAAATATATAAATATAGATAAAATTATATATTTATATAATTTTAAAACGTATAACTTACTGAATAAAAAATAATGGAGAATAAAAATAGGATATTGATGTAGTCATGATAAATTAGAGTAGCGCAGATATATATATATATATATATATATTACAAAACCTATTTGCTTTAAAAATAAGCATGGAGCAATAAGATATCAGTTACAACAAAAAGTTCCATAATTCAAAACGAACTTGGGAAACTTGTAGTAAACTGTAAAGTAATACGACATTGTTAAAGTGTTTTTTTTTAATTTTCATGGTTTCATTTTAGGTAATGTACTCAAGTATTAAAAGTGCTGGAATCGTACTTGGGTTGACATTGATACCTATCAGTTGACACCAAATATGAACCTTTTTTGTTTTGATTAAATGTCTACTTACTGAAAAACTTGTCTCGTATAAAACATTGAAACATTAACTAGCAAATAAAAATAAAACGTTCAATTTGTAACTTGGTAGGATAAGTTAGGCTTGGATATTAGCATTCAATGTGTACCCTTGTATCTTGGCGTTTTTTACTACTTTAAATGTTTTACAAAAAACATCTTTCATCAGTGAACATCTTAGCGAAGCCGGTGGTGGAATTCGAATTCATGTTCACTAGGTCCAAGTCGAGCGCTGTACCCCTAGACTACCTAGGATTTCTAATTATCAAACATCTATATTATTTGCATATTTATAAATTTTTTTATTACACAATTTAAGTACAACATCAAATTAAAGATTATTAGAATTATAATTGCTATTAGTAATTTTCCTGATTTTGCTAGTCGTTAGATATTTTTTAAATGCACTCAATGCCAGAACGTAATTTATTGTTCCCTCGTTCCAATTAGTCAAGTTTCAATTGCTTTAAATTAAATTAAAATTAAAACATTATTTCGCAAATTAATTTTAAATTCTAAAAATGTTTGGCCAAGTACATATAAAAAATCATATATTTATTTTACTAATGTGTATATTTATCCATTTTTTGTGCTCCGCACTGTTTATCGATATTTAAAACAATGATAAAAATCCTCCATTAAAATGTTTATTTAAACATGTTTAAAACATGTGCGTAGGTGGTCTAGCGGTGGATATGTGTAAGCATGCATTTAGGGTACTTAGAAGGTATATTAAGGTATATATCTACTGGGATGGTTTAGTGGTACAGCACTCGACACGAATCTGAATGGAAATAGGTTCAAACCCCGTCACCGGCACTAAATAAGAGTTCACGTTTGGCTAGACTAAAATATCTACTGCTAAAAGATGCATCTCCCGTAGAACACTTAAAGAAGCAAAAATTAAAATTAAATATAAATATATTAGAATTTGTTTTTAAAATGTTCCCAATCTAGTTCGTTTAAATTTACTCTTGCGTTATACAATGCTCGTCTCCATTTTATGATGTTACATCTTTATTTTTACAACTCTATATAATTATAAAATGTGGAAATAAATAATAAACGTTTAGCCTTTTGTTGATTCTATTTATTGATATTATGAATGTACAAAGTTAAACAGAAGGCAGCAGGATTACAGAACTGTTGCATAGGAAATTAAGCAAATTATATATACAAGGTTTTAAAATTGTTTAGTGAAAGAAAATTGCAAAAAAGTAATAAATGTGTTGCAAAAAAAAAAGTGGGTAAAATGCTAAGTTTGACACAGGGTTTGTTTAATGTTTATTTAATGTTGAATATTTAGCTTAGACTTTTACTAAAAGTTTACGTTTTAAAAATTAATTGTTTTAGTCAAACAATAATAATAGAAGACGCAAACTGTGAGATGAATTCATTTCGTATATCAACACTTTAAAACAATTATTAAAGTTAACTCGGTGTTTTGTTTGAACCAAGTGACGTAATATTGACGAAGTGTACATACGTTCAGTTGAGTTGACCTCTTTTTTAATCCAATTGGGAATGTGTTTTTTGGCCCGTTCAGATAAGCGACAAATTATCCGACCAGTATATTTGTCACCGCAACTGCAAGTAAACTGGTAGATACAATGTTACGTCATCTACTGCAAACCAAACATCAAATCAATTTCAAAATTTGTTTTAATATAATAATTACTTCTCAAGCTTCAAATATGAATATCCTTGAATCTGTTTATATTAACACAATAAAATCTACTTTTTGTGCACTAAAACAGTCCGTTACTACATTGAACTTAGCTTGGTCGTTATGTTTGTGTTTATGTATGCTAGTAATTTGTACTAACTAAAATGTCAACTCTACCCCTTTATATATATATATATATATATATATAGTGAAATTTTATATTTTCGTGACTGATGAGAATATACAAAATAAATTTACTTTACAGCTTACATATTCTTATATTTTTATTTGGTATTTTAAAGAGAACCCCCAATGCTTTAAATTAATAAATATTGAATTAAACTGTTATTACATTAAGTGGTTTCAGTGTCGCATTATCTATAATTATTATAGTTAGTCAATTTACTAATTATTAAAAATTTCTAATGTTAAGAAAGAATGTTTTAAAAATACATTTAAATAGTGTTAACTATAATGTAATAAAAAAAATTAAATTCATGTGTTAAAAACCACATTAAAAACACTAAAAATTAGTTAAATATTGTAACAATGGTAAGAAGTATATTGTTCTTTTAAACACTATTAAAAAATCTTGTAAGATTTGTACTGTATAATAAAATAAAACATGTTAGTGATAATTCCATATAAATCAATTTCAACGGTTTCTATTTTAATTTTTTTGTACAAGGATTTTTATTGGTTCACTTTTGCAACATTTTATTGGTTTATTTATTTTTATTTATTTTTATAGTTGCATCATATATATATATATATATATATATATATATATATATATATATATATATATATAGTACGATAACGTCTAGTAATCCAAGTAAATTACTTACACACTGTTCGCCACATTTATGTAAAATTGTTAAGAAGCAACACAGACATCATGTTTCCTAAAGGGATGTTAAATTATGTTAGAAATCAAGACCTGATGTTTTATGCTAGGCGAAATAGGAAGCGTGTCAAGTTGGCTCTTGGATTCAACATCTTCATGCTAATAAGCGCTGTACTAATAAGCATAGTGATAGTCTGTATGCTCGTCCATACGTCTATCTTGCAACTGCTCATTTCGTTGCAACAAGTTATTGTAACGTTTGCTATTGTTGGTTGGATGCTATTTTTTTGCTTATGTTCCATATTTCTCAGTTTGTTTGGAATTTATGGCATCAAAAACCAGTCAAGCTTAACGTTGGGCATTCAAGTAAGCGTTGTGTTTGGTTTAAATTTTTGCATTTTGCTACAATAATAATAAAATAATTTTGTTGGTATATTGATTCAAATTTAAAATAAATAATTTTGTTTACATTTGTGTGCTTATAAGGACATTATGCGGTACAGCATTCCACTCGAATATGGGTGAACATTAGTTCGCCTTTCACTACCGGCAGTAAATGTGAGCTTACATCCGCTGCTGAAACATGTTTTTTGTAAAACTTTTAGTGTAATAAAAAACGTTTTTTAATGAATATTAAATTAATTATATACGTAAGCATAAACCTGGAAAGAAAAATGACTTATTTATTATTCTTGATTATGATAAACCACTTTTTAAATAAGATCAATAATAATAAAAATATTAATGGCAATTTTTGCAAAAAAGCGTATCAAATAAAGTAAAAAATGTTGTTTAATAATTATTATTCCATTGATAACTGATTGAAAGAAAAAAATATTATTTTAAAGCATCAACCATTTGTTTCTTATTTTACACGTATTAATTTAAATTTATTATTTTTAAAAGTAATTTCCATTTATAATATAGCATAACATTTATTTTAACACTAAAGTATACTGTTACTATTTATTAAAACTATTTATAATTTATTAAAAAATAAATTGTATTAATAAACATTTTACAACCATACAACTGTACAGCACTTGCACTAAATTCAAGCACCCGTTTGGATCTATCTTAAATATCTATACTCCCGTACAACATCTAAAATAATAAAATTCGCATTTTTTAATTATTTTTAAGTTGTTTTGAGTAGAAACATATGTTAATGTGTTAATATAATCTAGTAAAATGCAATGTTCAAAAAAATCTTTTATTTAAACAAACAAAACTTTGGTAATTTCATACGCCTGTTAGCTTAATAACCTTGTAAAAAAGTGAATAATTTTTTGGCAAAATATTAGTGATGTCCAATAAAAGCATTGCCATTCATAACACTAGTTTTGAGTTCAAAATTTATAGGCAACAAGAACACACATATTTTGAAATAGATCAATCTCTTAAATAATAAATAATGACTTTCATACGTTTTAGCTAAATTTTATTGGGTCAGTCTATAAAGATTCTTTTATGGTAAATTTTGAAACCAAATCAAACAACCTTATGCATATTATAACAGTTGAAAACATAAAAAAAAGTTTGTAATAATAAAATAATTAAACTTATAAAGGGTTTTTATTTACTAGTGGGTAATCTGAAAAACGTTTCTGCAAAAGTTTTACAACACTCATATATAACATATTATCTCCACCCTCATAATTAGAAATCAAATAATATAAAAATGTAAGGAACATTGGTTCAATGTACTCTTTTATATCATAATTTGAAACAATTTATTTATTAAAATTGAACTTGGAATTTACATTATTCAATCTACTTGTCTGCATCTTTTTTTGACAACGGTTAATTTTTATGTTTGTATGTATGTGTGTGACTAAGTAGTAATCAATTGAAATAATTATTAACCAATTTAATGTATAGTGTAAATTTGTCTGTATCCAAAGAATACACTTATTTTGATATCAAAAATATTATAATTTTGTTTACGTTTGTCATTAAATAATGTTTTTTAAGATTAATTTATTTCATAAATTGAATTAACAAAAATTATCCAGCTTTTGGCACAGGATTTAGCCATTATTTTTTAGTTTTAAAACAACTTTCTCAGAAATATTCTGCAAACAATAAAAAAATTGTAATTGTGTAAAAATAAATGCTTTACATTGAAAGCTCAAATTTCATATTTTTAAGAACAAAAAATGTATATGAAGCGATGCTCAATGGGCTAAAATGGGCTAAAATTTAGTTAATTTTAGTTAATTTTAGTTATTATTATTGCTGTTATTGTTATTATTATTGTTACTATTATCATTGTCATTGTTATTATTATTAAACTGTTAACATTGAATTATTGCTTGTATTAACAAACAATAATTTAATGTTACAATTATTTTTACATTAGAATTGTAGCATCACATATTTAGCAACTTTTATTATGAGAAAAAAATAACAGTATTTCATTCAATTAAATTGTCCTGGTTTATTTATAATTGATAACAAGTAAACGTACCCAACATGTACCAAGTTTTGTTAAATTTGATAATTGCACCAAAATATAATGTGTTTTAATTTTATTTACATAATTTTTGAAAAAGCACAATTATTCATGTCCAAACTTGTAACAATGCAATTGAAAGGAATAAATTAATTTTTTTATTATATAAAAAGTTTATAAATAATAATAAAAACCATAATAATAATAATAATAATAATAATAATAATAATAATAATAATAATAATAATAATAATAATAATAATAATAATAATAATAATAACAATAATAATAATAATAACATTAGTATGTTACTTTCAGTTGCACATAGCTAATCTTTATTAAAATAAACCAGACACATGGAACCAACACAAATAAATATTGTAAATATTGTAAATATGTCTTTTACGAGCCTACTACACTGTAATATTATGTAAGGAATTAGTGTCCCATGGTAGCAACGGTTTTTTCTCTACAATAGCGTGCAAGGTGTTAAAGCTGTCAAATTTTGCATTTTGATTAGTAGATGATGTGTACAATTAAAAGTATTTACATGTTTTGATATGGTTTATTTCACAAACTGCATTTTATAAATTGCAGTTTAAAACATTTATAATGCTTGCTTGCAAATTTTTATAAATGAACAATTAAAAGTGGGCATATTATCAAGCGCATTATGTAATTCAACTGGAATTATTTAATAATAAGCGCAGGGTAGTCTAGCGGTACAGCGCTCGACTTGAACCAAGTAGACATGGGTTTAAATTCCACTACCGGCACTAAATGCGAGCCAACGTTTGCATTCGCTTAAATATCCATTGCTGAAAAATGCATTTCTTTGTAAAACATGCAAAGTAGGAAAAATAAATTTTGAAAAAAAATTATTTTAAATATTGTCAACTATTATTACACATACAAATTCTACAGTTTTGGTATAATTTGGAAATGTTGTTAAAGGTTATAACTCTAAGCAAATTAGTGGTACCTTACTGATACATTATTATTATTATTATTAATTTAATCGATTAATTGTTCTTAACTGAAAGGACTCTTTTCTGATCTTTACGAATTGTTGCATGTTTAAACAATGAATTAGTACATGCCGATATTAAAATGCGAAATTAAGTTTAAGAGAGCATTGTTTGAAAACAAGTATGCACAATTTAATTTAATTTAAAAATTGTTAACATCGTTTTTTTCAAATATTTGTTAGTTTCAGTTTTAGTTATTTTTTGGAATACAACACTTATACAATGCCAACTTCTACACCTGGCAGCAGAGTGATTCTATGCATACTGTGTTGTTATAGTATAAGTTTTATAAGACAGGATTACCAGAGGCACGCTCCTTCTACTTTTCCTTCACTTTCTTCAAAATTGGCAAGTATGGAGTTAAGGTGTTGATGGTGAATAGTGAAAATATAGAAACATACGTTTCGACGGGTAAATTGTACACTATTTAATTCTTGTGTAAACTAAATTCATAAAACCAATTGATTGATTGGTTTTCATGTGGAGAATTAAGGCTACATTTTTACGATTAATTTAATTAATACTAATTGGTGTTGAAGCACGTTTACTAAATTTTATTACAGCAACTATATTGTTACAAAACCTCCATTTGCTTTAAAAATAAACATATGTAGGACAATGTTCATCCATTTCTACTTTGATGTCATTTTTCTTCAGGTGCATAGAGCAATTTCATGGTTGTTGCTACTTTAGTTGACAGTAGAGTAGGATTTCGAGTGTTGGCAAAATAACCAAGACGCTAACTAAGTGGAATAAATTTAAGCATATGGCATAAATGTTTGCAAACTAATGTGCATTTAGTAATGGGTTTTTATAAGGATTTGTATTTTATTTAGAATTGTCATATTTACTTGAATAACAAATCCACTTGGTTTTAAGTCAACCGAAAGCACTGTACAGCTATCCCATCCTTATTTGGAATAATCAACAACGCATACTTTTCAAGGTTTACACACACATACGTAAACTTGAACCCACGCCCTATCCAGTGTTAGGCCAGTGCCTTAACAACTAATCTACGGGTGGTTAAACTTAACCCCGTAAATTTATTATTTATAATGAATCTGATCAATTCTAATTGGTCGGTTTAGCAAGTGAGTAAACCTTTTCATCAGGATTTAGTTTTCATTTTCACATTTTATTAAATTCAAACTAATTAGTGTTGTATTGTTGTTGTTGTTAAATTGGATTAAATGTAGCTAGTTGTCTAGTTATTTTATTTTATTGGAGCTCCTTAGGTTCGTAAGACACCGTGAACTAACAAATAAATATTTTTATACAGATGTTGATACTCCATTTGTCACTTGAGTACACTTTTGTGTGTTTCCCTTGCTATCAACTAAACGAAACACAACTTTTGTCTTAAAATTTTAGTCCAACTGTGTGCATGATTTAGTTCAAAAAAATATTGATTCTTTTCAATGAACACTATTTTAAGTAGCATTTTTAAAATGCTCTATTAAACGTATCTATAGCATTTAAGTTGGTGTACAAACCGCTATTACTAACGCTTAAATTTATGAAGTTCTCTTTTACTTAAGTACAATTGGGTTTATTTGGCAAAAATAAACACATTATACAATAACTTAAACTTTTGTTAAATTAATATTTTATAAAGAAAAATATTTACGTTCTGAGGTTTTTCAATTCAAATGTTTTGTTGACAAGGGTTGATGTTGAAATTCATTTGAACTAGCGAGTTTGTTTACGACAATTTTATTTGAAATAGAGTTGTTATTTCATAGTTTACATAAATAAATACGTATGTGCCTATCAATACTTATTTGTAATAAGTAAAATAAACGTTTAAAAATTTTAATTAATTTATTCGATAAACATTAGGTAAAATTATTTGTACTTCAAAATTAAGTATTGATTTTATTAACCTATTACACTTATCGTGTCAAGTCTGTTTTGACCGCCAGATTTTTAACTATTAAAACAAGAGCATATGGTAAATATAATATAAATAGGGGAGTTATACAAAGTCAACTTTATGTACATAACAACTAGTAAACAAAATAATTGTTTTATTATAAAAAAGTTAATTGAACTATGTTATGTTCGAACAGTCTTTTTAATATTTACAAATTGGAAGTACATGTAATTTGTTGAAAAAAGAATTTTGTTGACCAAAATACATTAATACATAAAGAAAAAGCTGCAAACTTTGTAATGTCAACAATTCAAATAATATTCACTTCTATTTAGAATTTTTGCCAGCCGTTTTAAATCTGAGACTATCAACGTATTAATAAAGTCCTTTAAAGCTCAATTTTGTGTAATACGTTATTTAAATTGTTGACATTACAAAGTTTGTAACTTTTTTTAAATATATTAATGTATTTTGGTCAACAAAATGCGTTTTTTAGCAAATTACATGCGTTTGTTTTTAAGTTTTAATAAACAGAGGTATTATGATTTAATACTAGAACACGACTGTTGTTGTATCTCATAAGTATATTGTTTTATTGAGAATACTATTTTATATATTTTTTGATAAAGTTTTATCTAAGGTATTTATTATGTCTAAAATAAGTAATAAGTGCTAAATATTTTTTAATATCTTACTAGGTCAATATAGGATTCAATTTCGTTACCCACTGTAAAATATGGGCGTTAAAATGTGCACTTGAACAGCGTTTATAACGCAAACATGTTTTGACCTAACATTTATAAAGTTTTAAAATATTGTAAACCTATTTTTCCTTAAATAACATTATGAAATTATTTCTATTTTTTATAAGCTATTTATACCAAAATCATAATGTAATGTTTTAGAACATTGGTTAGCCAATATTGGTAAAAATAGAACACAATTTTTACTATTATATCAAAAGTAGCTTATGTTTTAATTTTGAAAATCTTTGTTAAATTTTTATTATTATTATTTTCGAATAGCCTGTATGAGTTTGGAAAAATGTAGACACGCAAAACTTTTTTTTGCTTTCATAAAAAAAGAAATTATTATTTTGTTATTAATATTTTTTTATTGCAATAGTTGATTATTCGTTTGCAAAATATTGTAAACGAAATAAAGGCTTTATACAGTACCATAATATATAATTCATTTTTATTAATTACAAATTCAAACATAATTCTAGTATGTCTTTATTTCAGAATAAGTGTTTATATATATATATATATATATATATATATATATATATATATATAAGATTAACCTTTGAAATATGTTGGTAAATATGTTCATTAAAGTCAGCTTGTTTTTAACAAGCGAAGTCGTTATCTAAAGTTCTTTTATAAATTGCCATATAGAATAGTACTTTATACAAATGACTGATAACTTTGTTATTTAACTTCTTAACAATAGGAAAAAATTACAACTTTAAATAAAAGTAATATAATTGAAGAAACATTTAAAGTAAACAGCAGAAATGCATACAATGTTATCAATAATGCAACATATTTCAAATTACATACAAGCGGATAGAAACAACAATAACAACAACAACAACATGAAAAGCAAACAAGATAAACATTTTTATATTACAACATTAAAAAGAAATTGTAAACACTGAATTTAAAAAAAGCATTTTAAAAATTTCTAATTTTGGACTATTAAATAGTCTAATTCACTTTACAATTAAGACATTTGACAAATCTTCACTGAGTTGTACACAAAGATCGATACAATTTGATATTACCAAAAAGTGTAAAAGTCGTTTTTTATGTTTGTGCAAGTTGTTTTTCTTTACAAACAACTGTACCGGGGTGGCCTAACGCTACAGCGCTTGACTTGAACTTGGTGGACATGGGTTCGAGTCCTACCACCGTCATTAAATGCTTCGCTAAAATGTCCACTGCTAATATATGCGTTTTCCGTCAAAACATTCAAGATGGTAAAAATAAATAAATGAATATACAAAGATTCAGGTGTAAATATTTTTCCAGGAGCTTGAAACGCCGTTTATACGTTTTGTCTAAATGAACTATTATGCTACCAAAATAGATTCTTACAGACAACAAATTTGTGAACAAGCATTGTGTTAACGCTTTTAAAAATTTGTTCAAGTTTCAACTGGTGCAAAGTATTTTATGGGCATTCTTATTAAAAATAATGTATTAATTTACAATTTTAAAAAGGCAATAAACTTTTTTATATAACTTACAATTTACTACTTATATTTGTACTAGAAAATAAGGATTTGACGTTTATAAATTTGTTTTTCGAACTTGTTAATTTAACCAAATGGAAAATAGCCGCAAGTTTGTTGACAAATTCAACTTTGTAATATAATAATAGTAATAATAATAATAATAATAATGACAATAGTAATAATAAAACAAATGCATTTCACATGATTCTATCAACAACCGTCCTCCCCCACCCCTAATAATTAATGTATATCCAAACGGTTTTAAAATGTGATTAAAAAACCAGACATCGTATAAATTACAAAACTTTTTAAAGTTGACAATGTTTATATTTATGTTTATATTTATGCATTTCTGACAGCAAAAGGACATTTTTACCAAAACCTTGAACTTGTTGTACAATTTTAACAAATATTGTTTCATTGTTTGAATAGAATAGAAATTATCTTGGATTAGGTAGCCATAGTCATGTAGACTGTTAATAGCAGAGACCGAGTGTGCTTCAGTAGATGGGTGCAAGTATACAGCCAGGGTACTTTAAAGACATTTAAAGACATATGTATACTTTTAGGCTAAGAGAGATAACTTTGACTACACACCAGGCGGCCTCGTCAATAGTTGCGAACAGTAGCGCCGTCACAAGGATGCTGTTTATTAACTAAGAAACCTAGGTATTCTTTTACGCTTGTTTCGCTTATCAATCCATCGAAGTCAATTGTTTTAATATGCCGTACAAATTTAGAAATAACGAGAAAGTAACTGCATCATCAATCACAATAAAAATATATAGTTGGAATAAAGGTCGTCGTATATTTTAATTACAAATTGTAATTCAAAATTATTTTTTTTAATAAATGTACTACCGTATTATCTACAAAATACATTAGTTAAAGTTATGTGTTCAAAATGTTTAAAATAGTCTTTGAATGTTCTACAAGAAACGCATCTTTCAGCAGTGGACATTTTAGCGAAGCCGAACGTAGGCTTTCATTTTACTGAACCGGTAGTGGAATTCGAGTCCATGTTTACGAGGTCCAAGTTGAGCGCTGTACCTCTAGACCACTCCGGCATGTATATATATATATATATATATATAGTATGTGGATGGTCCTGTGTTAAAATCAATGCAAGTGTTATTAATTAGCTAACGTAATACTACTTAATAACATTATGCATATCTACGTTTTAGTTAAATGTTCTTCAAACATTACATTAGTAGTATTACTAACAACTTAAATAAAAAATAACATTTTTTGCCGTTATTATTGTAAAATTCTTAAAAAATTATTATAAAAACGATATCTTTTTATATTATAAATATTAATACTGTAGCATTAAACAATCATCAAAACATTATTTTTGTAATTATAAAACTATTATTTTGTTTACTAATTGATAGTTTACATAGAGTCATCATTGTTTTAATCTTATTTTACTCTCAAAATGGCATACTTATTGTAAGTGTTTATTCTAAAAACATATGCATTTTTAAATAAATACCCTAGTTAAATTTATTACATTTCTTATTTGCTTTATTATTTTTAATAACTAGAATTACCGTAATGCGATTGAACAATTAAACTCGTTAACCGCAAAATAGTATTTTAAATGTGCTTTTAACATAAGATAACAAAAGAAAATTATTAAATTAATATAAACGAGGTATTATTGTTAAGTAGTTAAACCGTTGTGTAAGCTAAAAAATGGAAAGAAAAATAAAACTTTTGAAATCTATTAATAGCTTCTCGTGTCCCAATATATATATTTTCAATCAAATAGTTTAATTAATTTTTATTTTCTAAAAATGAATAATTTTTATCGACATTGCTAAAGTAATACTGCAAGAAATATTTTATTGTGATATGGATGTGTCTAACATAATTATGTAATGTTGTAAAAACCGCGGTTGCATAGTAGTATACGATTGGATAGAATGTTCACTTGTCTAATAATATTTTTAATCAAATGTTTAAGCAATTATAATAATCAAATTTAACATGTGACCCACTGTAAATATAAGCTCAAATTTTATATTACAATATGGCTTACAAATTGACACTTACTATCATAAATTTATTTGCTTAAAACATTTCGTACGGTGGTCAAGTCTGTAGTTTAATCAAAAATGGAGATGGTTGTTTTAAAATACGCTTAATTGAATTTTTTTCCAAATGTTGTTAAAAACTGACAATTTGCGTAAATTTAACTGATGTCTTTAATATACATAATACAATATAGACATTAAAAAAATAATTTTTAATACTGTTTTTGCATTAATTAATAAAACAGATTTGTAGTTTGTAAGTAGATATAATGTAAGTAAAGTTACATTTGTTTTTACATTTTTAAAATTGTCTAAAACTGTTTATGCAGTCTGAGTGTTTACTTAAAAAATAGTTAATGGTATAAAAGGTTAACAATACTATAAAATGTCTATTTAAATAGCACAACTATTTATTTTATGTCAAAACAAACACCGGAAAATCAATATATTTATATCGAGAAAATAGTTGTTATTTTATTTAAACAAAACATTTTTATTTGTATATGCACCTTGTTATTCATTATGTTTACTTTATCCAAATATGTATTAAATAATTAATAAATTATTTATTTAATATTGTGAAAGATAGATACTTTATTTTACTCATACTTGAAACCTATGTAATTTTATGCAATGAAGTAAATAAAGACTTTTGTAATATTTTAAGAATTAAAAATTAAATTATTCCTAATAAAATATTAATATACAAATACTTTAAAAAATATTTATTATCCTATTATTTATTCATTTTATTTGGAATTTACTGTTCAAATACTATATAAGAAAAGGTTTTTTAGTAAATGTACATTTATCAAAACCAAACGAAGACTGGTATTTAAAGACGGTAGTAGAGATTGAACTTACAACTCCAGTCTGACGCTTTTCTGTCCTGACGTACAATATATATACGGTAAAAGGGTGCAAACATAGGAAATTATTTTGGACATTTAACTAACTTTTAAAACTATCAGATTCACTTGAATAATAAATCCACTTAGTTTTAAGTCAACCAGGAACACTGTACAACTGTTTCATCCTTATTTGGAATCATCAACAGCGCATACTTTTCAAGTTTAACACACACATACAGTAGGCAACGTATTTCATTCCAGTTAATTTTTTTTTAAATATTTTTGTTTGTAAAATAAATTAATGTATATTTTTAAAATAACAAATCTTTTTTACACATTATAAAGATTTGATTAATACGCTACATTTTTCTATAAATATATAACCTTGATACATACCCTGGTAATGCGATGCCTAAACTTTAACTTTTTCTAGTTAAAATTTATTAAATATAAAAATGTGTAATTTATTTACAAAAATAATTATTAAAAATTATATTTTCATTTTATATTCCTTTTATTTTAAAAATAGTAATTTTTAAAATAAAATAACTGCACTGTATTTTTAAATAATCAATAAATAATTCATTTTAAAAGTATTTTAATATAAAGAATTTTATAACAAATTTTTTTTAATAATTTAAGCACAAGGTCGTTTTTTATTTTCCGTCTCGAAATTTGGAATTTTGATAAAAAGGCTTCTTATTTCCGCGCACTTAATACTTATGGTTAAAACAGCTCAGCGTCGTTATTTGTCTTCCCATAATTATAAATTAGGCCGAAGGCATGACAATAGATGTTTCAACTGTGTACAACATTTTGAACAATAAAACAAGCCTCAGATTACCTACAGTTGGTAGAAAACGTTCAACAAGCAAACAAGATGATCAGTTTATAATTATGCAGCTTAAAAAACACAGAACAATGAATGTTAAACAAATAAAAAATCAATACTTAGAAGATTTTTCATATTTAATTGTAAGAAGGAGGATGAAATCTGAAGGCTTCATTCTTAAAGCGGCTGTTAAGATACCTCCACTTAGTCGTGCCCATAGATTACAACGAGTGGAGCTTACTAAAAAGTACAAACATTATCCATCGTCATTTTGGAGATCAATATACTTCACAGATGAGTGTGCTATATCTTATGACTCATGGACTGAACATTCAAAGGTTATTTATAGTCCAAATTTCCCACTCAACCATACTCGTACCGCTATAAAAGTTACACATCCTTTATGTGTCAAAGGATATTTTGCAATTAAGTACAATCAGTCTCCAAAGTGGATGCGTACCAATGGCAATTTAAACAGCGCTGAATTTGTACAAATATTTAGAGATTTGTTTCATAGTGAGCTGTTTAGAAATGCTACAG
Organism: Cardicola forsteri; assembly: GCA_025895645.1. Classification (NCBI taxonomy): domain Eukaryota; kingdom Metazoa; phylum Platyhelminthes; class Trematoda; order Strigeidida; family Aporocotylidae; genus Cardicola; species Cardicola forsteri. Next base: position 278,297 of record JAKXYG010001435.1, on the reverse strand, counting down.
GACAATTAACAATTATTCAAAACGATGCTCCTGTGCATACTTCAAAAGTGGTAATGTGTATTTTAACATAACTTACAATTTACTATACGTTTTCCTTATTTAAACCACAAAAGCTTCGAAAAGTAAAAAGCTTACTTTTATTCAGCTTCCTCCATACAGTCCAGAACTCAATGTAATTGAAAATTGTTTTAGTATTTTAAAACGTGAGGTGAACCGCATGGAAACTGACGTACCAGTGGAAACAAAAATTAATCATGTAAAAAATTGCATTTCGAAGGACTATATTAGTACGTTAATAGATTCCTACCCCAAGCGGCTGGCAGAGGTTGAACAAAAGCGTGGAGATCACTTAAATTACTGACATTATTAAGTTTGTTACTTTTGTTTTGTATATTTATGTACTTTAGTAGATAAAACTATTTTTTTAAATCAATTATCTGTGTTTGTTTTTAAGTTTTTATAATGGTGGTATTGTGCTTTATTGCTAAAACGAATATTATTGTGTATTATTTTAAGAATTTTTTTACGAATAATATTAAATGTATATACATTAGTAAAGTATTATCTAAGGTGCTTATTAATAAGTATTAGATATGTCTAAGATAAATAACAAGTGCTACATATATTTCAATCTCATAGTAGATCAACATTGGATTCACTTATGTCACTATCTGTAAACTCGAACCCACGCCTTATCTGGTGTCATGCCAGCGCCTTTAACCACTGAGCTGTGAATAGATGAACTTGATCCTGTAAATATATTAATTATGGTAAATCTAATAAATTCTAATTGCCCAGTGTCCTCAAATGCTGCTATGTTTCTACCGGTTTAACAAGTGATAGAACCCTTTTACTAGGACTTCACTATATAGATTCTTATCTAACTATTTTTACTACTACTAATAATAATTCTAATAGAAACATTTCCACGTTCATGTTGGAATGAAAGGAAGTTGTAGCATTTTAACGCGGATGTTGGATAATGGTCAAAAGTCAATACTTGTTAATTCACAATATTTGGTCCTCAGTTATGTGCTCATATAAATTACAATAACAGAAAGCAAGCAAACTAAGACCCGCGTTTATTCAGTAACATGTAGTTACTCTATCAACTCGATAAAATTATACAAACTGTAATATTTAAAACAACAAAAATGCTATGTTTATTTATTCAAGGTTAATATTGATAATTATAGTAATTAGCAATGCTTAATAATTATGTTTTATGACTGAAAAATGCTAAAAACTGGATTGTTAAGCCATCCCTAATACGCTTTAGTATAAAAATGATAACTAGACATAAACTGAAAATGGCACTTTTATAAAATACAATTATAAATGTAATTACAGCTGAAAATATATGTCTACCCCATATATTATGCTATTCCAATAGTTGATAAATCTTTCAACGTTTACAAAGTTTATACGTGTATGTGTTTTACTTCATTTAGGTAATATTTCTTATTGTTTTGATAATGTTGGAATTCGGTATTCTATATGCAATTGTAATTTAATGGCAAAGCAATTTGGAAACAGGCGTAACATTTGCAGTGCAATCGTTCAAACCCGACATAGAAAATGACACAACTATGGCAAGTATTCAAGAAGTTCTTCAGTGTTGCGGCATGACTTGTAAGTTTGTATTTTTTGGTAATTTTGGTTGGTTATTTGAAAAAAAAGCTAAACACGCTAAATTTATTTTACAGTTGACATTTATGGAATTAGAGACACAAAAATTCTAGTATTTTTATTTTTTTTAATATTTTGTTTCATTCATGTTTTCCAATGCGGACTCTCACTTGGCTTGCCTAAGTGTTTACATGTTCAAAGATGTTTCCGGTAAAACATTCAGTAAAAACTTTAAAAAATAAAATTATAATAAATAAATAATTTAGATTTATAATTATTTAACTTGATATTTGTTAATAATATTTTATTATCAAAATTGTCAAATTCGTTTGAATAATAAATCTATTTGGATTTAGTTAACCAAGAGCACTGTACAGCTGTTTTAGTCTTATTTTGAATCATTAGCCCTATCTGGTGTTAGACCAGCGCCTTAAAACGTTTTATTTTAACATTATATTATTAAAAAAATTGTAACTATGGTACAATTATGTTAAATGCCATACCTATAGTCTTTTTTATATAATTTAACAATTAAAACATAGTATTCAATAGCCATAAATAATATAAGTTAATAGTAGAAACTGCGTTTTGAGCTTTTGAAGGGGTAGTCTAGCGGTACAACGCTTGATTTGGACCTCGGCGGCATGGGTTCGAATCCCGCTACCGATCCACTAAATGAAGGCCCAACTTCGAGTTTGCTAAAATGTCTACTGCTGAAAGATGTTTTTCGTAAAATATTCAAAGTAGTAAACACAAATAAAACAATTAATGTGAAATGTTTTCTATTTTTATTTAAAACTTTGACACAGCTTATGCCGATTACTGGATTGGCAACGAAAATATTGCCAGATCGTACGTTCCATTTTCGTGCTGTGATTTGTTGTATTTTGGTTACAATAAATGCAAAAAAGAAGCAAAAATAGCTAAAACTAAATACCCATTGAAAAATCATTCTTATTCAACCGACTTGAGCTATATCATTCCTGCACAAATGACCCATTCCAAAGGATGTATGGAACAAATATATCGCCTATTTATTCCAACGTGTTTGACCATTTTTTCCATTGTTGTGTTGGCCAACAGTTGTACCACTATTGTCGATTGTTGGTATATGCAACAACTGGTGAAAGAAGAAGAAATTAAAAATGTTTGGAATACGTCTGTGGATGCAACAGCCAATCCACCGAGTTAATTGTTTATGGTATAATAAGAATGTTATTGTTGTTTTTATTTTATTTATTGATTGTATTTTTTATTTCATTGTTACCACTTTAAATGTTTTACGGGAAACATACCTTTCTGCAGTGGACATTTTGGTAAAGTCACACAGGGGGGCTGAATTTAGTACCGGTAGTGTATCGACAGACCACTTCGATACTCCGGTTTATGTTATGACCTTTTATTCGACGTTTATTACTGCTTGAATGTATTGCTTGCTACTGGTACGCATAAACAGTTTATCTAAACCAGGCATTGTATTTGGAATACCGGTAGCAGGATGTGTTAACCTGTACATTGGGTCACCGGTTTAATAACCTAGGCACTTCTGCCATTCTACTATTTAATAAATTGTTATTTAAATCAAGAGATGTATGTTATATATGCAAATTTGCAAAAACTCAGCTTCAAGTGCCACTACAGACACTGGATGTAGAGAATAGTTTGATTTTACTAAAATTTCCACTTACTAAATTGTTTTTAGTAGACAATTTAAGTAATACTACTACTACTACTACTACTACTACTAGTAGTAGTAGTAGTAGTAGTAGTTATTGTTGTTCTTGTTGTTTTATTGTCATGATTATTTCTTTTAATTCAGATACTTTAAAAACAAAATAGAATTTGAGCTGTTGATATTTTTATAAAACGTTAACAACTATTTATAGCGAAAAAGCAGTATGTACATAAACAATCTTTGATTTATTTGATTTTCTCCTTCTCCTTCTTTTACAACTTTTCCTATTTTATGAAAGGTTGCCATTTTTTACTTAGTTTTTTCCACTTGGTTCTGTATCAAACCAGTTCAAATTATTGTGACCATTAAAATGCCATTGTTTTTACTTCCGCAAACCCTTGTCTTTTATATAGATTGGTTTATTTATGAGTTAAGTTATCTGTTTCGTCAATCCGAAAGTAATATATGCAGAATTGTATTGATAAAGTAGTGAGAAGGACAAATGTATGACAACTTTAAGATACAGTACAAATTGGGGGGGGGAAATGACAATAATTAAAGAGCAAGCGAATAATCAACGCATATGTCAATGTTATTTCACAATCAGCAATTAATAATATCAATTTATTTATAACTAATTTTCACACATCCGATTACCTAAGTAACAAAAACACATTTTTAATATGCTGATTTTTTGTTAAATTCTATTTAACCTTGCATAAGTTATTTCTGATTCATTTTAAAACTACTACTACTACAACTACTGCTAATAATAATAATAATAATAATAATAATAATAATAATAATAATAATAATAATAATAATAATAATAATAATAATAATAATAATAATAATAATAATAATAATAATAATAATAATAATAATAATAATAATAATAATAATAATAATAATAATAATAATAATAATAATAATAATAATAATAATAACAATAACAATAATAACAACAATAATAATAGTAATAATAATAATAACAATAATAATAATAATAATAATAATAATAATAATAATAATAATAATAATAATAATAATAATAATAATAATAATAATAATAATAATAACAATAATAATGATATTATAATAAACAGAGCCCCCCAGAATAATACTCAAATTTGACTCTAATTTTAGGCTATACAAACAACAGAGCGGAAATTGTAATTGTAATTTAAAAAAGAATAGTTTAAAATATATACAAAGGTAAAAGAACAATAAGCATTATAAATATCTGTATTATTATTATTATCAATTGCATCATGTATTAACAATTTATCCAACCGCATTACATATTATACAAAAACAAAAAAAAATTGTTTGTTGATTTGTCAAAAGCGTTTATAATGCCAAATGTACAATGGATATAAATTTGTTCTATTTAGAAAGCACTTGTAATGGATTTTGTCGAACAATAATAAGTGTTATGCATTTTGACATCAGTTTGACATTAAACAATAGAGCTCTTGTTTCATACAGATACATGTTTTTTGGTCTTTTGTAATTAATTGCTAAACATTTGGTGATTGGTATAACGGCAAAGTACTTATTAAATAGGGCTAGTTCCATTCTCAAACGTTTATTGGTTGATATGATGTCGAGATTAGGATTCAGAATCACATTAATGTAGTTGTGGCTAAGTAGAATAGTGTTTCAACTAACAGGTTATTCTCGTTTCTTACTACAAAATATCATTAGTACTGCATAATATTATTTCACAATGTATACTATACTTTAAATTGTTTGAACAAGCGCTAATCATAAATAATTACCTTTGTGTTAATATTGATTTTTATATACAATTTTGATCTTTTTAAACCAATTAACAAAGTGAAAGTTAAAACACTGGATTAAAGGAAAGTTATATTGACAACTAATCAAGCTAACAACTTAATATATATATATATACACCCATTTTAACAATTACCGCAAAAAATTACAAAGGTATTAAATCTAAATTAATTTGTTATGTCCAATTGTTTTTCGTAAAAACAACTGTCGGGAATTAAAAATAATGTCTAGTGCTTAATAGATCCTTTATATATACTTAGAAATATTTATTTAAGAGGTTGAGTCGGCCAAAATAGCATATTTTAAAAGCTACTTCTATATTAACGTGGATATAAGTTAAAATTACTTAATATTTATAATAATTAGCCTATTATTATTTTATGTGCTTAATTTTATTAAAAATGAACAATAATTAATTCTTAAAATTAATGTTAAACACACATTCAAATCTGCACTGATTGTTATGTAATAATTATTATCAAAATAAACATTTAATTATTCTAATCTATATAAATAAAAATAATATAATTATTTTTCTTAATTTTAAATAAAATTTTTTAAATAAATCTAATAATTTATTATTTACGTTTAACCTTGAAATTCCGCTGAGCCGCTAATTCTGCTTTCTACTTGCATTGTTTTTGAAATAGTAATAAAAAATGCTTTTATCTTACTGAAAATGAACACCGTGTTATTAAAAAATTAAAAAATGAAAAATTTTTACTAAAAAGATTAACAGATTTATATAGAATTAACCTTTTAACAATTTATCGGATTATCAACGGCAAAAACCCCAAAATTATGATAATGTTGGAAGAAAACGTGCAACAACAAGTACAAATAATTAAAAAATTATTATAGAGTTAAAAAAAGTTATAATAAACCTATTTTAAAAACTAAAAAAAATAGTTTAAACAGTTTTACTTATTCTACTATAAAAAACAGAGCAATCAAATCTGGTTTAACTCTACAATCACCAAATATCAAACTATTTATTACAAACAAACAAAAGGATAACCAATTAGCCTTTTGTAAACTATGGAGTAAACAACATTTATGTTATTGGCGTTCCGTATACTTTGTTAATAAAACAATTATTTGGGATAAACCATTTGGTTTTAAAAACAAAGTGTTGTGTGGGACAAGTTTTTAAAAACATTTACTCTCGGTTGTTAGAAAAAAAGCCCACCCTCGACAAGTAATGTGTTGGTTTGGTATTAAGTATAATTAACAACCTATTAAATGGAGAATTATATCTAGTACCTTAAATAATAAAAAAATTATTTTAGTTATAAAGGATGTTTTTTATTATAAAATGCAGCACATTTATGCGGGGTTTACTACTGGTTTTCAAAACAATGCTTTATGTCATACATCCAAAAAGGTAACGTCATATTTATCTAACTTTACTATATTTGCTTTATATTTACATTTAGACAGTAGAGGGGCTAAAATTAAAAAAGCTATTTTTTGCTTAATTGCCACCTAACTGCCCGGAAAATTTGTTTAGTATGCTAAAGCGCAATATCAATAAGCATACCAAAATTGAGGATTTATGTAAACGCATTCGGTTTGTTGTTCAATATGGAATAAAACAAGAATATATCAACACTTTCATTGACAGCATTCTAAAACGCTTGGATCAGGTTGTTAATAGTTGTCTTTCTAAATCATGTTAATCATTTTACTCCATTTCCGATTTTGCACCCGTTGATATTTTATATAATTTTTTTTACTTACAATATATATGTATATATAATTATAGTTTTTTTTTTCAATTATTATATAGTATTGTATATTTTATAATTGAAGTGACGTTTCTCTTGTATGCTATGTAGATGCTAGAGAGGTTTTAGTTAAATAATCACTTTTTTGCAGTAATTGTTGTGGTTATATATATATATATATATATATATATATATATATATATATTTACAGGGTCCAAATGGTACCCGGCTCGGTGAACTCTTAGTTTTCGAATTTTTACTGTTTTAACTTGAAAGCTATATTTTTTCAACAAAGTAATTATGCTAAAATAATATCGACAATAATACTTAAAGTCAATTGTTTTTTAACTTTTTTATAATTATAAATGCCTAAGTGTCTTGAAAATTTTAGATAAATGGCATTCAATTGGGTAAATGGTAATAATTACACTTAAAAATTTTATACATATTAAGTTAATAACATAAAACGATTACGCAACATAAAATTTTTAAAAAATAAGTTTTTTTTACATAATTTTATAAATTATTACATAACCCAGCACACGTCGCTGCATACACTTTATAAAAAGAAAACTGATCAGTTTCCAAATTCTGTATGCACATAAAATTTAACATTAATTATGGTGTGAAAAGATCAAAGAATATTTTTAAATACTTGACTTCTCATTTTTGTTTTATTAACCTATCCAACATTTTAATTTGAACTTTTAACCTTGGCACAATTTTGAACACTTATCTAGTGTGATTACAATGAGTTTAAATACTGGAAGCTATTTTTTAAGTTTTATAAATTACGAACAAATCAAAAAAGTCATAATATAGGTTTGATTTTTAAACAAATAACGGATTTATTTTATATAAGTACAAGAACTGTATACTATGTGTTAAAGGATTATACACGTCCAAGAATAGCAGGAACAGGATCTGCATCATTAACGAGTAGACGAGATGATATTTTTATTATCACCAAACTAAAAAGAAACAGAATAAAGCCTATCCAATAAATACAAAAAGAAAAATTGCCCAATTTTTTATATTTACTTATCCGTAATCGGATGAAATCGGCCAATCTGCAGTTAAGGAAGACGCTAAAAAAGGTTCCCTTAACTCAGAACATAGAAGAAAACGCGTGGAATTTGCAAAAATATATGAAAACCGTCCATTATGTTTTTAGAGATCGGTTTTTATTACAGACGAGTGTGCTTGAAAATATGAACCATGAACAGTGCAGTCTACGGTCATCTGTGGTCCCGATTTTCCTCAAGACAACCATTGCATTGTTAAAAAGGTTGCACATCCATCATATCTTCATGGATATTTTGGAATTAAGTACGGACAACTACCAAAATGGAGCCAAACAAGTAGCCATCTAAACAGCTCAAAATTTGAAGCTATTTTTAATGAATTTTTCAAGTCTGAACTACAACAAAATGCTTCAGGGCATTTGGTGGTTGTTCACGATGATGCTCCGGTAGATACATCGAAAAAGGTAACTTGCTTTTATCATAATTTAAAAATTAGCGCATTTGCTTATTGTTTAGACCAAAAATTCTTTAAATAAAAAACTGAGCTTTGTTCAATTGCCTCCATACAGCCCAGATATCAATGTAATTGAAAATTTTTTTTAAGTTATCTTAAACGAGAGGTGAATCGGACGGAAAATCGAGGTACACTCAAGGAAAAAATTAGTTATGTGTTGAACAATCGAATTCCACAAGATTTGATCAATAATAATTTGGTTTATTCTTATCCGAAACGGTTAAAAGAAGTTATAAAAAATCATGGCTATCTTCTCAACTATTAACTTTGGATAATTGGTGATATCTGTTTTGTATATATGTACATATTTCATAATACAATTTATTTTTAACCAAATAATGTAGTAGTATTTTTAATGTTGTCAAAATGTATAAATTCTAAGTTTTTAATCTAAGCGGGAATTTGGTAATGCCAGTTGTAAAAAATAAATATTTTTAATGTTTTGAATATTGGTATTGCCAATGTGATGTTTAATGGTTATTTTAGTACAATATCGATGTGCCTAATATGCTTAAGTGATGTAAGGAAAGTCAATCAATTTCAATGTGTTAATTTTGACAGCTCCCATATTAGCCCCCTGTATATATATATATATATATATATATATATATATATGTGACTGAAGAATATACGAAATGAATTCATCTCACAGTTTACGTCTTTTGTTATTTTTGTTGGAATTATAAAGGGAACCCAATGCTTTAAATTTCTAAAACGAAGACTCCTAAGTCAGTTATCCAAGTATTGGATAAAATAATTGCTTTTGAGATGTAAAATCATTTAATTACATCATATAATTTTATATATATATATATATATATATACTGATTCACACTATATGTTTGTGACTGAAGAGAATATACGAAATGAATTCATCTCACAGTTTACGTCTTTTTTGTTATTTTTGTTTTGGAATAAAATGATTGACTAGTATTTGACCAATAAAATAAAGTGTCAAATAGTGGTCATAGAATCCACCAATATAGAGTATTATTAGTTGTTAGTTGTTGACTTTTTAAATTTTTCTTTTTCCCAACAATGTCAAATATTATTTATATATTACAAAAACAAACAAAACTTAAAGCAATAAAAATAAAACATTGTTGTTTTAATATATTTGCTGCTTAAAAACTTTAAATTTTGATAATGAAACAAAATTGCTAAAAAAAAGTGTAAAATTAGCAAAAATATTTTCAAAAGTACAATTTGGTATGGAAAAAAACAACCAAACACTGTGTAGCCTGTGCACGGTTACGCTTTGCCCATTGTTTCTGTAAGCGTATAGTTGAACTTATTTTCCAATGTTCATCTAGATTATCATTAAAATAAATTAAGTTTATAAATAATGAATTTATATAGAAATGCACATGTTTAAAAAAGTAACAAATATTTGTCGCGTAGTACAAACAGTATTTTAAAAATATGTTACAAATACACACACGCACACATGTAAAATGTCACATTCCTACTTGGACAAACAAATATTCTTTTAAATATATGTAATATTTTTTACAATTATCAGATTACTATGATAAAACTTATAAGGTAAATTTTTATACACTGGATTAATGTGAAAATTTTCAGATTTATCAAAATATAATAAAAACAAAACAAGTCTGTTTATTATTTAATAAATTAATCAATTCCAATATCAGTCCAACTTATTTTTTACCTTTTTAAAATTTTTAAAGCATGTTATTTATGTTACCCATTGCTTTTTTGTATTTTGTTTCTAACAGAAATAAAAAAATATAGAAGAATAAATACTAGAAGTCTTTTTGCAATGAAAGAATTTACATCATTTTCTATTAGCAAAATTATTTAAAACATTCTTCAACAACAATCTTCTCTTTTCCTCCGATTTTGAATTTTTGTTCCATTTTCCTAAAAAATATTATCCATGCCATCTAAAGTCATTATTGAACATGTTACACAATATTTTTTGCAAACATCTGACGTTATCATAACGCATTATAATAATTCCTTTTCAATAATATAATTTAGGAACTATTGTGCATAATCTGAATATTTGTAAATATTTCTTTCTGTAAATTGGTTTTACATTTTTTAAATTGTTAAATAAAATTCTATTTTAATAATATATATATATATATATATATATATATATTGTTTCTATTGATTAAGATTGTGTTTAAAAAGTAATAAAAAACTTAAATAAGCAATTTTAACTGCTTGGAATTATATATATATATAATTTTTTACCTTAAATGTAATATTAATTTTTGAAAAGTTGTTAACCGTCATAGAATCTTTAATTATAAATTTTATTATTATACTTTCGATCAATAGAAATAATTTTAATGTGAATGCATCAAGTTTTGGTAGACTTGTCAAAAATATTACATCAGCCAATAAAAAAATAAGCTTATTATTGTCTACTCGTGGTAAAAAAGTAGTCAGTATATTGATATGAAATTGCAATTTAGCAAAATTAATGCAGTTTCATTTATTTATTAGAACTGTCAAATCAGTATTTGTAGATATTTTAATGATTATTGCAGTTACACTGAAATATTGTATTAAATGTAAATTCTTTATTTGGTACACTGACTACTACTATTACAAATGCAAGTACTATTATTAGTTCAGTTATTATTATATCACTTATTTCACTAACTATAGCATTTACTTAACCCACATTAATTAAAGCATTATTGCTTACAATTCTTGGTTCCAATATATTTTTCCACATTTTACTTATTTAACCCATAGAAATAGTTGGCAATATTCCCATTACTCATGTGTCATATTGGCAACAGAGAGAAACTACATTATAACTATTGCATAGAATGAACGATATGTGCATAGAATTAAATCGATAAGCAAGCACTACTGTAATAGATTTTTACTATTTACGGGAGGTTCTTTTTGCACACAAAATTTTCGGTAGATGATAAAAGGGAAAAAGTTGCGAAAGAAGGAGCCAATAAGAGTCAGATAACCTTTTGTGTGATTACTCGGCAGTTGGGGATGGAAGTTTCAAAAGTGTGACTAAGTTGCACGATGACGCAATGCAAATCGTATAGTGCTATGTAAATATTGATTTTCCACCTTATCTATATTTCAAGGTCAAACAATTCCTTTTGATGAAATACACCAACGTGATTCACACTCACTCACAGGCTGATAATAGATTATTTTTTTGCGCAAAAATTTTGTGGTGGTTTAAGACCTCCCCTTTTTACGGTAGATAATAAAACCAACCAAAGGAAGAAAGTTAGGAAAGAACGAGCCAATAAGAGTAAGATAACCTTTTGTGTGAGTGTATGATTACTCGGCAGTTGGGGATGAAAAGTTTCAAAATGTGTAACCAAATTTGTATGATGACGCAATACAAATCGTATAGTACTGACTAAATATTGATTTTTCCATCTTATATATTTTTTCAAGTCCAAACATCCCCTTTTGATAAAAAAGAATACATCAACGACTCACACTTACTCCCGCAGGTTGACTAATAAGTTTTCAAAATTCTTTATCTCTTGGTTGGTTTATCATCTACCCTTTTTACAAAGTAGAAATTTTATAAAATAAAATATTTCATACGCACCTGATAACATGTCACACTTTTATTGCTACTAAACAAAAAACATCACTGCACTAAAGTTCCCTATCAATAGAATTATGCTTACTAAAAACAATTATATTTAAGAATTAAGCAAAGTAGAAAAATTAAGTTATTTGTATTGTTTTTTATATGTTTGTTGCATATAAAATATTTAACAAAATGTTTAATCATAAACTTGGAATTAATGAGAAAGTGACTTTAGCTGAATCGATTTTCAGAATTAACTACCGTACATTCCAAAATGGTAAGTTATAATAAAAAACACACTACCAATTTTAAAGTGTATTTTGGAGCATAATTTTAAACAAGATTTCACTGCTCTGAAACATCTTATTAAAATAACAACCAAAATAATTTGTCAAGAATTTTTTGTAAATTTCTTACAATTTAAACATTGGTTAGTATAAATTCATTTTAGTAAGTTCAGACATTTTATCACAACAACGATGTAGACAAGACACGTAAGCAACTCATTTTGCAAAATATCTGTGTCTCTAGCAAAATCCACATCATGCATGACTTTGAAATGTTAAATCCGAAATTCGCAAAATCAGCACACATATTTTTCAATTTGTCTTCTAAAATTATAAAAAAGCAGTAAAAACGTGTTTAAAAGCATGCTCCAGGATACACTTTAGAATTGGTAGTATATTTTTTATTATAACTTACCGTTTAATATAGGTTTAATTTATTTAAATTGCAATAACCTTGTTGAGCAAAAACCCGACCTTTGTACATTTAATTATTTACACCCCGGATTTAAACGTTATTAATTTTGTTTTAGGTTTTTTTAAAGGTATATAACAAGTCGTAAAATAACGTATTACCTATAGAAAATATCATTTATGTTACAAAAATTAAGTTTTAATGGATTTTATTGATACCTTGATAGTCTCAAATTTAAAACAGTTGGCAGAAGTTATAAATGGAAGTGAATGTTATTTGAATTGTTCACATAACAAAGTTTGTAACTTTTTCTTTAAATATTAATGTATTTTGGCTAATAATATTCTTCTTTAACAAATGAGATATGTTTGTTTTTACGTTTTAATAAACGGAGGTATTATGATTTATTAGTAAGTAGTACATATGCCTAAGATAAATAAAAAGTGCTAAATATTCTTAAATATTAAAGTAGGTCAATATAGGATTCAATTTCGTTACCAACTGTATGTGCTGTTTCTTTTCTAACAAATGCAGATACATTATCGACTTCATAACACTCATTTCATTTAACATTATGTCAGTTTATAAGGAGCCTATACTGTGCCTAACTGTACCTATTATTATCTATTTTTTATATTAAATTAATATATATATATATATATATATATATATAATGGACAGCAGTTTAAAAAATACATTAAAAACTGGTGTTTTAGTAGGCAGTCAAGGAGGTTGTCAAGTTGGTACACAAGTTGAGTAAAATAAATATCTTTTAATACATAGTTTAATTGCTTTTTAAATATTAGGGGAAAGCAAAAGGTAGGCTAATAAGTGTCATTTCTAAAATAGAAAAAATATGGAAAGTAATATGACAGGCAAAGAAATATGCCAAAAATAATTAAATAAAATAGTAAAACTTAAACAATATTTAAATAAATAAAAAAGGTAAAAGATAGGACATTTTGGTTTGATCTTTTCTAAAGTATAAAATTTGTTTGTTAAAATTGTGATTAGGACACAAAATTATCTAATATTTTTAATATGTTAAATAAGTACTTTTTCTTTTTATATCTACAACTTTTACAGAAAATTACGCATGAAAAAGTTGTGTTGGTTTTTAAAGTTAATAAAATAAAATAATTAATAAAATAGAATAAATTTTTTATATGAAGTGATTACGTGGAATTATATATATATATTTAAGAAATTAAAGCCAATATAAGCTCCATTTATCAATTTTAAGTATTATTAATTGTTAAAATATAATAAAGAGTTTTATATTTAAGATGAGTTTCTTTGATAATCCATGTTTTTTATAACAAGTTAAATTTTAACTTTTGAATTTATGCGATACGCTTGCGTGATGTTACGGATCAAAAGTAGCTTGCTTTTTGTTATTGTTCAGTGTTTGCGTTCGCTAACTGTCGTTTTTTGCATATTTATGTATTTTTGTGTATTTGTGTATTTTCTATACGTGTATATCTCGTTTTTTGTGTTTTTGTTTTAAGTGTTGTGTGCTATTTGTTTACTGTGCGTTTTTGCTTGTGCGTCGTGCGGTAATCACATAGCAGTTGTGTGTTCTTTATACGATTATCGTTAGTCTTTCCCTAGTGATAGTTTTTGTTTGATATTCTTTTATTCGTTATTTGTTGTTTTTGTATTCAACTTGCATTTTAGACCCCTATAAGATTTGTGCTTCAAATTCTTCAATTTGTGGCCTAAAACGCTGTAGAAAAACTGTAAAGGTCGGCATCCTTTGTGCAACTTGTAGTAATTGGTTACATAAAACTTGCTCCGGTTTACCTTTGGTGCATTACACGCAGTATTCAAGAGGACTACTTGAATACATCTGTATGGACTGCAGATATGAAACTGATCTTCAGAATTTACCCCCTGTTTCTGGCTAAAAATTTTGTAAACTCACATGTAAGCATCCTCATTTATCCCCCCTACACTGGTTACGTTTACTAGCTCCTTAGTTAAACATAATGTGTTGTTAAATTGGCGTAACGTAAGGTTTGATTTCCCTGGCATTAGGTTAACCAAAGATTTTACCTTAGCTAAACGTTTTTCTAAACGCTCATGTACATGGACTCCCTTAGGTAACCCTGATCGTATAGTCCAACTGTCCTCATTAAGACAAGATTCTATTAATGCACCAAATTTTTGGATTCCATCTTGGAGTCTCCCTTCCCTCCCGGTAATCTACCGTCTCCGGCAATTATCCCCACTATTCCTCCTCTTTCATAGATTAAGTTTCACTACACAAATGCCTTAAGTCTCAGAAACAAACTGTCTGAGGTCCAAGAATTGGCGCTCTTTTCCTCTACTCATATTATAGGGATAACCGAAACGTGGCTCTCTAAAGATATAATTGATAGTAAAATAGTGGTTAAAGGGTATAATATTGTTAGGAAAGATTCTATAAAAGGTAAATGTAGTGGTTGTACCTTTTATGTTAGAAAAGATATCGCTTTCTCCACTTTTTTCTCTCTTTATGCCAGTCAGCGAGATGGTTATGACCTGTTGAATTTAGTTCTGGGATCCCATACTGTTTGTTCCCTTATCCATCGCCCTACCCTACTTATAAAGGCTATAAATATGCTGCTTCTACAAGATCTTCAGTATGTCCTTTCTAAACTTTTTAAACATTTTATCCTTATGGATGATTTTAATTGTTCATCCAGCAATTGGCCTTCTCTATCCGGATCCTTAAATTATTTTGAAGATAATCTCTTAAAACTTAGCATAGAGCATACTCTTACCCAGCATGTTTCCTCACCTACTATATATATAATAGGTGCACCTTATTCCTGTCTAGACCTGATCTTTACCAATAAAGCCTTTTTTATAAATAATATATTTCATCTTCATCCTCCAGATAAGAGTGATTACTTTTTTTTCTCTTCTGAAATCTTTCTCTCCTTTGCCGTAAATAAGTTGATTCAAAACCTAGCTCCTATTCCTGATTTCAGAAAAGCTGATTTCTCTAAACTTCGTATTTACCTCAAGTAAAAAAACAGGGATTCCATTTATTGAAAACGCCTATTCCAATTTTTTTAGATATAATTAATAAAGGAATTAAACAATTTGTTCCTTTTAGGGTTTCATCTCACTCAAAACCTAAAGTTCTCCGATTTATTGTCCGCTCCATTATTAAACGGAATAAAACCTTTTTGTGGAAATCGGTTAATCTCCCTTGTCTCCATTATGCGTATCCATCAACCAGAAATAATTGTTCTAATCTAATCAAGGTTTTTAAAAATAAGATGTTCTTTAAGCTCCTAGACAGGGCCACCAAGAACAAAAGCCTTTTTTTAAGTTTATTAAAGATAAAATAACAGCCAAAATGTCTCTTCCTTGTCTTAAAAATGATAAGGGAATTCTATTATCTAGGGTCTCTGCTTGCAATAGTTTCAAAAACAACTTTCAATTAGTTTTTTATTTCTAGTTCTCACTGCCCTGCATCTCCAGACCCCATAAATATCATAAAACCTTTTAACTCTGATGCTAACACTGTTTTAAATTTTCGTCATGTGGACCTGATGGGGTCTTTCCTAGGGTCCTTAGGGAATGTGCAGATGTTCTTGTCCCTCATCTAACCTACATCTTCAACTTCTCCTCCTCTACCGGTTGCATCCCTAGTATCTGGAAATCTGCTTTTATTAGGCCCATTTACAAATCGTGATGCAAATTTAAAGCAAAAAGCTTCAGACCGATTAGTATCCTATCTTCTCCAAGTAAAATAATGAAAAGGCTTATTAGGTCTCACATCCTTGATCATATTATTAATTCTAACATTATCAACCCTACTCAATATGGGTTTTTGCCCCGTAGGTCCTGTCTTCCTAATTTAATAACCTACACCAATAGCATTTCTTTAATTCTTGAACCTAGCACTTTAGTTGATGCCATTTATGTTGACTTTATTAAAGCCTTTAACAAAGTTTCCCATGATCTGCTTTTAATCAAACTCAGATTCTTTGGTATTTCTGAGTCCATCCTTTCCTGAATCTCAGATTTTCTGTCTAATCGCTTCTTTAAGGTTAAATTGGGGGCAGATCTATTCTCTCCCTGCAATATTACCTCTGGAGTTCCTCAAAGCTCGGTTTTAGGCCTTCTTTTGTTCATCTTCTTTATCAACGACTTACCCTCGTTGTTAAATCTAATATTCTATTTTACGTTAATGATGTTAAAATCTGGAGATCTAATCCAGAAGTATTGGGTAATTTTTAACATTAATAAATGGGTGCTTAACAACTCTGTTCTGTTAAATCATTCAAAGTGTAACCATATAACTTTTGGAAAGCCATCTGGGAATGTATTCAAAATGTCTCCCAATGATGCTCTGCCAATAGATACTGTAAAGTCAATAAAAGGTTTAGGAGTTTTATTTGACTCATCACTTAACTTCACGAGTCATCACATTAAAGCTACTCACACTTGTTATAGGTTGATTAAATTCTTTAAGAGGAATTTAGGTGGTATGTCTCCGAGGTGCGTTCGGTTTATTTATATGTTTTACATAAGGCCCCACCTAGAATATTGTGCTCAGATGATTGCACCCGTCTTGATATCCAATATTAAAAATTTATAAAAAGTTCAAAGGACTGTTTCCAAACTGTCTAAATTCTTCAAGAATATGCCTTATTAACAAAGAGTGCATTCCCTTAAGTTGTTCCCATTAGTAGATGAAAGGCCCCTTGGTGACCTCATTTTGGTGCATCAATTTATTTTTTTAGGAATCCTCAGCCCCTTCTTTAACTTAGCTCAATACTCACTTAGAGGGCATACTCTGAAACTAAGCAAACCCAGGGCTTCCAGTAGGGTAAGAATGCATCATTTTTTTCATAAGGTTATTGACCATTAGAACAGGTTTCCCGCTGAGATTGTTAACGCTTAATCTACTCAGTCCTTTAAGCGCTCATACGACAAATATGTTCTGACCAATTTCTGATAACCTATTTGTTTTTTATCCATTTAATTTATTATTACTTCAATTTTTATCTCGAATTTTTTATTATTATTCTGTTTCTCCTAAACTAATATTGCTGATACCATTTGAACCGAGAATTAAAAAAAATTCGACTCCTACTCAACTCGTGAAACAACCTGTAACCTGTAATGTATTTCTAAAAGTTTTACTTTAAATAATTAGAATGTACTATTCTTATATATAACATTTATGTATGTAATAATTTTTTAAAAATTTTAATTATTTTGCATAAACAATTAAAAAAATTATTACTATAAAAAATTTTAAAGGTAAATATACATTTATGTGTTAAATTGCATTAATTAAAATAAGTTATTTTTCCGGGGTTAATAAATCTAACGGTACAATGAACAGTCCTAGTGACTCTCCTAGTCTACAATGTGTTACCGATTCGGATAATGCTTTGAAATTGAAAATTTCATTTTTATCAAATAAAAGTTATTCTACTGTTGCAAAAAATTTAGGTAATTTTTTTATATGATTTAGTATTTTGGATAATTTATATATTCTGACTTCTTTCTCGTAAAGTTAAGCATTTTATATTATTTTTTATTTTTTGGTTTTTTATTAAAAAACGTTTTTTTATTTATAGTTGATTTATTTTGTTGAATGTTTTTTAATATTTTTAAAGGTTTGTTTTATATACTTAATTAAATAAATTATTTTTTAAACTATTGTACATTTACACTTTTTTAACCAGCATATATATTATAGTTAATGAACATACTACTGTTTGATTTATGTGGATGATTACTATATATCAAGGAGTTTGCGTTACTGCATGTAGACTAAAGTGTTATCTTGTAATCGTAATCTTAATTATTATTCTCGTCTTTTAAAGATTTTACGATTTTTAGATATTTATTTATTTGCTTTGTTTTTATTTGTTCTTAGTTAAATTATGAAATTAATATTTTTTATTTCTCTTGTTTCATCCTAATTTTTATTCTTCACCTCATTGTGTCGGATTTTTTAGGATTCAGCAAAACAAAACAGGCAGCAGATTCAGTCCTGATAGTTACAGGTCAATTAGTATATTACCTGCACCTAGCAAAGTACTAGAGAGACTTATTAAAAAGTATCTAGTAGTCTAGCTCCTGGATAAGAAATTAATTAATCCTGCTCAGCATGGTTTCATCCCGTCCAGTTCCTGTCTAACTAATTTATTAGAATTTACAAACGGAATAACCAGTGATTTAGAACATTACCCTTCCGTTAAGGCTATCTACTTTGAGTTCTCTAAAACTTTTGATAAAGTTCCACACTCTCTCTTAATAACTAAGCTAAAGACTTTTGACTGTTGAACTGGATTATTGATTTCCTGAAGGATCAAAATTTCAGAGTTAGGCTTGGAAACACTTTATCTATTTAGTCCAAAATCACGTCAGGGGTGCCACAAGGATCAATCCTAGGTCCCCTATTTTTTATCATGTTTGTTAATGATCTATCTACAAAAGTTCAATCAAACATTCTGCTTTATGCGGTCGATGTTAAAATCTGGAGCACAAACCCTGAACTTCTGCAGCAAGATATTAACAATATTTATCTTTGGTCGGTTACGAATAAACTGCTTTTAAATTTAAATAAAAATAAAATTGTAGACATATAACATTCGGACGATCCTCGGGAAAGATCTTAAAGATTTGCAATAAAATTATTACTACGGTAAAAGAGGTTAAAGATCTGGGGGTCACTTTCACACTATTCCTAGTATTCACACTACATCACAAGAAAGCGACTCTAAAATGTTTTAGCCTGATTAAGTTCTTTAGACGGAATTTAGGTAAAATTCCAATGGACTGCCTTTGTCTACTTTTTATGTTATATATTAGACCACATTTAGAATATTGTATTGAGGTAACAGTCCCATCTCGGAAGGCGGATATATATCAATTAGAAAGAGTCCAAAGAACGCTTTCCAAACTCCTATATGAGATTTGTCTCAAGTCGTACCCAGAGCGTTTACGGATACTAAAACTATTCCCTTTAGGAGATAGGCGACTCCTAGGCGACTTAATCTTAATCTATCAGTTATTTGCTAACAATTGCATCACTCATTTTTCAATGTAGCCTTAGGGAACATTGTCTTAAGATTCACAAACTCAGAGCTCTCACTCGCTTTAGACAAAATCATTTTTTACATAGATTCATTACAAAATGGAATAAGCTTCCTAGTCATGTAGTCAATTCTAAGTCGTTAGGGTCATTTAATTATTTATGATCAGCACTTGCTTGCCTCTTTTATTTAAATTCTTCACCTATCTACTTGTCTTGTCTAACTTATTTATTCACTTTTTTCTTATATTATTACTACTTTTTATCTCTTATAATATGTATTCCTGTTTGTCCCAGTTTCTTCCTCCTTTATTCTCCCCGATTTTGAACTTTCAGATACATTAAGAACCGAGGATCAAAAGGATAAATTCCTACTCACCTCGTGTACCCTTCTGAATCCTGAATAAAATCGAGTCATTAAAGGCTTTTGCTTTACATAACTTGTGCACCAATTTCAACCTATATTTTACAAATTATTTTATATTTGTAAATTATATTTAACATAATAATTAATTTTATTTAAAATTTTAACTAAATACTTAAAAAAATATTTCAGAATCGTCTTCTATAATAACTGAGGTTACAGGTCGAAATTTATTTATTATACTGAATGAGATTCATCAGCATTTAGTTAAAAAGGATTCTCGAGGAATTTTTGCCAATCCTGTTACTGATGAAATTGCAGCAGGTTATTCCGAAGTAGGTGTTACATTTTGTTTTTTTAGTTATTTTATAATTTATGGGTCTACATAATTAACTTAAGCACTATTGACCGTTTTATGGTATTTTTAACCAATTTTTAAATGAATGAATTTATCGGTGATACTGTTACCTTTTTATTATTTTTGAAATCAGATTATCCTAAAGGATTACCTCTCATAACGTAAGAAAGTAATGAAGCTTTTTAGCAAATTGACGACATTCTTGTGTCGGCACATTTTAGTTATGCAGCTGTATATTAGTATAATTTTTGTTGGACTAAGTCTAGGATATGCCACAAGAAGGTACATTTATTCAAAATTGAAACAGTATAGGCATTGCTCAAATTTTCTGGATTATTAGTTAAATTTTTATATCAGGGTTTGAATGAAATTTATAAATGTTCTGTGATTGTTATCGTTTTACGTTGTAACATGATTTTTATTTATTATTAGGTTATTTCACATCCGATGGATTTGAGCACTATATACAATAAATTACATTCGAGAGCTTATTATAGCACTGCTTTTGATTATTTGACCGATGTAACTTTAATGTGTAACAATGCTATGGTTTATAATACACCGGATACAATTTATTACCAACGAGCTCGCAAAGTACGTTTTATTTTTGTTAAGTAATTTATAAATGACATTATATGAGTCTTACTTAGTTGTACTTTAATTTGAATTAATCTACGTTGCCTGACTTTTTTTGTATTAAAAGATTTATTATATAAATTTTATTCAACAGTTTGAATAGTAATTTTAATAATATTATTAAAAATAATATAACTCTGGTATTTAAAAAAACCTTTCAGTTGTTAAATTACTGTCGCAAGCAAATGACTTCGGTTTCGCTTCAAAAATATTTCAAAGACCTCAATCTCATTGGTCATTCACTAAAACCCGAAGAGATTGGTGACATTCCTGAATTGTCAGAGCTAATGAATACATCTCAAACGCCCCATTATTATGTCCGTTCGCAACCCAATGAACCACGTTTGAAAACGAAAAAAGTTAAACATAAACATGAAACATGTGACTATTCGGGATCATCATTACGTTATGAGGCAAATAAAAAGGTCGAACGCAGTTTTGTGACAAATTTAACGTCTACAACCAAAAAGTCGCCTATTCCTTTTTTTAACGACGACATAAAATACAATTCCAAAAGCTTATCTTCTATTGAATCTGAGCATTCCTCTGCATCTCTTTGTACTGAACAATTGTCGGATATTTCAACAAGTGTTAATACAAATACTACTGCAGTTACTCTATCCGAACATTCTTTGTCAACATCTACAAATATTGAGTGTAGTGACAGTTTAATCGGTGTAGGTTCAAAACACGGTCGTTTACGTCAATCTTCGGGTGATACAATAGGAAAAGAACATCCGTGCAAATTAGCTAAAGTAAGTATATGCAATGCTTTCAAAATCGTTATATATGAAGAAAACTTATTTGTTTGTAAGAAATGTAGGGTAATAAAAATTTTTATTTGGAAAATTGTGTTTTTGTAACAAAACCAGTGTTTACGAAAAGTGTTGAAGTTTCCTGTGTTTTGTTACAATATAGACTTTTAGTCACAATTATATTTTTACGGGAAATAGTTCTTTCAGCAGTGGACATTTTAGCGAAGCCGAATGTAGGCTGCCCGCATTTTGTGGTTCGGTACAAATGATCGCTTTTCATAATTTCTTTGTAATGGAAATATTATACAAACGTGTAGGAGTAGATAATTTTTGTTTGTTGGTAGGCGACATATTTTTGACGGCAATCCGCTGTTTATTAAAAATTTAATGAAACCGTGGAATGCTAACGATCCACAAGTATTTGAGTAATGCCTGTAAAGTCCCAATTTTTAATGATTGTAATATTGCTGACTGTTCGTCCTCCACGTTGTGCATCCTGGACTAAGTGCCCACAGGCATCTGGACTAATAACAGCAGGAACTGAGTGCACAGCGATATAACTGGGTTTTCACTTTAGTGGGTGGGTCCTAACACACACACTTAAAAGGTACCTCAAGGTATACGTATATCATATGTAGTCGTTGGACTAAGGGAGATAACCCTGACAAAATATCAGGCGGTTTCGTCAATCTTTGCGATCAGTGGCATCTACTAGCTAAGAAACTTTTGTTATTCTTTGTTTGTTACGCTTATCAAGCCGTCGAAGTCGATCGTTTTGTATGCCGTATAGATGTGGAAAATAATGATGACATGATCACGTTACCAACCAAAATAAAATGAATGAAGCCGCCCAATTTTTTGTCAGGTCTGTTTCCGTTGGCTAAATGTGGTGTACATGTATTTGCCCCTACGTATCTGCTTGCACTCGTCCACCAAAACGGAAACCCATTTATACCGTTGTGCATTTGGTTTATGATTCATGTTAGTTTGATGCCACAATGCATCACCTGGAGGTGAGAAACAGGATTATCGAAAATGGTCACTTCATAAACTTTGCTCAAACTTTTCAGATTTACTAGCATTTCTTTTCAAAAATTTTTATTGTATTTACTTTACATTTTCATGTATTATTTAGATTGATTTGGATGTAGATCGCATTGCAGTACAATCTGGTCAAAATTATTCTGGTAAGTTTTATTGTCCTTTTTCGTTATTTTATTTGTTGGTGATTTAGTCACTCTATAATTATTTCTATATATGTACGGCATATTGAACGATTGACTCCGATGGCTTGACAAGCATTGCAAACTTAGACGAATGTCGAAGTTTCTTAGCTAATAGACGACATCCTTGTGACGGTGCCACTGTTTCAAATATTGACGAGGTCGCCTATTTCGTCTCGGCTATCTTTCTTAGCTGAAGAGATTTTAAACTATATACCTTATAATACCTTTTAAGTACTTTGGATATATGCTTGCGCCCAACCATCGAAGTATAAACTCAGTTATACCGTTGTACACCCGGTCTCTGTTGTTATTAGTCTGGAAGCATATGTGCACCTAGTTCAGGTTGCACTACGTGGAGGAGAACCATTCAGGAATATTACAATTATTGGAAATTGAGATTTTATAAGCAATGCTCAAATCCTTATGATCATTAGCATTCAATTCATTTGGATGTATGCTTGCATCCACCCGCCGAAGCAGTAGCCCAGTTATACCGCTGTACACTCGGTCTCACTTAGGCATTTAGTCCAGGATGCACCACGTGGAGAACGAACAGTTAGGAATATCGCCATCATTGGAAATTGTGACTTTATAAGCATTACTCCAATCCTCAGCATTCAATTATAATGATATTTTTTAAGAATAATTTTTTGCACGACGGCTTTTCTAGTTTTTGATTAATACTGACTGTTTAATTGCCAATCCAGTGAGATAGATATTAAAAATATCAAAGCTTCATGTTAAGTTGTGTAAATATAGGCTTGATCAAGAAGACTAAGATGTACTTTGAATAAATGACTGGCTTTAATTATACAGCTGTTTCTTATTAAAAATGTTTTCCCATCTAATTTCTAGCTTTTTGTATTCATTCCGAATCAAATGTTCTCCACTTTCTTCACTTAACCCAGTGACTTTTTGATAAGAGCTTTGGTCTCCAGACTGAGGAAAGTGCCAATTCCATTTCTCAAAACATTGGTTCCGGTCTAGGTTTGAACAACGCGTTGACTTTTTATGTGAATAGTTGTTTGGTTTTTGTTACTATTCTAGAAAGATATAGAGGTAAATTATGTGATGTACATTACCAATTTTCCCGATCGTCTTTTAAGTATACAACCAGACAACGGTCAAAGAACTAAGGCGTTTAATAATTAGTTTTGTCCGATATGTTTGTGTGCCGCGGTGGTCTAACGGTACAGCGCTCGACTCGAACCTGGATGGGCAAAGAGGTTCGATTGCCATCGCCAACTCACTAAATGCGGGCCTACGTTTGACTTCGCTAAAATGTCCACTACTGAAACATGCGCATTTCCCGGTAGACATTTAAAATAGTATCTCGACTTTCCAACTTTTCACTTATCAAGCAACGCCCAAATGCACCGAATCGATTCCAACGCCCCAATTGCGTCATTCGCCCATTCTTTCGACAATTTCCAACAGTTTGGCCCAGTCGTTTGGTGCCAAACAGTGCCTGTCGACGCCTACTCCTCTTGCGTCCAAATTTAGACCTACCAATGAAAAGCACTCGTCGTTTCAGCATGTCAAACGCGGTCGTGGTCGACCCAAGAAAATGTATTTTGGCTCCCAATCATGTCTCAATTTGCCTTCCACAACGTTAACTCCCAACTCCGAGTTGACCGTCCATTTGAGTCACAAAAAACGCGGGCGCAAACGTCTGTCCGACTGTCAACCTGTCGACTTTTCCAAACTGTCACACAAATCTGTGACAGACGATAGCGGTGCCGTCGATTGTGACGAGATGGTTAGCGATAGCGGCGCTCGAGACCGACAAGAGGAAGAAAATGGGCCAAGTTTTTGTGCTGCTTATTCAAAGCGTACGTGTCTTGCATCGTCAAATCCATTGGACAATAGTTGCTCGGCTGCATTGCAACCACCGAACGGCTATGAATTGAACTTGCAATACACTACCGATTGGGATGCTAAGGCGGACGAAATTTTAACCCAGGCTCAGCTCAAAGCCAGGGAATCTGTATTGAAATTGAAAAAGTTGTATTCCAATAACGATGTTGGCAAATCCAATTGCGTTGGACCGAATATTGTATATTTGGACGTGAGTTTGATTGTATAAAATAGATTGTTTTTGTATATGGGTAGTGTTTTCTGCATATGATGTCCACAGACTAGTTAGCGTTATAATGATTTCAATCTCAACGATATTACTGTTAGCACTTCTTATTCAATTCAATGTTTCAAAGTGCTATTAATGGTAGTAGCTTTACTATCAATTGTATACCCTTATTTGTGAATAAGTACGAACAGTACTGGAAGATAATATTGAAGTGACTGAACAGTTTGAAGAACATACATTGTATCTTGATTGTGCATTACAAAAAGAAACATTAAACAATAACTAATTAAATAACAGTTGACCAATAATAAAAAAGGTAAATAATTAACTTTGTTGATTGGTTTATAAATTGCTTAATAATTTGTCAGAAACGATTAACCAATAAAAATGAAGGCATTTAATAATATTAAGTTATACTTTTATAGTAAATCCATTTATCAAATGTTTTTCCCATTTAACAAGTGCTGTTGTGTATTTTTTAAAGTGTTCCAAATCTTCCCAAGTGACAGCTGTCGAATGTATTAAAGCTCGAACTACATATACTACGGATAAATTAAATTTGAAGATAGATGATGACGAAAATCAAGAAAAACTTGAACCAATATCAAAAGTGGTTAATTATTCAAATCCGGTTATCAAAGTTTTGACTGGGGCAAAACATGACAAAACTGTGAACAGTGGTGTTGATGAAGGTCAGTTGTTTGGTACGTTGTATTTAAAAAAACGGTTTACTTTAGAATATTTAGACGGAAATTACTAAAAGATAATGAATTTTGCATTTTCAGGGTTAATACAAACACTCAATTATTTTAGTTGATCACATGATCACTTCTTAATTGTTTTCCTTATTTATACGCCATATTAAACCATCGAATCCGATGGCTTGATCAATGTAACAGACGAGGAAGTATAACAACGTTTCTTGGCTGGTAGAAGCCATTCTTGTGACGGTGCCACTTTCTATAAGGATTGACAAGGCTGTCTGATTGTTGTTGGGGTTATTTCCTCAGCCCAAAGGCTACATATGATGTACGCCGAAGTAGAAGTCCGGTTATATGGCTGTACACTTGATTCCTTCTGTGTTAGTCTAGGTTCTTATGATAATCTAGTCAACGTGGAGGTGACAATTATTATTATTACCATCATTGGAAATTGAGACTTTATAATTATTACTCAAATCTTCAAGATTATTGCATCCTTTTATTTTTGATCACTTTTTAATAATCAGAACAACTAGTATCTTCGACGGCTTCAAATGTAGTCTTAAACTATTTAAATGCTATTCATATATATATATATATATATATATATATATATATATATATATATATATATATATATATATATATATATATATATATATATATATATATATATATATATATATATATATATATATATATATATATATATATATATATATATATGTTAAAGTTGAACGAAGTACGTGTGCTCAAGTGTATCTTATTATTATTATTATTTATTATTATTACAAAACCCTTTTGCTTTAAAAAAAAAAAAGCATGGGGCAATAAGATAACAATTACAGCAAAAATTA
Source organism: Cardicola forsteri (assembly GCA_025895645.1). NCBI lineage: Eukaryota > Metazoa > Platyhelminthes > Trematoda > Strigeidida > Aporocotylidae > Cardicola > Cardicola forsteri. The sequence continues at coordinate 251,638 of JAKXYG010001435.1, read as the reverse complement.
ATATCAGTCTTGTAATTCAAAGAGAACATGAGAAATCGAAGATTGAGCTTCTTTTCGGCTTTCACTCAACCCTGTCATTTGTGTAACTCTGTCATCGAGATACGTGCGATTACTTCTTTGCTGTTGTTTTCCGGAATGGCGTCCTCTTATTGTTTCCGTAGCAGTATGAATTTTTTACAGAGGCCAGGTTGCTAACCTTGCGCTCAAACCCTCCTCCTTTATCCAGGCTTGGGATTGGCTAGATTAAATCATTTCTGATCCAAACTAGGCGGAGTTAAGTGTATCTACAATACATAAAAAAAGTATACAATTCACGAATATGCAGCAAATGTCAAGTGAATGAATAAAGTTTGATGGCTAAAGGACAATATTTTTGTAAAGATGTGTGTGCTTATAAGATTTGTTATAACAGCCTAATTTTCTATTCACATAACTGTATATATATATATATATATATATATATATATATATATATATATATATATATATATATATATATATATGTTAAAGTTGAACGAAATACGTGTGCTCAAGTGTATCTACAATACATAAAAAAAGTACTTCGTTCAACTTTAACAAAAATCGATTAGAATATTTTTTCGATTATTTAGCATTATAAACAACTGTTTCTTTTAAGCAATTGTTTACGTTGCAATATAAGAAAGAGCACAAGCGTTTTATTGTACTTTTGCATATTTTCCAAATTATTTTTGTAGCCAATGGCAACGAAATTTTGGAATCGTTAAACAAACTCAGCTACAGCATAGATGAACCCATAAGCTCAGCAATTCATGGACCATTGGCTGTATTCAAGTAAGTGTGGCTTGGATATTAATACTAGACCCAAAATTGAGTTGCTATAAGTTTAAGTTCCACTACTGGCACTAAAATGTGGGTCCTTGGCTTTATTCATTTATTCATTTTGGTTGGTGACATGGTCAACTCAAAGGCTTGATAAGCGTAACAGGCGTAGAAGAATAACGAAGATTGACGAGACCGCCTGTGTTTTATCGGGGTTATCTCTCTTAGTCCAACGTCTGCATAAGGTATGCATACGGTTTATGATACATTTTAAGTACCCTGGATGTATGCTTGCACCCATTGGTCGAAGTTGAAGTCCAGTTATATTGCAGTGCACTCGGACCCGCTGTTATTAGTCTAGAGCATCAAGTGGAGGAGGAACAGTTAGTAATATCACCATCATTGAAAATTGAAACTTTATAAACATTACTCAAATCTTCATGATCGTTAAGATTCTCGGTTTTGGGTCTTTATTAAATATCCACTTGCTGAAGAATATTTTGATAGTAGTTACAGGATTACATTTTTATTAGTTTCACCTTTGCGTGCTATCTCAAATAATTTCATTTTCCTATTTTTATAAATCGTCAAAGTTTTTAGAATTGGGATGCTAATGATCCTGAGGATTTGAGTAATGCTTATAAAGTCTCAATTTCCAATGATGCTGATATTCCTGACTGTTAGTCCTCCACGTGGTGCATCCTGGACTAGGTGCCAACAGGCATTAGACTAATAATAGCAGGGTCCGAGTGCACAGCGGTATAACTGGGCTACCGCTACGGCGGGTGGGTGCGAACATACACCCAGGATACTTAAAAGGTATCTAAATGTATACGTATATCATATGTAGCCCTTGGGCTAAGGGAGATAACCCTGACAAAAAATCAGGCGGCCTCGTCAATCTTTGCAAACAGTGGCGACGTCACAAGGATGCCGTCTACCAGCCAAGAAACTTTGTTATTCTTCCACGTTTGTCTACGCTTGTCAAGCCATCGAAATCGATCGTTCTACATGTTGTATAAATATGGGAAATAATGAAGAGGTGACCACGTCACCAACCAAAATGAATGAATGAATTTAGAATTAATACAATTGTCTACTGACCTAACTGTAGTCTTCATAATAAAGTTTTGATAAAAATAATTCAAAGATTTGAGTTCTATTTTTGATCAACTGAATGAGTCAAAGTAACAATAATTTCGATTGCATTGCGATATTTACGAAGAGTGTCGTCCCATTCTCGATAATTATAGACTAGAAAGGTGAAATTTATTTTGGATTTGGTTGTTGCCAATTCTTGAAGTGTATTTTTGCAGAATGATTTTATTATTCAAATAGTTTACCTGGGATGTAACGGAAGATTGTGGAGTCTTAATTTTGATCGTCACCTCAACGTAACCGATTTTGGACTACGTGCAGCTAATTATATAGACTAACAATACAGATATTGAATGCATAGCGGTATAACTGGAATTCCGATGCATGTAAGCATACATCCAGGGTACTTAAAAGGTGTTTCAAGATTTATGTGTACCGCACGACTAAAGGAGATAACTCTGACAACAAAATCGGGCTTTTTTTATCAACATACAGTTTATTACCAAAAAAAAATTTGTTATTTCCCTATGTTTATTATGTATAATAAGCCACTAGAGTTTATCGTTTATTATGCACTAAAATTCGGGCCCTCGTTTGATTCTTTTAAATGTCTATATTTACTCAAAATTATTTCTTAATATCCTATGTGGTCCAGCAGTTAGGAATTCAGGCTTTCATGCGGGAGGTCCGGGGTCAACTCCCGAGATGGGAACTTCTGAGGATTTGAGTAATGCTCATAAAGTCACAATTTCCAATGATTGTAATATTCCTGACTGTTTATCTTCCACATGGTGCATCTTGGACTAGGTTCCCCTAGATATGTGGACTAATAACAGTAGAGTCCGAGTGCATAGCGGTATAACTGGGCTTCTACTATGGCTGGTGAATGCAAGCATACACCCCAGGATACTTAAAGTATATGTATACCATATGTGGCCGTTGGGCTAAGGGACATAATTCTAACAAAAAATCAGGCGGTCTATTCAATTTTTGTGGACAGTGGCGCCGTGTGTTACTGTTATCAAGCCATCGAGGTCGATCGTTTTCAATGCCCCATAAATATAAAGGAGATAATGAACAGATGTGATCATATCACCCCACCAAAATGAATGACATTTTTTGCGATGCATCAAACCAGTCGTAGCAATCAAATTGTTAACTACAATTCAATATTTTACATAATTTATCTTTCCTTTCCGGCCAATTCCAAAATCAGCACGTCGCAGTTGACCCAGCTTACCGAATTATGCGGTACCGATCCCATTCTGATCGAATACGTTTTGTCACTGTTGAAGTTTGTCAACCCCGTCGGTCGGTGGGCACGTCAATGGGCTGTAAACCGTCTGGATTTGCCACTCGACCATTTGATTTGCAGTCCAACACAAATGACCGAAAGTCACTGGACCGATGTGGCTCGTATTAATGTATGTTGTATTTTATTTTATTTTTTAAAATGCTCTATGCTGTTTTGAGACCAGCCAAGATGTGACAAATATTGACATTCTTGTATGGTTTCAAGTTTTGACAACAGCCATATTCATTCATTTTGGTTGGTGATGACGTCACCTTTCCATTATTTCCCATATTTATACGGCATATAAAAGAATTGACTTCGATGGCTTGATAAGTGTAACAAATGGAGAGGAATAACAAAGTTTCTAGGATGCTAGACGGTATCCTTGTGACGGCGTCACTGTTCGCAAAGGTTGACGAGGCCGTCTGATTTTTTGTCCGGGTTATCTTTCTTAGCCTAACGGCTACATATGATATACACATACCTTAAGCTACCTTTTAAGTATCCTGGGTGTATACTTGCACCCACCCTCGGAAGCGGAAGCCCAGTTATATTGCTGTGCACTCGGTCCCTGTTGTTATTAGTCTAGATGCCTGTTGGCACCTAGTCCAGGATGCACAGTCAAGAATATCATCGGAAATTTGGACTTTATAAGCATTACTCAACTTTTCAGGATTATTAGCATTCTTTGTGTACCTTGTAACTTCATGCGAACATACCTTTGGAATATATCGCAAATCACATTCAACCTGGTAGTTACTCTAGTAGGTCAATACTTATTTGTTTGCTTCCTCGACGTGATTGACATGAAATTCTTCCAATAAGTCACAGAAACCGTCCAAACCATGTCACGATTTTACTGTTCGCTTATTACAGTATCAAACCGCTGTTCCATATCTCTGTGGGTCTGGTTTGAATTTTGTACATAAACTCGACTGCAACCGGTCCCAGGTATGGTTAAGAAAGGAGGATGGTTTGGGCGCAAGATTAGCATTCTGACCTCTGTAAAAGAAATGCTGCCAATAAAAACAAGAAGACACCATTTTATCAAAATGCGGCAAAGAAGTGAATGCATCATGATTCTGATGACGGCAGTTTGTCGAAATCCGAATAGAATTTCAATCTTCAATGTCAACAATTTCATGTACAATTATGTTGAACTCTTTTACTTGTATAACTCTCTGTCCCTATGTACATTTAGTTCCAACTGTCCTGTTTCGTTGTTGTTAATATATTATTGGTTGGTTGGTGACATGGTGTCAGCATATTAAACGATCGACTCCGATGGTTTCATAGACATAACGAACGTATGGGAATAACGATGTTTAATAGCTGATAGATGACATCTTTGTGAAGGCGCCACTGTTTGCCGTATGATTTTTTGTCGGGGTTATCTCTTTTTTTCTAACGGCTACATATGGTATACGTATACCATGCGGCCTCGTCAATCTTTGTGGCATCGTAACAAAGATGCGGTCTATTAACCAATAAACTTGTTTATTCTTTTACATTTGTTACACTTATCAAACCATCGAAGTCGATTGTTTAATATGCCGTACGAATGTGGAAAATAATGAAGAGGTGACTAGGTCACCAACCACAATCAATGAATATCATCCAAAGATAGTGTTTATATTATTTACAATCAAATTTATTCCATACAGATTGACTCACCGATCTCTGCTGTCGACTGTTTGGACAATATCAATTTAATTTCGACGTTTTCATTCAAAGATTTTTTGCAATCGGACTATGCAACAAACGACTTGAACGCCGACGTTTCATCAGATATCGCCTCCGACACCAGCCTACCTTCCACAATTCAACAACAACCAGAATCGAAGCTTTGCCACAAAGACTCTGCATCGAATAGCAATCTGTCAGAGTGTCTTTTGACAACAATGCCACCAAATGGTTGCGATGTCAAATCGGATCAACTGCCAATAAGTTCCGATTGTCTTGCAACAACAACAACGAATTCTGTCTTGAAGAATGTTCTTGAGTCGTATTCTGTTCTAGGCAGCAACAGCAATAGTGCATCGGACAAGTCGAAGATTTGTAGCCGATCTCATGCTGATGTCGAGGCCAACTGCACAATTAGTCATTTGATTAAGGATAATACTTATGTCGTTTCGTCTTCACCTCTCCCAACGGCTTTTGCCTCAGTCCTCGATGCTTCCAAGTCAAAAGATGACGTTGTTCTTGTCCGCGACGATGATGATAATGCTCAGTTGAAAGACGCAACATTGGAAACAAATGTTGTCGGTCAGGATTTGTTGGAAAACGTTTGTGATAATCAGAATGGAGAAGCGTCCGTCACAAACGGATTGGTGAAAACTGATGAGGATTTGATGGTGCCTTTCGCCGCATGTTTGCCATCCGAAGCAAGTGTTGACGATGCAGGCTTGTTGGCAACGCATTCGGAAACCAGCCATAACCATAATGGAGAAGTGTCCGACACAAACGAATTGATGAAAACTGATGAGGATTTGATGGTGCCTTTTACCGCAATGTTTGCCATCCGAAGCAAGTGTTGACGATGCAGGCTTGTTGGCAACGCATTCGGAAACCAGCGATAACCATAATGGAGAAGAGTCTGTCACAGACGAATTGGTAAAAACTGATGAGGATTTGATGGTGCCTTTCGCCGCATGTTTGCCATCCGAAGCAAGTGTTGACGATGCAGGCTTTTTGGCAACGCATTCGGAAACCAGCGATAATCAGAATGGAGAAGGGTCTGTCACAAACGGATTGGTGAAAACTGATGAGGATTTGACGGTATCTTTTACATCATGTTTGTCATCCCAAGCAAGTGTTGTCGATCGAAACTTCTTAGCAAAACATTCGGAAATCATTGATGATGATAAAGAAGCTATTGAATGTATTGATATTGTAGCATCTGGGGACGTAAGGGTTCCTTCGACCATTGAATCGTTGAAAGGTGAATCAATAGTTGACAGTGTTGTTGTCAAGGCGGAACATTTTGCGACGAATAACGATAAACACGACATCGTGTCGTCGAATGAGGTAGTCAAAAGCAGCTGTGAATATGCAGATCAGTTGGCCAATAAAGTTGTGTCTTCGGCCATTTTGTCGCCCAAAATTGACTTCTGCTTGGAGTTGAAAGAAAATGGTTCCTTGTTGACGAAAAAAGTGCAATCGAATGCTCATGTGAAAGAATTGGACGAGCTTGGCGAAAGCTTATGTCGACAGCATGAATTTGTTGAAACAATTGACATTATTGGTGTACTGAAACAAGACACCGGTTTAGAGTTCGATGCAAGTGTTGCCGAACATGGAGATTGTGTACAGTTGAATGAGCAGGAACGCGACGACTCAGCATCTGGTGAATTCAAATTGGAGGACGTGATGGTTTCGTCGACTTTTGAGTCAACGAAAAACGTCTGTTTGGAGTCACATACGAATGTTGCCTTATTGACAGAACATTCGGCAATTAATGATGATGTACAGCCCAATGCGACAACAGAGTCGGTTTTGCTCTCGGCTAGTGTTGAATTGCCAGTTGAGAAACGTTTGGAAACAAATGTCATTGATTACCATTCGGAAATAAGTCAAACGGTTGGAAATGAAGGCTGTAGTAATGATGAAAGTAAATGTACAAAAACAATGCCAACTGAAAAAGTGATCTTATTTTCGACTGTTGAATCACCGAAACAAACTGACTTGAATAAGATTTGCGAAAATGATTCGTTCCAAGAATTTGAATCAAAAGGTCATTCGAGCACAAATGACGATATGATGACATTCCAACCGCATCTGTCAACTTCTAATAACCTTCAAACGACCGCCAGTGACTTAATACACAAAGGCGTTGGAGCTGACTTTGAAGAAAGCGAATTATCAGCCGATACTGATATAGAACATCAAGATGCATCGTTGTCTGAAACGAATTTTGACGGCGTGGGACATGTTATGGAAGAAGATTCCAAATTGGATAATTTTGACAATTTTAACAGTGGTATTTTCGTGATGACGCATCGAAACGAAACAAGTGATGCAATGAATGATAGTAAATTAGGACATGAATTGAGTACATGTGATCGCAATGCAATGGAAGTTGCGACTGATGATTCCAAAATAGAAGAGGTACAAAACGACGCTGTAAGCAGTTCACAATCTATGGACGAGGAAATGAAAAATGATAGTGAGGAGAATAAGATTGACCAAGATTATATTGAAAACGCAGGCGTAGTTTTTGGCACCGAAGTAAACGAGGATCAAGTAGAGATAGGGTCAGTGGAAGGAACTGGGCCGAATGACAACAATTGTTTTCAAATGGACGTCAGTGAAGCGACAACGGGACACAACGAGACGATAGCAACTGATGTTGACCCAAATTCTGTTTGCGAACCGATTAAAGCTGTACACGAAACTAAAGACGATGATTTTCTTGATGGGACGAATTGTCAACAGCATTTATCGAGTGCATTTGATGCTATCCGGATGGATTATTTAAGCGATTCTTCAAGCTCGGGCTGTTCTCCGTAGGCTTTATTAATGACTATATATAATATGTATTTATTTACTTATGATTTATTTCTACTGTTTTTTATACTTTTTTATGTATTTATATATTTTTTTGTATATTATACATATATATATGCAATATACGGTGGTTTTCAAACGATCTCAGTCAAATAGTTCAGTTTATTGTGATTTAAATTAGTTTATATTATTTTTTTTTAAACTACTTATTATTATTTAAGTAGTGTGTAATATGAAAGTAAATATTATAAAGTAACTAACCTGTTAGAGTAACTTATTGGGTTTAAATATCCAATGGTACATTTACTAGCATAAATGCTAATGTCGCTAGTAGTAGTTTTAATCATTATTATTCAAGCTTATGGATCACTGTCGATAGCTGATACAATTAGGCAAATTCCCCCTATTCTCATTTATAGGATGCCCCTTAATGCGTGAGGATGAGTTTAGATTTATAAAACAAGTGATTGATGTAAAAGAAATTAAATATTGTCAATATCTGTAGTGACCTCTGACTCAGAATTATTAAGTAATGAATATGTTGATAAATGTCGGATAATTAAAGCTGGAGAAGGTAGCATAAGTGTGCAAATACGAGTGGAGTGAATTAATCTTTAACAAGCATAAAACAGATGGTAAATTTTTGAAAACTAGAGCTTCCCATGCCGGGAGTTGAACCCGGGCCTCCCGGATGAGAGCCGGAAATCCTAACCGCTAGACCACATGGGACTTGTTGGTCCGTTGATAAACAATTATTTAAGCAAAATGCTTATTTATTCTAATATGCATGACTGATGGTGTTTATTCAGATCTCTCGAGTTGTCCCCTGATTCATATTTAAATACTTTTCGGGCTACTGATGACCTGTTTCCCAGAGTACTCAGAATTTGCATCTGTATTAGCCCATTTCCTCGCATACATATTCAATCTTTCTATAGAGCATGTTAAGCTACACAAAATTAAGTTTTTTTAGGTTTAAACCTAATAGCCACAGGTTTATAAGCATTTTATCTGCCCCGAGTAAAACATTAGAAAAGATCATCAATTCTTACCTTATTAGTTTCAACTTAAGTAATAACCTTTTAAACCCGACTCAACACGGGTTTATGCCATCGAGATCCTGACCCTCTAATCTAATGTCATTTACAAGTAATCTGACCAAGATACTGAAGTATTTACCCTCGATCGATGTCATGTGCTTTGACTTCTGCAAAACATTTGACAAAGTATCCCACTTCGCATTCAGTGTTGGATTAGGTGATTTCAACTTCTCTACCAACAATATAAACTTGGGTGTCTCTTAAGGGTCCGTCTTTGGACTGCTGTATGTGCAAGTAAAGGTATGCCATTTTTTTACAACAAATGCAAACAAATTATTGACTTTATGACAAATTATGTCAGTTTATAGTAAAAATTCATTACAGTAGTGTTCCCTTACCGAATTTAGTTCCACGTACATATTGTTCACTCTATGCAATAGTTATAATGTAATTTCTTTCTGTTCTGACACGTAATTAATCGGAATATTGCCAATTGTTTCTACAGATTAAGTAAATAAAATGTGTAAAAACGGATTGGAACCGAAAATAATGCTTTTATTTAACTAATAATAGTACTTGCGTTACTAATAATGTTTCTACAAAATGAAAAAATTACATTTAACAAGACATTTCAGTATTACTGCAATAATCTTTAAAATATCTACAATTAGTAATTTAACAACTTTAATACATAAATAAAACTGCTTTTTTTCCTAAACTGTAATTTTATTTCAATATACTGACTACTTTTATATCGTCAGTAGATCATAAAATGCTTATTTTCTATTGGCTGTTGTAATTTCATTGACACGCCTACTGACACATTTACACTGAAACTATCTCTATTGATCACAAATTTTTGTGGATTCTAACTTTTAACATCTGCTTATTGTTTATTATATATATCAACGACTTAACCTCTTTTGTTCAATTTGACATAGTGTCGATGATGTCAAGATTTGGAGTACAAACTCTGAACAATTGCAGCAGCATCTATAACTGGTCCCTAGAAAATTTGGACCATATTCAGAGCCTCAACTTCCCAGCCTAGTACTGTTTTCAATTTAGTTAAAGATCTAGGAGTCACATTTAGCCTCACCCTAAATTTTTCATTTCATCACAATAAAGAAGCACAGCCATATTTCCGATTTACTGAAGTTTTCGAGCGTAATGTAGGAAAAATCCCGGTCAGCTGCTCTCGTCTACCCTATCAGTTATATAGTAAACCTTACTCCGAGTAATGCATCCAAGGTATGTCTCCTATCTTAAAGATAGACATTAATATACTCAATAAAGTACAGATACATTTTACAAAAGCACTCAGAATGTTAGTTATTTTGATCGTCTACAGTCTCCTAAACTTTTTCCCGTTCAAGATAGGAGACTCCGGGGCTACCTTATTCTAGTATATAAGTTATTGAATTCTGATCAATTAGATCATCCTTCGCCAATGATTTTCGCAGAGGACACTCCTTGAAGGTGGAATAAATTACCAACACCTATCGCTTTGGCGTTGTCCTTAACATCAATCAAATCGGCCTATAATAAGTATATTCCTCGTACTTCTGTTTAATTTTGCTTGATATTTTTCTCCCTTTTTCCCTCTCTAATAACTGATGACTTTGAACCAAAGATCAACAGGGGGTGGTCTAGCGGTACATTACTCGAACTTGGATCTTGGTGGGCATGAGTTCGAATCCCATCATCGGTACTAAAATGCGGGCCCACGTTCGGCTTCGCTAAAATGTCCACTGCTGAAAGGCATGTTTCTTGTAAAATATTTAAAGTAATAAACATTAGAAAAAAATATAATTAACAAAAATTCGATTATTTGTTAGTAAATAATATGTTTTGAATTATAAAAATTTTACTTGGTTTTTTATTACAAAACACTAAAAGTATATTTTATAATAGTAAAATTAAATAATTTTTTAATATTAGTTCATTTTAACTGTAGATAATAAAACACTAACTTAAAAGGATTACTATTTTTCATACTAAAATAAGGTATTGTATATAAAAATATTTGTACAAACTTCAAATTTTACGGTTGGAAAGAAATGTATGGGACAAATATTATATTGGTTTTGTAAAATGTATAAACATCCAAATTCCTCATTTCTTCTGTTGTCAACTATCTCCTTTTGGGATCAAATTTTATTACATCTTTTGAACACTGATGATTGTGCTTTGGAACACATTTAATAACCACATATTTACCGTTTTTGTATATCTAACGGTAAATGTGGCTGGGCATTTTAATAATTGTTTTCTACAATAATAAAAAGAAACATCCTAATCCTTTGTTTCGGTTTCTTTTATTTAACGTCCAGTTGAATACTACGCGAGAATATTTGAACACATTATCCCCTAGCCGGCGTTCCACATTTTGTTTCGAATATCAACTATGTGTGTTATTTTCAAAATCGCTCACACCAGTTTCTACCTGCTCCCAACTTCCGAAACAAGCCCTTCCAAAAAATTCTATTTTAAAATGGAGCTGTGCATCCTCCTTCAAATGTCGTACAACAATTTCCAGCAACTCAACGTAACAACCGCCCACACAAAATTGCATTTTATATACAAGCCACATTTTCATTTCCTACACTAACGTGCAACACACTCGCAACGGTAGACAATAAAACCAACCAAGGGTAAAAAATGCGAAAGAAGGAGCCAATAAGAGTCAGATAACCTTTTGTGTGAGTGTAAGATTACTCGTAAGTTGGGGATGGAAATATTTCAAAAATTGTGACCAAATCTGCATAATGACGCAATACAAATCGAATAGTGCTGTGTAAATATTGATTTTTCCACCTTTTTTTCAAAGTCAAACAATCCCCTTTTGATAGAAGAATGCACCAACGTGACTCACACTCACTCATAGAGGTTGACCAATAGGATTTCTTAAAATTCTTTTTACCTTGGTTGGTTTTATCATCTCATTATTTGATTTGATAAAAAATATCGGGTCACACATTTTCAAAAAATCTCATCCCTTTGGCACTTCACACTACTTCATTCTCATTGGTTTAATTTTATTAGCTGAAAATTTTTGTGTGCAAAATAATCAAAGAACTTTTTGTTTTAATGTAACGACTTCTCTAGAAGCTTTCTTTTGTTTCACTTTTAGTTTGTGTACGTGACTGATTGTGACAATTAATAAACACTTCCAGTTTGTTTGTCTTCTTTCTATCTAGTTAGGGTGGACGGATCAAATCTTTGAAGTATAGGCCGTTTCTATACATTTTGTAACTTGGAGTCAGATTATTATTTGTATTGTCAATTCACTAAACCTTCCAAAATAAGTATTATATATAAAATCTTAATCAGTCGTATAGTAAAATATATAGAAAAAATATTATATATATATATATATATATATATATATATATATATATATATATATATATATATATATATATATATAACAATATCTCTGAAGCTAAAATCCAATTTATTTACGCCAGGGTCACAATTATTTATAAAAAATAATCTGTTATAACCTTATAAAATTAGTTGTAATTATATTTAAAATTTACATGAGAAAATTAATTTCAAAATAACACGAGCTAAAATAACAACTTTATATCTTTGAAAATTGCTATTTGTTAGTTCTAATGTTCATTATATTTATTTTGTTTTTTTGTATAATAGAACAAAACATGTAAGCATATTTAAATCAAAAAATTATTTGTCCAAATCAATTATCTGTTAAAATTTAGATACATAAAACTATATCAACATTTAACTAAGAGCATAACATACTAACCTTAAAAATAAGATACGTTTTGCACTTTTAAAATAGTTGACATAATATTGTGTCGATAATTTTACTCAATTTTAGATTATGAGCCAGTTAACATTTTATGCAAACTTATTATTAATAACAACATATATATATATATATATATATTCATAAAATTATACTTGTATTTTCCTTATCATTTATTTTATTTATTAATTTGTGTTTACTACTTTGAAAGTTTTACGGGAAACACCTATCAATGGTGGGCATTTTAGCAAAACCAAGTGTGGGCCCGCATTTAGTGCTGGTAATGGGATTCGAGCCCATGTCCACCAAGTCCAAACCAGCGCTGTACCTTGGGACCACTCCAACATATATATTATATAGTAAAACCAACTTTATTATATGATAGCTAGAAACGTTTTAATTAGTTAGTCACATTTTCTAAAATATGTTTTGACGGGGTTCTAATCACTTAATTTTTGATATAAAATTAATTTGATGAGAAAGTGGACAAGGAAATGAAAAATGAAGGTGAAAAGAATAAAATTGACCAAGATTATATTGAAAACGCAGGCGTAGCATTTGATATTAAGGCAAACGAGGATCAAGTAGAAATTGAGTCAATACGAGGAACAAGGTAGAATGACAACAATTGTTTTCAAATAAACGTCGGTGAAGCGACGTTTTCACAGTCAAATAGTTCAGTATGTAATTTAAATTAATGCTTTTAAATTCTAAACTACTTATTATCGATTAAGTAGTGTATAGTATTAAATAAATTTGTACTTGATATAATTATTAATCAAATTTTTCTTAACTAAATTTTCGATTTATAAAACAAACGATTAATGTAAAAGAAATTAAATATTGTCAACAACTGGAATTACCTCTGAGTCAACATTACTAAATAATAAATATGTTGATAAATGCTAAAGAGGAGTTGGATAATTAAAGATGTGAAAGGTAATGTGCAAGTGTGCAAATACCATTGGGATACGATTAGAGTGAGTTAGTCGTTGACAAAACTAAATGTATACCAACGTTTTAGAAAATGTAAGTTCCCATGCCGGGAGTTGAACCCGGGCCTCCCGGATGAGAGCCGGAAATCCTAACCGCTAGACCACATGGGATATGTTCATACAGCAAATAAATATTTCTCTAAGCACCCATTTACCAATCGTATTGTTATAGTTCTATCATTTTTCCAAACCGACTAAACATTTCTCTTGTTCTTCGGTTGTTCATGTCTTACAATAGCTTTAATATCAACAGAAATTATTGCTTTAATAGTTACATAGCAAACAAAAACTAGTAACATTGCTAGGATACCATCAATCCCAAGGATATGAATATTAATTTTAAAAATTCTTCCTTTTGCTTACCTCCCTTATCCTCTAGACGCAGATTACACATAGATTAATGACAGGTATATTCCTATCTAGATAGATCAGAAATGATTCAATCTAGCCAGTCCCAAGCCTGGATAAAGGAGGAGGGTTCGAGCGCAAGGTTAGCAACTTGGCCTCTGTAAAAAATTCATACTGCTACAGAAACAATCAAGAGGACGCCATTCCGGCAAAGAACAGCAAAGAAGTGATCGCGCGTATCTCGATGACAGAGTTACACAAATGACAGGGTTGAGTGAAAGCCGAAAGAAAGCTCAATCTTCGATTTGTAGAATTTTCAATGCCAAAACCTTGTCTCATGTTCTCTTTGAATTACAAGACTTTGATGTTAATTTTTGCTGTAATTGTTATCTTATTGCCCCATGCTTATTTTTTAAAGCAAAAGGGTTTTGTAATAATAAAAAAATATTCCTATCGTGTGTAACCGTCCAACTAAGGAACAATACTAATAATAAATCAGGGTGACTCATTGATCGTTGTGAATACCTTCACAAGGATACCCACTTATCAACCATAAAATCTTCATTTCTTCCTTATAAACATTGTAGGATGCAATTGCTAGAAACGTCTTACAAATATGGAAATATAGGTAACCAAGTTACCAACCCCGTCAGCTGACTTTTGACATAAAATAAATTTAATGAAACTTGTCCCATCTATAAGCACATTCATCCTAACTTCAATAATCGTACTTCTTACTCCACCACTGCTGACATACAATTTGAGCACTCAAGAAACTTGCAATCCCCACATCTATCATAAGAACCGACAAGACAATGAAAAGAAAATTGAACAAAAAAAGCATCAACACCATTCATATTTTTGCCAAACTAAATCCCCACCTTCCGAAAAAAAGCAAAATAAAAATCAATAAATAAGCAACGCATCAAAAAGAAAAAAATACTGTTCATCCTAAAAAGCACCACAAATTAATATTACACATTGACAACTAGTAGAGCAAAAATATAATATTATCAAGTCAATATTTGAGATTCAGTCACTGGAATCAACCAACACCAAAGCATAGCTAATTGCTGTAACAAAATATACAGCGATTTATAATAAATTGAGCAGCGAGATTATTCAATTTGAAATAGGAAATCATCATCTCTAATAGAAAATTGGCTAACCAATGTGATAAATAAATACATTAGGGCAATTCACAAAAAATGACACACACACACACACATAATGATTGTCTCAAAATAAATGGGCCATCGCTTGTGCCACGTTGATTTGGATATAAAAAAAGGAAAAAGACCGCAATTTAAATGCATTTTCAAATCAATCCTTGAACGCCGTTGTCACGAACAATCCACATGCCGTTCAAGTGAACAGTCTTCGAAGTCGTATCGTCGTGACGACGATCACCATCATCTTTCAAAGTTGCCACATGAGTTGAAACAGGATCGTTTGTGTGCAACGTCGGTTTGACGGCCGAAACGGGACGTCGTATGGCAAGGGATTTGGGAGGTTCCATTGGGCCTTGTGCTTTTCGACCTGCAATTGACAAAACACGCTCATTGATTGTATTATCGTGGATGATTTGAGTAATGCTTATAAAGTCTCAATTTCCAATGATGGTGATATTCTTGACTGTTCCTCCTCTACATGGTGCATCCTGGACTAGGTACCCATAGGCATCGAGAATAACAACAGCAGGGACCGAGTGCACAGCCGTATAACTGGGTTTCTGCTTAAGCGGGTGGGTGCAAGCACACACTTATTTAAAAAAGGCATCTTAAGGTATACGTATACCATATGTAGTCGTTTGTCTAAGGAAGATAATCCTAACAAAAAATCAGACGACAGTGGCACTGCTACAAGATTACAGTCTACCAGTCAAGAACCGTTGTTATTCTTCTACGTTTGTTACGATTATCAAGCTATCGAAATCGATTGTTTTAATATCCCGTACAAATATAGATGACTGTGTCACAAACCACAAAGATACCATCAACTCACAATGTGATGAAAACAAATCGATGCGTGACAAATGTTAGTGACATTTGTATTTTAAAATATTTATCTCACAATAACGCTTTTATTTCAATTCAGATGGACATGCGTACACACAACATAAACGTCGCTGGGCGGTACAGCGCTCGACTCGACCCTAGATGGGCATGGGTTCGATCCCCACCACCGGCCCACTAAATGCGGGCTCACGTTCAGCTTCCCTAAAATGTCCACCGTTGAAAGATGGGTTTCCTGTAAAATCATTTAGCAATAAAAATAAAAATTGCAACTCCTTCAACATTCTGCATCTTAGTTTTGTGATACGATTGATGGATTGAAGAGTAATTTTATATTCACGTATATATATATATATAGAGAGAGAGAAAAAACCTCTACCGTAACTGGTCCCAAATCTGGATGAGAAAAGAGTGTTTGGACACAGGATTAGCATAGAAACAATATGAGGATACCATTTCATTAAACTACGGCAAAGAAGTGAAAGCAGCATGCTTCCAATGACGTAATGTGTGAGTCCCAACTATCGACACCAAAAACAACACTGTCACAACCCCGACACAATAGGCCTACAGATAAACAAAACTGTTAACTTACCCGTCAATGATTTGCGCCCACCGCGAACAGTCTTGGGACCAGCCTGTACTTCGCCATTCACCTGACAGCTCGACACCGCCTTGGTCTTGGCATAAATCGGCATTTGTGATTTCAAGGCGCCGACTGGATTCTTGCGCTGCTCGTGTTTGGCCAAAGCTTGACTGACCGAATCAAACGACAGCTGATGAGCAGTTGCCGGCAAATTTGTTACCGAACCCGCTGCCGAGTTAGAACGGCTGGCAGCTAGGGACCGATTGACGGCAGACGATGGAGCTGTCATGGCCGACCGACCGCGATGGATGTTTAACGACGACGAAGGAAGGCGGCTCGATTTGGATAACGTTGGAGGAGTTTCGATTGATTTTTGATAAGCGCCTTTCGACTTCAAAACAAAATTGAAAACGAATAGAAATGAAATACAATAGCTTCTTTAACAAGATCTCCCCAATGGGGTATGTTGGCTAAGATGGAATTGCATAGAGCTAACTTCCATACTAATCGGTCTTGTGTATATGTAAATATTTTATAATTGTAATATACATCCAGGATAGGTAAAACCTATCTTAAGGTACACGAATACAATAGATGGCTACTGGGATAGAGAAAATAACCTTGACAAAAAATTAGGAGGCCTTGTTAATCTTTGCAACCAATGGTACTATCACAAGAATACTATTTATAAGTCATAAAATTTCGTTATACTTTTACGTTTGTTATGCTTATTTTACACAACGTCAACTCTCACTATTTTCCATATTTATAGGGCATATAAAACGATCGACTTCGATGGTTTGGTAAGCCGTAGTGGAATTTCAGTTATGCCGCCGTGCACTCGTACCATGCTGATATCAGCCTAAATACCTGTTGGCATCTAGTCCAGGATGCACCACGTGAAGAACGAACAGTCAGGAAAATCACCATAATTGGAAATTGAGACTTTATAAACATTACTCAATTCCTCAGGATCATTAGCATCCTGCTGTACAAATATAGAAATAATAAAAAATGATAAAGTTTCATAGAGAAGGCAACGCGAATTTACTATTTTTTTTAGTACCAACGCAGCTCTTACAAATTATCCACTCGGCCCATCATTACATTGCTTTCAAATACAGTGATCCAGTTTAAACAGTTATAGTCAGACAATTTGACTGAAAAGGGACTGCAGTATACTACACATTGTGCAGTAACTTTACCGACATCAATCATAAATAAACAACTCAGATGTTAATTGGTCAGACATTAAGAATATAGAATGATGGTGATTGGTTGGAAAATATGCCGTGTAAAATAAAATAATAGCAGTGTTTATAACGATTGATAAAACTGCTTGACATTCAAATAGTTGCATTCATTATTTTCATATTTATAAGAATATTCAACAATTGAATAAACATAAGACAATAACAGACTTATTAGGATAATAAACGGCATCCTTGTGACGGCGCAACTATTTACAAACATTGATTTTTTGTCAGGGTTATCTCCCTCAGCTCACCGGTTATACATGGTATACATATACCTTAGGATAAATTTTAAGCATTTTAGGTGCATGCTTGCACTTATCTATTGAAGTGAAAACCCAGTTAAACCGCTGTGCACTCGGTCCCTGCTGTTCTGTCTAGATCCCTAGGGGCACCTAGTCCAGGATGCACCACGTGGATGTGACAGTCAGGAATATCACCATCATTGAAAACTGAGACTTGTTAAGCATTACTCAAATCCCCATAATCATTAGTATTCCCAGGTTACATATGGAATACATTTAAATATCTTTTATGTATGCCTGCACTCGTCCGTCAAGATGAACGGTAGATGCATCCGGTTCTTGTTCCACTTTAGTCTCAGTCCATTAATACTAGAGGGAGGAAGTGTGTCTATGTGTGTGGAACAACAAAGCTCAATTAAAACTTGCCTGATACTTGAGGGTGCCCGGTTTGAGATAGCGTCCGTTTGATGTTTGGGTCACTGTTGCTTCAACTGAAGACTTCATTCCTCCACCAACTGGTTTTGTAGTCGGTTTCGTTGTTGACTTTTGGTGCAACTTAGAATCTTTGTACGACAAGCAGCCGTTTTGTGTCGTTACTTTGACCGGCTGACTGACTTTCGGTTTGATGTCAGATAATGACTGACTGGATGCAGCTGCATTTTTGACTTGCGAATTTGAATTCTTGTTGGTCACCATCAATTTAGCGATAACATTCTGTGTTTGTGCATGTAGATTAATTACAAATTAACATGAACAAGTTTATTTGTTATATATATATATATATATATATATATATATACCGGAGTGGTCTAGCGGTACAGCGCTCAATTTGGACCTGGGTGGGCATGGGTTCGAATCCCACTACCGGCACTAAAATGCGGGCCCACGTTCGGCTTCGCTAAAATGTCCACTACTGAAAGATGTTTCCCATAAAACATTCAAAGTAGTAAACATAAAATATAATCAGCCTTCATTATTTGAAAATTGTATCCTTATTTGTTGTTTGTACTCTGGTAGAAGCTTTGAATTGTATTACTTGCTGCACAGCACATCCAGTAAACTACACTCAAGCAATAGAACTATTAACGCAATAACTATAAACAATAATAGTAGTAGTCGTAGTAGAAATTAAGAAAACAAACCTCGACTCCATTGGCAATCAGCTGTTCTTGCTCCAGTCCCGATATCAAATGTATGCCATTACCACTCAACGACGTCTTCTGGTTCTTCAGTGTCGAGACTGGATGCTGAATGTACGTCTTGGGTTTGGCCAACTTGGTAGGAGCACGAAGACCAGACAAGGGCGCATTTGCCGACGTTTGGGAATCTGTAAAAGATGACGCGGTAAATGCTGTCATAGTCGTCGCCAACAGGCAAAAACGCAATAGACAATTCCTCGAACACAATGTATGTTATACCCGGATGTTGGGCGGATTCGCGTTCAAGAGAGCTACTTATTATCTGAATATTTTGGCTTGCTAACCCACTAGTCCCAGGAATCAAAACAAGAACACAGCACAAGGTTTGGACCAAAATCAAATATTACAAATGACACAACAAATACAAAAAAATTGGCTTGTTATCCAGTCCATTGGCTGTCTGTCATACAGTACGACTTGGCTGATTCGTCGAATGAGTCATTTATCGATAGTAAATCAGTGTCGTCCTAACAACGTCTCAATTGAACATCGGGCTAAGGATAAAGTATTGGTATAAAAAGAATGCGCCCGGTAGCACAATTCATAGAGCCTCCTGATATGGATTCAGCGCTCCAACCTCGTTGACAGAGCACTAGGCTTAAAACTAGGTCGATTCGAGTTTCATCAAAACATTGAAGCAGTAAAAGCCTATATATATGCCTTTTAAGTACCCTAAATGTAGCTTGCACCCATCCATCAAGGCGAAAGCTCAGTTATACTGCTGTCTAGGTGCTTAGGTACACTTCGATCAGAATTCGGCAAGTAAATATAACAGTGAGAAATCATTGGAAATTGAAACTTTGTAAGTATAATTCAAATCCTCAGGGTGATCAGCGATTCCGCTTGAATAGATTGATAGAGGAATGCATTCAACGTATTTGTAATATATTTCTAGATATACCAATGACTAAGAAAAAGCACTATAATTAAAAATGGAATAGATATATCAGTCCTTGCAAATAACTAGTGCCTTCACAAGGGTGCCGCTTTTTAGTTTAAAAAACTTCACACATTTATCGTACGTAAAAGTAAACACACCGGTGGTTGTTGCACTTTGAACATCCGCCGGATATACAACCGTCCGACTCAAAGCGCTACTTGTGACATTTCTGGATCCAGCACCTAAAAAATTCATCGATTTTTTGGGCTTATTGCCATTTTTTCCACACAAATCTCGAGGCAACGTGCACTGAGGTTGGGAATAAGTACCGCAACTAGCACCCAATCCAATTTGCGGCTTGTGAAGTCTGGACGTTGGCTGGGATTTGCTATTTGATGTAGCGATGGGCTTCGGGCGTGGCATAGCCGACGAAATGCATTCTTGGAGCAGCGAGTGTTCCAAACCGACGGATTCGATGCTCAAAAGGGAGGAAAAAGATGACGTATCTTCGGGTGCCTTGTCGGAATTGAACAGATTCTTTTTGGATGAGTCATTTGAAGTATGGTTTAGTAGTTGAGGTGTGTGTTTGGTCAAAGATTGGTGATGACGATCGTCTGGTGTAGCAACAAAATAATTTATAGTTAATTCGGTACGATTTTAATTATTCTGATGTGTTTTATAAATAGTTTTTTAAACAAGACCATTCAATCAGATATTTTGATTGCTTCAAATAACAGCTTTCTAATCCGAACTTCTCTAGTAGCCACATAATATTTAAAAAATCAGTTCTGCTATGCCATGTGTCGGAGTGGTGAGTTCAACTGGATGGGCATGGGTTCGACCTCACTACCGGCTCCCATTCGGCTTGATTAAATTATTCACTAGCTGAAAAATATTTCCCTAAAAATATGGAAAGCAGCAACAATTTAAACATATTGATGATAAAATACAATTATAATTTGATCGATTGATAATTTTTGAAAATATGACCTTGATCACAATCACAACACGAATAAATTCGTCTACGTAAAAACGTGTTTAAATAATAAAGCTTTGTAAGCAAAGAAATAACAGACAAAATCCGATTCCTTTAAACAACAAATCAAAAGAATGCCTTCAACGAATTTATAAACGTAACAAACGTAGAAAAATAACGTAGTTTCGTGGTTGGTAGACGGTATCCTTGTGACAGCGCCATTGTTCGTCAATACTGATAAAACCGCGTGATTTTTTGTTATGGTTATCTTCATTAGTCGAACAACTGCATATGGCATACGTATACACTAAGATACCCTTTTAAGTATTATGAGTTTATGCTCGCATTTATCCACTTTAGCGAAAGCCCCGTTATACCGCTGTACACTTGGTTCATGCTCTTATTAGTCTAGACACCTGGTTCAGAATGCACCACATGGAGGAGGAACAGTCACGAATATCATCATCATTAAAAATCGATATTTTATAAGCATTACTCAAATGCTCAGAATCATTAGCATCACAAGACATGACGATGTATTTCGTCCTAACCCAATCCAATTAAAACATCATGTATTCGAACACCTCGTGTGCCACAAAAACCAACCTTTGTACAAATCCAAATGATTAGCCAAAACAGATGAATAATTCGTCGTAGGCATCGGTGCCACAGTAGCTTTGGGTCTCAATCCGGCACCGTTACCCAAACCGCTTGGCAGTCGTTCTTGAACATCGTCGATAATAACCGCTTTGCCACAATCAATTAGGCGCAAATTCGACTGGGACAAGGGCGATAAATTGTCGTCAACTGTCAGCGGCGTTCCTTCTACGGCATAATTGTGTAAACAGTCGTCATTATCATCATCACCGTTATTGTTGTTGTTGCTGTTGTCGTTCGCCGACGGTTCGATGTGACACCGATTGGCATACGACACTTTGGGTGGTGGCATCGCCGATTGAATAACTTCGGTCAGTAAATCTGAAGACGACAGCAAATCGGGACCATTGAACAGACTCGATCCAGACGAACTTTGACGGTTCGAATCGACCGTAGGAACGTCCTGTTTGGCGGGCACAAGGTCACTCAACGAACTGGCCTTGGTCGACGACTCGAAAGGCGTATCTTCGACAGCAAACGACTTGAGCGAATCGTCGTCAACAAGTTCCAAATCATGATGATGATGGTGGTGGTGGTGATGATGGAAGTAAGGGATGTAATGTTTGTGATGCATCACGTGATGATGATGGTGATGATGTGTCGATGTGGGAATTGACGAGTAGTGAGTGGTAGACAACGAAGGCATAGCTGACTGAATACACTGCTGCAAAATGTCTTCATTATCATCTTCATCTTCATCATCATCATCATCTTCATCATCATTGTGATTGGAAGCAATCTGGTTGTCCTCCTTGAGCGAAATAGCGTCAAGGGGAGTGCCTTCTTCGGCAAATGTCAATTTTACTTCCTCGTCTTGATGTTGGCTAGCACTCAAGTCGAATTCCGAATCGGACGACTTCCTCCTGCACGATACCGACGAATGGGGACTTTCGGGATTTGACTCACATATTGCCAAATCAATAGACGAAATGTACGAAGATGTTCCTCGCGAATAAACAAGTGGCGACTGTTTGGATGACGTGTAGAGATGATCGACTAGAGGTGGCTGTGGTGGTGGTGGTGGAGGAGGCATAGGGAATGAATGACCAACGCCATTGGTATCCTGAGGTTCGTCGATCAAATTCAGTGATGACGTGTTGAGCGGACTGACCAAGTTGGAAACATCTTCGGGAGGCGACGGGAGGTAGACACATTCGTCCTCATCCTCGTCTTCTTCTTCCACGTCGCCATAATTCCTATCGACAGATGATCGATGACTAGCATGGTCGCCGCGGGTGTACATCAACGATGAGTAGGTCGATGGTGATTCGGTCAGGTTTCGTAAGTCCGAATGGGAATGTTTGGCCGAGTTGGACGAGAAGGGAGTGCCTTCTTCGGCGTACACACACGTTTGATCATCGTGATCCACCAATCCCGGCGAAGACCACAAGCAGTCGACAGAAGGACGATAGGCATCAGATTGTTCGTTCGACACTCTCATGCGCTCTTCTTCTTCACCTTCATCGACCTCGTTATCGTCATTTTCATCATTGTCGTCACCGTCGTCGTCATCATCAACACCATCATCCGTTAACTCGTCATCTGTTTCGGCTTCGAACACGACCGACAACAAACCGAAACGAAGACGTGCACGAGGATTAACTGATCTTTTAGTACAGACTGTTCCTGTATGGCCAACATCATCTTCATCGTCACGTTGTGAAGGTAATGATGTATCGACTGCAAAGTGAGTGGGGTCTGATGGATTGAGCAAATTTCGGAACACAGCCAGTGAACTACTGCGAATGAGGTCGTGATTTGATTGAGTCAACTTTTCAATCACGTCCAAAGCTCCTAGTTGCACCAACAAGTGACGATCGGGAATGTGACACGTGTGATCTGGATTTGATGTGGCACACGTGAGGTTCCACAAAGTTCCGCAAACGTTTACGATCACTGTGAGGCTGGGTGATTGATGCAATAAATTGAGTAGTATTTGGTAACCGTTGAACTGGCGTAGCAAGGTTCTGCCAACAGGATGAAATATTGCATACAAATTACAATGTATCACTAATTGTTGTTGTTAGGTGAAAAGAACATTCAACAAAAAGATCAACTACAAAACAATAAACTAATATTATTGGTTGTTAGATGTTTAACCAATTATTTATCGTACACCCCCTCACTTATTCTATAGTCAATTGCTTTGGTAAATTATTTATCTATTTTTGAACCAATCAAAGAAACTTTACAATTATTGGTTTACTATTACGATAGTTTTCCTATTTTAGGCTACAAATATGATGCCCACATAAATCGTAAATGACCTTAATGAAAAAACAAAATGCAGCATTTCAGATACGTTATTGACAAGGTTATCTATTTGTTATTCCCACTTCGTAAATTATGTCGAACAATTTCCCTTCATTATTTTAAACATGGAAGAATTTTTTATGTTTAGCAACATTAAGAAAATAATTAGCAAAAGAACGTTACCCTTGTAATAATACCAGTATTCACAAAGGTAAACGAGAAGCTCTACTTATGCCAATGAATTTCCCTTCACATACATGCCTACATTGACCTATCCTTATAAGTACACTGGATATCTACAATGGGGTAACTAGTGTCGCAGTTGGATCTATGCAGATATAAACTAGAAAAAAAAAACCCAATTGAAGGTTCACATCTGCAAAGGGGGAACCCAGATATGTTACTGTGATCTACATACTTTCTAGATTTTAATCCACATCTTAACTGCATTCAAAATAAAGGTATATGGTGAAAGGTTTCGTCAGCAGTACCACCTATTTAAATAAACGTACCGATAATCTTCTCGCATGGCAATTACAGTAGAAATATTTCGCAAAATGCCTCCGCTATTCTCGATAATTACTAAGTTTTGGCCAATATTTTGATCGTTCAATAAATGCAACAAGAACGGAAATACACCATCGACACTAAACGAGGAAGAAAAAAAATGAACACTTTTTAATCCACATTATCATGGTAGTGGCATGGTCACGGCTTCACAATTTTCATATTCTTAGAGCATATATAAAACAATCGCCTGTCATAGTTTCAAAAGCAATAAAGTAATGAACTGTCTTGACCAATGGGTGGCATCCTTGCAACAACGCTACTTAGTATAAAAATTAACAAGACAGACAGTCCAATAAGATATATCTCACAATATCTGCAATCTATATTGTCCCGCGTCCCGAATGTACCAGATGGAGCTAGGCAAAAACAAGAATATCGGCATCATTAGAAATTGAAATTCGTCATGACCATTAGTCGAATACATAAAATAAAAAAATAAAAACTAACCTGCAAACAGCCCGCTTGTTTTGTAAACAATGAGCACTCAAATTCCACAATGTACTCAAAGTTGTACGCAATGTAATGTCGCGTTGCGAAGACATCGAAGCTAGGGTCAGACGTTTGGCTGCACACACGCGTCTAAGAGCGGCCTTGCTACGTACGTCCGTACGCCAACTGAGATTGCGCAATACACTAGCAGACACCTGGTAAAACACAAAAATTGTCATATATATATATTGACGGGCAACAAACATTATTCATCATAAGCAGTAAACGCTGTTGAAGATTAATTTTAATTGATGATGTGATCACCTCTTCATTATTTTCCATATCTATATCACATAAACGATCGACTTCAATGGCCTGATAAGCTTTACAAACGGAGAAAAATAACGACGTTTCTTGGCTGATAGACGGCCATTGTTCGCCACATGATTATTTGTCGGAGTTATCTCCTTTAGTCTAACGGTTACATATACCTTTTATGTACCCTGAGTGTATGCTCGCATCCACTCGCCGATGCGGAAGCCTAGTTAACCGCTGTGCAATCGCTCCCTGCTGTTATTAGTCTAAATACATATGGGCACCTAGTCCGAGATACACCACGTGGAGGAAGATATCACCATCACTAGAAATCGAGACTTTATAAGCATTACTCAAATTGTCGAAATCGTTAGCATTCCTATTTAGACAGTACCAGTCAAATAATTTTTTAAATCAATAGCACTACCAGGTTGCCAAACATGACAAGTGATCATGGTTTAAATGTTTGGATTGCAAAACAGCATATAGATCACTGTTAGTACAGTCTCTATTCTTCAATTTATCTGGTCGTAGGTAATCTTATCATTCGAATAAACGACTCCAACAATGCATCATCACCTTCAATGTTCCGTCATCTGAAATACATTTTACACCACCGGTTCAAATAATCTACATAATTCCTACAACACCATGAATAAAACATACCATGGCTCGAAAACAAAATCTCGAATCTTTGACTAAACAATTTGTTTTCAATGCCTTAATAAACCGCTTTTCCCAAAACGCCCCGTTAAAAAATCGGGTGTTTCATTCAATCACACCGCCTGCCTAGATACCTACTTGTTAAAAAGGGGGCCAATTTCCGCTATTAAAAACACACTAAAATAGTTCAAGGTCATTATAAAAACAACCGATTGGTTGCTGCACCTCCTCTACCTGTTTCAATTCTTCGTTGCCCAATTCCAGTTGGACAAGCAACGCCTCCAGATTGGCCAGTCTTCGGCAAATCATCGCTTTGTTTTCGGCCGCGCCGTACGTCAGATTCGTCAAAGCCATGCACACGTACCGTCTCAAAGCCAAACTGGTTTCGAACGCATTGCCCGATGGTGATGGTCCCTTTGAAAGCCATAGGGTTTGTTCGGTTCGCAGAAGCGAAATGAGGGCATGAACACCACCTATTTATTTATTAACACAAGCTTTAATCCATCAATAGAGGTACAGATTCAGCATATACATACATACATAACATACTATTAGCGATATCAAACAAAACAATACAAAGTGAAAAATTAGACAAACTAATCAATTTATATTATTATCAAGTGACATAAAGTTATCATCAATGTATTGGTTTAGCCAGGATTCTTGAATCAATATAAAACAACTGTTTGACATAGATTTTTGCATTAATTAGTAAACGCAAATTATCAATTTTATCAACAGCAGATTTTGCAGTGAAAGATAGTAGTATTAGTGACAGTGACATATTTTCTAGTAAAGTGGATTTTAAAGTACATTGAAATCAACTATGATGATATATACTTTTATGTTTAAAAGGTTGTTTTGTAGATATATTTTCAAAAAAAAGGATTAGGTATAAAAGAAAAATTAATGTCACTATTAGATTTTAATGGTACCAATAACAAATCTGTCAAAATGAAGTTTCATTATTTGTTGCACAAAAAAAGAAAAATAAATAAATAAAAATAAAATTCATTCATTTTAGTTGGCGACGTGGTCAATTCTTCATTATTTTCCATAAGCGTGACAAACCTAAAAGAATAACGAAGTTTCTTGGCTGATAGACGACATCCTTGTAACGTTGTCACTGTTCGCAAAGATTGACGAGGCCGCTAAATTTTTTGTCAGGGTTATCTCCATTATCCCAACGGCTGGTATACGTATGCCTCAAGATAACTTTTAAGTAGTTTGAGTGTACGCTTGCACCCATCTATTAAAGCGGAAGTCCAGTTATACGACTGTGCATTCGGTCCTTGATATTATTAGTCTAGATGCCTAGGGGGTATCTAGTCCAGGATACACCACGTGAAAGAGGAAGTCATGAATATAACCATCATTAAAAATTAAGATTTTATAAA
This sequence comes from Cardicola forsteri, assembly GCA_025895645.1. Classification (NCBI taxonomy): domain Eukaryota; kingdom Metazoa; phylum Platyhelminthes; class Trematoda; order Strigeidida; family Aporocotylidae; genus Cardicola; species Cardicola forsteri. The sequence continues at coordinate 224,343 of JAKXYG010001435.1, read as the reverse complement.
AATTACTCGAATCCTCAGCATCATTAGCATCCCAATATGTTTATATAATTTCCAAATATATATTATTGAATAAAAAGATAATGGCAAATAATATAAGTAATGTATATAATCATGGTAAATTAGAAACACAAGTGTTGAATGTTTTAAATATTGTGCAAGTAGACTAATTACTACATAACACAGTTGAGTAATAAGCGTTCAACAAAACGGTCAAATTTCCCGTACTTGCGAAGTTGAAAATTTCAGCATCATTCGGTGTTTGTAACATTGCACAAATTGTGCCGCAAATACTACTAAAAAGATTCATTTTCCAATCAAATACATAAAACAATCTTGTTGCTCCATGGTATTTAGAGAAAAAGAGTATTGCAATAATTACATACATATATATATATATATATATATATATATATATATATATATATACATGAACGCAGCTACTTCTCCACTATTCCTATATTAATACAGCACATTAAACAATCGACCCCAATGACTTCGTAAACATAACAAACGTAAGAAAATGACAAAGTTTCGAAGTTGCAACCGAGCAACTGCTAGCATAGATTAACAAAACTGACCGCTATTTTGTCAGGATCATTTATTTAGCCCAACCGCTACATCTAGTATATCTGAGTGCATGCTTGCACCCATCCACCGTAGTGGAAATTCCAGTTATACCGCTGTGCTGATCTAGACGCTTCAGTACACCTAGTCTATGATGCGCCCACAAAGAGGTAACAGTCGGGAATATCACAAGCGATCGTGCAAATATTGTAGGAATAGTGACGAAGTAGCCACGTCACCAACTACATCTAATTTGGGCTCAATGTAGTCGGAAAAAAGCACAAAAACGTGCTGTCCACCATCGAATGACACCTACCCAATTCGCAGATTGCACTTCGATGCGTTGATTCGAATGACAAACGCACAAGAGCAGCAACTTCGGCAACTGGACATCGTATCGACGACAAGTGTTTCGGTTTGGCCTGATGGACCAACGTGTACAAATGAATTGCGTTCAATAATTGAACAATGTTCATGTCGCGTTCGTGAAGTGAATGTTCGGGCTGGCACAGGAGAGCCAGACGTTGAATGGCCTGATGAAAATGTTGGAAAATAATTGCATGCTAAGATATTGTTGAATAAATACCACTATTAATAACACCAAATTTTTATTAGCTACAATCATCGTGGCACTCCACAAGAGATTTTGTAAAATCTCTCCAATACACTTCTTCTCCCTTCAAGAAAGCTTTGTATATAATACCATTTTCACAGTTCAAAAATATCTACTTAAATCAATTTCAGTAGTTTATTTCTAACAACAAAAACTAAATCACGTACTTGCAAGGCGACCGATTTCAACTCAATCAAGGAGGTATTGGGCGGTAGCAGTTGGTTTGCTGATGCATTCAACATCTGTGCCAAGTCATTATCCAATTTGGACTTAGAAATCATCTCTGCAACGTCCAAATCAGCCTGACAATTATCGTCTAATGATTCTAAAAAATCGAAATGTGTTAGAAACAAAGTCACAAGTTAAATACGCTTCTAATGTTTCGTATGCAACAAATTCAAAAAAACTTTGTATAAGCGGTCAAACAAAGATGATGTTATTCGTTGTATTATACCGAAAACCAATGAAGAAATAAATTGCTTAATAGTGCAATCATGAGTACCTACAGTTGTTCACACTAATTATTTATTAGAAAAACCATTTTTGCCAAGAAGGTAGATGTAGTCACACCTCTAGACTCATAACCACTGGCACGTAATGTTTTTATGCTAAATACCCACTTGCTAAATTCAACAACAACTACAGTTGGTGTTAGAGCCGCATATTCATTCGTTCCACGTTCCCATAGCCTCCCGAATTCCTATTCGAAGAGGTTGTCGAATGCGAATTAAATTTATGGGATAAATAAATATTCTTGGCTAGAAAACAACTTCCTTGCAACGCTGCCAATGTTCACAGGAATTGACAAGGTAATCTTCTTTTGGTGAAATGGGGATTGACGCCGGTTAACGGATCCACAAGCCTAACCAGCTACATATGGTAAATGGATACATTGAGATACCTTTTAAGCATCCTAGGTGTATGCTAGCTCTCATTCACTAAACGGAAGTATAGTGAAAACCCAGTTATACCGCTGTGCACTCGGTCTCTGCTGCTATTAGTCTAGATGACTGAGGCACCTAGTCCAATCAAGAATATCACCATCATTGGAAAGCATTATTCAAATCTTTAAGATCATTAGAATCCGTAAATTCAAGCAGTTAAAAACCATACAAAAAACCCTCAAAATAGCTAAACCTGTAACTGTAATAATAAAATTTCTTGGCTCAAAAAACAGCATCCTTGTAATAAAACACACACACACATTTACAACGATTGACAGTCACCCAACTTTCTGTCAAACATATTTCCTTTAGATCTACCTTTTCAATATCCTGGATGTATACTTGTACGTATTCACTTAAGAGCAATCGCAAATACACTGCTATCCACTCTATCCCAATTCCACTTTAGAATGCACCGAGTAACAATACAAAGTTTTAAGTATCACTAACAACAAACTGCATAAAAATATGTGTTTCCTCCGGGGTGGTACTCGACTCAAACCTTGAAGGACATGGGATCGAATCCAATTACCGGTACCAAATGCGAGCCCACGTTTGGCTTTGTTAAACGTTCAAAGTAGCAAACATTTTTCAAAAATATTTCGATTTTACACACACAAAAATCTAACCCCCCCCCCCAATCCATCCTACTTGAATCAGCTTGCTCAGAACGCTCCATAAATTCGACCGGCAACAGAACTGACGATTCCTGATCCAACAATTCCTCTTCTTCGTTGGGTTCAATCTCGTCGACGCCACTTTCCCAAACCGCGGGATCGCTGTACAAAATGCGAATCAACCGACCTAACAGCCGTTTAGCAACGACTTGCAACGTTGCCTCGGGTTGTGGCACAGCTTCGTGAGTTGGATGGCAAATCCATTTCAGGACAAAGGTCTGAACAACGTTTAGATCGGTCTGGGAAATGTCAGTACAACCCGCATCTGGATGATGCCAAATAAGTAGGGTAAGTAGGGCGTTAAATAATTCGTAACGTGTTGGAATAAGGTCGTTTGCAAGAGAGACAATATCTTGGCCATCTATAATGTGGGATAGAAAAGCGTTACAATCAGTTGTATAATTATTAATTTATTATTCATATTTAAATAAATCAACTCTGGTTATAAGTAAAGTTGAGAAAGGAGGAGGGTTGAGTTGCAAAATTGGCACCTTGGCTTCTGGGATGCTAGTAATGAAGATATTCCCGACTGTTCGTCCTCTACGTAGTGCCCATAGACATCTATACTAATAACAGCAGGGACCGATATAACTGGGCTTCCGCTACGGCAGATGGGTGCAAGCATACATCCAGGATACGTAAAAGGTATCTTAAGATATACCATATGTAGCTGTTGGACTAAGGAAGATATCTCTGACAAAAATCAGGCGGATTCGCCAATCTTTGCGAATAGTGGTGCAAGTCATCGAAGTTGATTGTTTTATATACCGTATAAATATGGAAAATAATATAGAGGTGACTACGTCACCAATCAAATGAAACCTTGACTTCTACTTTAAAATGTTCTAAAGAAGTAACAAGCGAATGCTAGTTGACTTAATTAGGGCAAAGAAGTGAAACCAGCATGAATTTGATAACAGGATTAAGTGTAAATGTCGATTGAAAAGGCTGTCTTCAATATGCAAAATCGTTCGTGATATTTGCTGCCCTATCCTGTTTAGAGAAAAACAACAGTGTTAACAGGAATTGACGAAGGAATCTTATTCGGGGGAATTGGGCGCTGACACCGATTAACTGATCCGCAAGTCTAACTGACACATTGAGATACCTTGTATATATATATATATATATATATATATATAATTTGGAATACACTGTATTTAAATCAGTCGTTTATAAAATACAAAATTTCTAGTTCAAATTTGGGACATTCTGAAAACGTTAGCAACAACACGACACACATACCTCGGTTAGACACAGCCACTTGGGACATTTGACCCTTGTTATCAGACTGTGAAACAGTGTTGATATGAGTATCATGCGACGTTTGCTGCTTGTTTGGTCCAGACGATGACTTTCCAACCCAACTGCCACTTCGGGGAGGAGGTGTGGGCGGAGGAAGACGCGATCGTTTGGATTGATTTAAAGAAGTGTTGGGAGATATGCTGAAAAAAATTGGACAAATAGTTATCAAAAACAAATCTTTAAATTTTCAATCTTGTCTTCAACAGTCATAGGGTGGGGCAGGACAATAGGAAGTGGGGTGGATGGGTTATCCTACTGAATGCTGATGAGCCAGACAGAATAAAGCTGAACGTAAAATTCATTCTCATTCATTCATTTTGGTTGATGATGTGGTTACCTCTTCATTAATTTCCATATAAACAAAGTTTATTGGCTGGTAAACGGCATCCTTGACGAAACCGCCTGATTTTTTGTCAGAATAATCTTCCTTAGCCCAACGGCTACATATGGTATACGCATACCTTAAGATACCTTTTACGTTTCCTGAGTGTATGCTCTCACCCACTCGCCGTAGCGGAAGCCTAGTTATATCACTGTGCATTTGGTCCTGCTGTTATTAGTCTAGATGTCTATGGGTACCTAGTCCAGGATACACCACATGGAGGAGGAACAGTCGGGAATATCACCATCATTGGAAATTAAGACTTTATAAACGTTACCCAAATCCGCAGGATCATTGGATTCCATTGCAATTATTAACATCCACTTTATTTTTACAAACAATTTCGTATAGGATATCACGTAGAAATGTAGTGTTTTTACCAGGATTTATTTATGCCGGGGTGGTCTAGCGGTACAGCGCTCGAATTCGGACCTCGGTGGGTATGGGTTCGAATCCCATCACCCGCACTAAATTGCGGGCCCACGTTCGGCTTCGCTAAAATGTCCACTGCTGAAAAATGTTTCTCGTAAAACACTCAAAGAAGCAAACATAAAATTTTAAAAATTAAAATAAGCTTTAATGCATCAATAGAGGTGCAATCAGTATATACACATATACATACATACATACATAACATATTGTTGGTGTCATCATACAAAAACAAAGTACAAAATAAAAGTACAAAGTAAAAAATTAGACAAATTAAACTATTTGTGACAAAAGGTTATCATCAATGTATTTTTCTAGTCAGGATTCTTGAATCAATATAAAACAATTGTTGACATGCATTTTCGCATTACAATGATTTTATTTGTATTTAAAATATTTTCGATACGTTTTCAACTAAAAGTATTAGATACAAAAAAATTAATTCTACTATTAAATTTTAATGAAAATTATTTATTGCACAAAAAAGGAAAATAAATATCTACTAAAATTACACGTTTATATAATTTCCAAACATATATTATTGAATTTTAAGATAATGACAAATAAAAGTAAGTTACATACGTAGTCATGGTAAATTAGAATAATGCAGCCATTCGCTCTACAGCGTTTGTTGCAAATGACAAAATCGACAAACCAGTCAGCTGTTTGAAAACATGCCTCACGAGTCTTTCATCGGCAAACCGCTACCCCCAAGCCATCGCTTTATCCCAAAATTCGTCAAGCTATTTTCTAACCCTCCCCCTATTAATCGCAATCAATAAATCCACACTTTATGGTACCAAAAGAAAGAAAAAATTATTAAATAACACATTGTCAAAATGTCAAACACACACATACATACACAGTGTAACACAATTAGTTTACTGATTGAACAAAGTACAAATATTCAAATTTTATATTCTACTATGAACAAACCATAAACTGGACAACTTCTTTTTTCTAATAATAATAATGATAATAACTATAATATTGATAATGTATGGCTATAACCAGCCTACAAACAATTGCAAACGTTGATAAAAACAAAATTTTCGTTCTTTGTTTCGCCTCCTCCAACCACGTTTAAAACACAGAAACATTCATTGGATTACTTGTATAATTTTTTCCTAAAGTTTTAAGTAAAGCGTTACAAGTCTCCACTTCCAATGATTAAGGTATTCCTACTTCTGCGTATCTCCATGCAATACATCCTAGAGTCCAAACTAACATTAATCAGAGATGTCAATAATCCTGAGAATTTGGGTAATGCTTATATAGTCCGAATTTCCAATAATGGTGATATTCCTGACTGTTCATCTCCCACGTGATGGACCTGGACTATATGACAACAGGGATCTAGACTAACAACAGCAGGGTCCGAGTGCACAGCAGCATAACTGGGCATCCGCTACGGCGGGTGGGTGCGAACATACACCCAAGATACTTCAAAGTTATCTAAAGGTATACGTATACTATATGTAGCCGTTGGGCTAAGGGAGATAACCGTGACAAAAAATCAGGCTTCCTGGTTAATCTTTGCCAACAATAGCACCGTCACGAGGATGCCGTCTATTAGCCAAGAAACTTTGTTATTTTTCTCCGTTTGTTACGCTTATCAAGCCATCGAAATCCATCATTTACTATGCCGTACAAATATACAAATAATGAATAAGTGGCTATGTTACCAACCACGCAACTGATCAAGGACCCAATGCACAGAGGTATAAATGGACTTCTGTCTTGGCGGATTGATGCAACCGAACATCCATGGTACTTAAAAGCTGTCTTAAGGTATGTAGCTATGAACCTAAAAATGACAGCGGTGGCAAAAATTCAGGTAAACTTGCCAATTTTAGCCAACAGTTGGTGCCATCACCAGAATGTCGTCAATCGATCAACAACAACAAACAAAATGAAGTTTGTGCAATCTTATCAGCTCAATAACCCCGTGGTCTTTCTGGTCCTCAAAATGTATTGCCAAAAACGTCATACACATACAAACAAACACACACACACACACTAAACACAAGCCACATGTGGTGCTATGTTGTTAATCTAGGTTATCAACTTAATCGTATTTGAGGTCAATATCCGTGTAAAATCGATCACTTATCCCTATTTTTCAACATCATATATATATATATATATATATATATATATATATATATATATATATATATATATATATATATTTAACACGTTGCACGCTTTATAATATTGTAGAGAAAAAAACGTTGCCACCGTGAGACACTGATTCCTTACATAATATTACAATGTAGTAGACTTGGAAAATAAATTTTCACAATATTTACAGATTTCTGTTGGTTCCATGTGTCGGTTTTATTTTAATACAAATTAGCTATGTGCAACTGAAAGTAACATACTAATGTTATTATTATTATTATTATTAAAGTTTTTATTATTATTTATAAGCTTTTATGATTAAAAAAATTTATTTATTTCTTTTAATTGCATTGTTACAAGTTTGGACATTATGCACATGAATAATTGTGCTTTTTCAAAAATTATGTAAATAAAATTAAAACACATTATATTTTGATGCAATTATCAAATTTAACAAAACTAGGTACATATTGGGTACGTTTACTTGTTATCAATTATAAATAAACCAGGACAATTTAATTGAATGAAACACTGTTATTTTTTCTCATAATAAAAGTTGCTGAATATGTGATGCTAGAATTCTAATGTAAAAATAATTGTAACATTAAATTATTGTTTGTTAATACAAGCAATAATTCAATGTTAACAGTTTAATAATAATAACAATGACAATGATAATAGTAACAATAATAATAATAATAAATAACAATAATAATAATTAACTAAAATTAACTAAAATGTATCAAATTTTAGCCCATTGAGCATCGCTTCATATACATTTTTTGTTTTTAAAAATATGAAATTTGAGCTTTCAATGTAAAGCAGTTATTTTTACACAATTACAATTTTTTTATTGTTTGCAGAATATTTCTGAAAAAGTTGTTTTAAAACTAAAAAATAATGGCTAAATCCTGTGCCAAAAGCTGGATAATTTTTGTTAATTCAATTTATGAAATAAATTAATCTTAAAAAACATTATTTAATAACAAACGTAAACAAAATTATAATATTTTTGATATCAAAATAAGTGTATTCTTTGCATACAGACAAATTTACACTATACATTAAATTGGTTAATAATTATTTCAATTGATTACTACTTAGTCACACACATACATACAAACATAAAAATTAACCGTTGTCAAAAAAAGATGCAGACAAGTAGATTAAATAATGTAAATTCCAAGTTCAATTTTAATAAATAGTTTCAAATTATGATATAAAAGAGTACATTGAACCAATGTTCCTTATATGTCAAAATTATTATTTAATTTCTAATTACTAGGGTGGAGTTAATATGTTTTATATGAATATTGTAAAAATTTAACTCATTTGCAGAAATGTTTTTCAGATTACCCACTAGATATATATATATATATATATATATATATATATATATATATATATATATAATTCAAGTGGAATTTATTGGTGCTTTAACAACGAAAAAGGGCAAACGTGTATTGATGAAACACGCAATGTGACAATACCACCTTTTTATTTTTACTACTTTGAAAGTTTTACGAAAAGCGTATCTTTCAGCAAGTGGACATTTTATCGAAGTCAAACAAGGGCCCGCAATTAGTACTGGTGGTGGGTATCGAAACTGTGCCCACCCACTTTGGTACATGTATTTAACACACGCACTTAGGATACAACAAAAAGATTTAAATATAGAATATAAACCATATATAGTCATTTGGCTCCGATAAAAAAATCAGACGGCTTCGTTAATTTTTGTAAACAGTCGTAACAAGGATGTAGTTATTCAACCAAGAAAGTTTGTTACATTTCTACGTTTCTTCTCTATGAGATGCTAATGAGTGTAAAGCGATGTAATTGGACTTCTACTACGGCGGGTGGTTGCAAGCATCCACCCAGAGTATTTAAAAGGTATCTTAAAGTATACAAGTACCATATGTAGCCGTTGGGTTGAGAAATAACCAAAAGAAAAAACAGACGGCCTCGTCAATCTTTGCGAACAGTGACGCCGTCACAAGGATGCTATTTACCTTACCAAGCCATCGGATTCGATCGTTTAATATGCCGCATAAATATGGAAAATAAAGAAGAAGTGCCCACCTCACTAACCAAAATAAATGAATAAATGTTTGTCCATACAAAGTTTGTCTCGTATATCAATTCGTAAAAGACAATCATTTGATACACTATCTGAATATAGAATCAATATATAGATGGTCACATCACCCACCGTATGCATGTATCTTGTCGAATTACAAGTTTGATAAAACTAACAATATTGTGCCGGTGTGGTCCAGGGGTACAGTGCTCGACTCGAACCTGGGTGGGTATGAGTTCAATCCCCACCACCGATACTCAATGCGGACCCACGTTCGACTGAAAAATGCGTTTCCCATCAAACATTTAAAGTAGAACAAATAAAATCAAATCAAAATTAACCGTAGAGGTGTTTTGGTTGGATAAACACAACTTTTATCCATTGAGTATGTCATGTGTGCAATTATAATCAATACGAATATTGATTTTTACTATTAAATGTTTGATAGTAATGTATAGTCATACAATATATTGTTGCATAGCTTGTATTATAGTGCATGTCAGCACGGTTGATAGATAACCTTGTTCAAAGTCTTGCTAGTATTGCTTTCGTGCATAGTACAGCATGATTTCAAATTGTTGAATATAGAGAGCAAGTATTCTTGCACTCAATTAGATCAATTTTCAATTAATACGTATGCACATATTCACAACTTTCTTGGTTCTTTACACGCATTATTATGAATATTTTAACAAGTTGTTTTTAGTGTTAATGTTTAAATTAGAGAAGTCCAATCTATTGAGATACAACTCTTGGCTAGAATTAGAAAAATAATTACATATTGCTTGACGAAAAAATTACAATTAAAAATATTTTCGTATTTGTAAGGCATATTAAAAGATCGACTTCCATGGCTTGTTAAGCGTAACAACGAAATTTCTTGACTAACGAAAGACATCCTTGTGACGACGCCACTGTCTGCAAAGATTGACCAAACCGCTTGATTTTTATTGGGGTTATCCTCCCTTAACCCAACGGCGACATTTGATATATGTATGCCTTGTGATACCTTCTAACTACCCCAGGTATATATTCTACATCCATCTTCCAAACCGAAAACCGAGTTATACAGCTGTAGATTCAGTTTCTGCTGTGTGAGTTTACGCGCACTGAGTGCAGGAAGCGTCGCACTGATGTGATGATCAGGAATGTCACTATCAAAACCATTAACATCCCTTAAACTGTGTATCTTTCATATTAATCTCGCATATTAAAACACAAAAGCATTTGAAATTCCACTTTCAAAAATGAATAATCTCACTAAAAACCGTGTAGATAAGAAAAATGACTCAAGTGACGTGACAAAAACGAAATTCGCTATGGGATGGGAAAACGATGCAGACAGCGGCAACTAAAATGAAACAGCTTTCTCTATTCAATAAAAAATCGACTAATTTGGTCATTTTGTGAACAAAATACATACAAAATAATTGCAACAATTGACATTAGCAAAACAATGCAAAGATACATTCTCTGCCCCGGTAAAATATCACTAAAACATTGTTAACGACCTTGGATCCGATCAAAATTGAACATTTTCCTATCCACCTACCCACCCCAAGGCGAACAATGACAATTACATTGTCAACCGAAAAATAATTATTTCCCCATTCTAAGCCAACAGCAAACATTTCCCACCGCCCCCTCCAACCCCACCACAAAAAAGAAAATCTCATAACTCGAATGAAAATCAATTAGCCAATTAAAAAATCGACCTTCAGTTATTAACAAATAATTGGTCAATTCAATCATGTGATAAAAAACAAATTGATTATAACCCAAGAGAAACGTACCCAGCTTTCTGACTCATTTCATTCTGGGCCAAACTTTTGCCTACTGCGTTTTCCGGGCCCATGAGATTTGAATATGACTGGATAGAAGAAAGTGGAATATTGAACTGAAGTGAATGTAAAAAATCGATATTGAAAAACGACAAATATGACCCATAAATTATATATATATATATATATATATATTGTAGTTCCACTTTTCAGATTCAAAATAAATGGGACTACGATGACAACCAAAAATACTTTCCGAAACTTTACCGAATCAACAGCCCCCTTTATATTGATTTTCCAAAGAATATCATTTTTAAAAACCCTATTACGAGACACGTGTTTTCCCCTCAAAAAAAAACAATCAAACATGCCCAATCATTCTTGATATGTTTACAGTATGTGTGTGTGTATTACTCACTAAATGACAGGTTTTGTGTAAACTACATTTACAAAGTGAACTTGGTATACAGAAAAGTAAACAAAAACAATATATTCATTTTTAGCAGTATATCCATCTGTATAGGCATCACACACACATACACATATCCGACCCTAAATATGCTGCTACTATCAATTGTAATCAATAAAAATTTATCCAGTTCTAATCAAATACAACTTTTTGACAGGTTTGAAAGGCTCACAGCAATGACAAAACAATAACAGATTTTTACGTAAACGCTTGTTCTTCTTCCAACTATAGTCATATTGTTAGCATTCCTAACAAAATAGTTTATCACTACATAGGATCAATAATGCATCTGGGTGGTCTAGCGGTACAGCGCTAAAATCGAATTTAGGTGGGTGTGAATTTACTCCCCACCACCGGTTTCGCTAAAATGACGATAGCTGAAAAATGTTTCCCGTGTGTTCTTCATTATCCTTCGTTTATAATAAATGCCATGTCTGTAAAGTTCAGGCTTAGCATCTCTTCAGTTTGTATAAGGTCATCAAAACTTACGTTCTAAAAAGAATATAAATCCAAAACTCTGATATAATCCCCCCTCCAACATCAATGAGTTAATTGACCTATTTATCTTGTAGTCTTCAATAATATAACGCCCGATATATTTTTCAACAATTTCCGGTTTTATTATTTCAATATTTCAGCAAAATGATGAACATTTAGGGCAACCAGACAAGGGTCCAAATACAGTGCTGGTAACAAGGTTTGAATCACAATTTGCCAGAAAAGAAAGAAGGTTGACGTGGTCATCTCTTCATTATTTCCCATATTTATGCGACATGTAGAACGATCGATTTCGATGGCGTGACAAGCGTAGACAAACGTGGAAGAATAACAAAGTTTCTTGGCTGGTAGACGGCATCCTTGTGACGTCGCCACTGTTCGCAAAGATTGACGAGGCCGCCTGATTTTTTGTCAGCCCAAGGGCTACATATGGTATACGTATACCTTTAGATACCTTTTAAGTATCCTGGGTGTATGTTCGCACCCACCCACCGTAGCGGAAGCCCAGTTATACCGCTGTGCACTCGGACCCTGCTGTTATTAGTCTAGATGCCTAGGGGCACCTAGTCCAGGATGCCAGAGTACGCGTCCAATAATCAATTAATTATGCCACTCTGGTACAAAAAGAAAACGATGCTGCTAGTTACTCATTTGTAATAAAATACCGACTTGACAGTTTAAAACTAAACATACAGTTGCTATAATCTCATTCTCCTACTGACTGTTTTTAACAAAAAAATCAATAATCACATAAACCAAAATTTCTAATTAGGTATATACGCCAAAGTAAACTATATGGGCCCATATATATATATATATATATATATATATATATATATATATATATATATATATATATATATATATATATATATATATATATATATATATATATATATATATATATATATATATATATATATATATATATAACTTGGCTTCCGTTACAGCAAATAGGCGCAAGCATACATCCAGGAAACTTAAAAGGTATCTTAAGGTATATCTATGTCATAGATAGCCGTTGGGCTAAAAGAAATAACTTTGACAAAAAATCAAGTGTTCTCAATCTTTGTGATCAGTAAAACCGCCATCTATCAGCCAAAAACTTCGTTATACCTCTACGTTTGTTACGCCTATCATCTCATCGGAATCAACTGTTTAGAATTAACGAAAAGGTGACTACGTCATCAACCAATATATATATATAGACAGACTGTAATACTGTAAGCTTTTCCATGCTTATACAGAAAACTGTTTTCTGTAACCCATACCTCAGTAAAAAACATTACTTTAGCCAACTCAGTTTGCACGTGTAGTATCATACAATGGTCTTATTTACAAAACATAGCAGCATAAAATTGCAACCGGTAAAATCAAAAAGTATTTTTGTGATGCCAAATCATCAGCAAATGTTAAGCATAGTTAAAATGTCCAAACTGTAAATCTCAACGTTCTTAAACTATATAGTTTACAACAAATCCACGTCAACTCTAAAATACGCACACTAGTAATCAATCAATTATCAAAAAACTCACTTGTTGCGTTGTGTTTGCTGTAATCAAATCTCTTCCACCATTCGGCATAATCACCTGTTTAGGCGACTTCTCATTAACTGGAATATTACCATGATGACGATGGTGATAATGATTGTGCTGGCCAAACGATTGTTGTTGATGTTGCTGATAATTATGATCTTGTTGTTGTTGAAACTTATGATGGTGGTGATGGTGTGCAAATGACTGTAGTTGGAACTGTTGAAGAATGTCGTTCTGATTTGATGTTTGAAAATCATTTGGTTGACGCTGTGTATGAATTGGACCTGCACTAGTCACTATATTCTGATAGGGGTGAATTAATGGTGCATTTGCTGGATACATCTGCATACGAGGAGGGGTTTGAGTCATGAACAATGGATTAGAAACGGATGTTAACCCATTGGATGAAGTAGGATAAAAGCTGGGGTTATTGTTAAATGTACAACGCATTATTCAATACTAATCCGAGATAGTTATAGTATGTGGTAAATGCCATAGTATATCGTGATCAAACATCTAAAACTATATATATATAATATATATATATATATATATATATATATATATATATATATATATATATATAATATAATAAAACAATTTATTCCTTGTGCACCTTTGCTTTTATACCTAATTGAGTCATCACATACATCCAAATTGTATAAAACCAAAGGTTAACTAATAATGACCAATCATCAACATTAATTAATCAGCTAAATTCAACTTGACTACTCAATTTTTATCATATTACAAAGCTTTTAAAAATTGTAAATTGTCAGTATTCCAATACCTAAAAAATAACATTGTTAAACTAAATAAAATATAAATTCAAAAAGTCCAGCTTTATATATAAAAATTTAATTTACGCCAAATATTTATACATACATAAAAACATTTAATTTTTTAAGATTAACGCAGGATTGTAACTAAATATTAAAATAACTTTAAAGCGTAGTTCAGATATTCTAAAATTTAAATTAATAAAAATTAAAAATTTTCTACACCTCATATATATATTATATATATATATATATATATATATAATATATATATATATATATATATATATATATATATATATATATACAACACAAGTAGTTTCAAAAATAATATCAGCAATAACTTTACTCATTATTTTCATTAATAGAAATAGAATAAAAACAATTAAATCAAAGCTGACACAAAAATATTAATGTTGTGCCACTATACATTTAATTTCATGTTATTATTCAAATTAACTAAAAATGTTTAAAAAAATCTCTATCAAACTGGTTTCTTAATAAAAATGGTAATTTTTACAAACTTGATTATAATCTAAAATAAATACAAATAAAAACATGAATAAAATTTAACATTTATGCACACACCCAAAATTTTAATTGCATCAATATACATATATTACAGTTTCAAAATATAAATTAAAAATCCAGCATAATATTTAGATTTTTTAATAATTATATGCATGTATGTATCGTAATATACAACATTTTTTAAATAAATCCAAACAAAAAATAAATAAAATAATAATAACTTGCCTTGTACAGCGTCACCACATAATTCAATCACAACAAAACAGAAACCAGATGGGATCTGTAACGCTCATATTGTAAATACCGCAATTTTTAATGTTAAAATATTAACAATAATTTTATTGTATTATTTTAAATATAAAAATTATTATTATTATTGTTATTTATATAATATAATAATTTTATAAATATTAATGTTAAACAATTTGTTATATTTTACAACTAACCCAGAATTAGAAATGAACCGATCTAGTCAGTCCCAAGCCTGGATTAAGGAAGAGGGTTTACATTAAAAAAACATCTAAAATTAAACGTTAAGCTTATTAAACTTATTTAAATATGACAACATGGAATTATTCAGTAGCATTTTATTAACTTATAACATTTACCAGTTTAGGGATAATACTAATGAAATTAAAAAATAGTTTAATAATTTTAATCTTTTTTAATTTACAGCATGTAAAATAATAAATTTTACAACAACTAAGCCGTTTAAGAAACTCAACATTTACATAACTTTTGAATCTGTGCTATATGTTTACGTGACGCGCTAATCAAAAGTAGCTTGCTTTTTGTTGTTTGCAAACGCGCTATTGGTGTTACTAGTGTTTTGTGTTTGTATTTTGTATTTTTTGTGTTATTTGTTGTGTGTTATTGTTTTTTTTTTGTTTTAACGCAATTGTATTGCGCTGTTATTAATTGACGTTTATTTGCTTTAAAAGATTATTACTACATTTGCTTAATAATAACACGCTTATATTTATATTTTAGAACCATGTGGGTTCGTATTATCTTTGATATATATATATATATATATATATATATATATATATATATATATATAATTACATATTACACTTCTATACATTTATGTTTATATACAACTTTACAGTCGGATTTTTATAAAAATTAAAACTATGCTTAATTTATGTGGTAAAAGAAACTGTGGAAAAACAGTAAAAATTAGAATGCATTGTTCCGAATGTGATGCCTGGTTTCATAAAAGTTGTACTAGACTTTTATGCGCTAATTGTGACAGTTTTCCCCACTCTTTTTAAAAGTTTATGTGTAGAAAATGTTTTTATAACAAGACTAACCCACCGGATAGTTCTAATATACTCTTGGAGAAAAAATTTCCAACTTAGAAGTGCAACGTAAAATATTCTTGTCTAAATTCGAATTAGTTACTGAGAAACTAAATCAACAATCCCTAAACAGTAAACAGTATTATTGTTCAATATATAATAAACTTACTGTACGATCCCATATCTTACAATTGACTTGTTTGATTAAACTGGACAGTTAATACACAAACCCCCTTATCACCAATTAACCTTTGTTTTACTTGCAGATAACTTTATTATTATAACTCAATAAAAGTTCTTTAAATATCTGTTAAAGCAAAACTCACAAATATAAAAAAATTTTTTATTAATAGATTGATAATTGTTAACGTTTGATTCTACAATACAATATTAATATAAATGTAATAACTCTTAAATTTACATCAATATGAATTTAATAATAATATAAAATACAATACACTATCAATAACAATAACTAAAGTTATATAATAATAATAAACATAGTATTAATTATAATAGAAAACACTTTACAGCGAACTATTCCACGTTATTATAGTCAAATATTAAACAAGTGCTAAATCGACACACACTCACAAACAACTAAATAAGCACAAATTAACAAAATTTTATACGTTAATTTACCGGTGCTTTTTAAACAATAATTTGGATCTAACATGTACTAAAATGGAAACATCCCTTAAACCAGTTCAAGACTCTTTGGCTAAAATACCAAAATTAAAAGCTGTTATAAACAAACTAGTAACACAAAACAATTTAGTAGAGAAAAAAGTAATTAGACTTTTTCAAGAGAAAATTTGAGATTAGGAAATGTAATAATATTATTATTTTGGGGAGTTTTAGGAACCCTTCAGAACTTTAGTGAGTGTTAAAACAACTCATTATAGCTTTAAAAAGAGTTACACTTTTTTACCAATATTAGTCTCGTTTATTGATTAAAAGAATAATGGAAAACAATAATCGCCAATTGCATGCCGATTTTAACAAATGAGTTGCATCAAGTAATACACGGAGAATTTGTCCATGTTTATATTTAATCAAAAACAAATATCTACTATAATTTTTGCATTCTTCATTTAACAAGATATATAACCAACCCAGAACATTAAAAAAATAAACTGTTCTTGTGTATTTCAAATATTAATTAATGTGTGTTCATGTTTTTATTTAATTATTTGCGATATTTTTTTATACGATGCAGGTTTTCAGGCTTGTATACGAGTTAAGTAGAAGTTTCTTTATGTATTCAGTTTAAAATATAAATTATACCAAGGAATTTATAAAACGTTTTTCATGACTATAACTAAAAATTTTTTATTAGTGAGATGAGGCGCGCGTTGCACGTTACGTTAACTAGAACGATATTTAACATTTTCTTTTTTTTTTTGAAAATTATTGCAATGTTTTATAATGACCTTTGTATATTTATTATTTTTGATTGCTTTTTATAATTGTTAATTGTTTTACTATCTTTTGTGATTTTATCTTATTTTCAACATTTTTTCTGTGACAAATCTTTTTTACCCTGCCATTCACTTCATATTTCCTCCTGTAAATTTGAGACATTTTGAGAACCGGGTACTAAAAGACGTTTTGGTTTATTCAACTTCTGGACAATCCTAAATCCTGAAATCATAAATCAAATATTAATTAATGTGTTTTGGAGGTTTTATTTTATGGATTGCCTAGCTTTACATTATCCAATTATTTGCAATAGTTTTAACATAATGCAGATTTTTGGCTTTGTATACAAGTTATGTAAAAAAAGTTTTTTTTGGTCGTCGGTTCAAAATATGAAATTTATCGAAGAATTTATAAAACGTTTTCTATAACTGATACTAAAAACTTTTTTTAATTTTGATTTTGCAATATTGTATAACATTAATTTTTATTGGTTTTTGACATTCTTTGCTAATGCAAAGTGCCATTTATTTTTCTATTTTTTGATCTTAAATGTACTTCTACTGATATATTTAAGTTGATTGTAATATTATTAATAATAATAATAATACTAATTAGAAAAAGTGAATGCAGGTTGATCGTTAATTTAAAAATATTGGATGTATCAAGAAAAAAGGGAGAAAAGGTTAAGTAAAACAATAATAATAATAAAGAATTGCTTAAATTAGAAATGGGAATGCTAGAGACTGAAATAGTTTATGTGTATCTTGTTAAAGCATGTAGGCAGTTTTAAAAATTTAAAGACTTAATGCATTAACTATGTGGAAGGAGAGATTGTTCCAGTCTGAAATAACCCGATGAAAAAATAGCATTGCCTCAGACAAGTGAAAATCTTGAGTTTTTACGGCTTAAAAAAATGGCCCCTAAGAACTTTTTTCATTTAGTAAAATAAGAATTAGTGTAATTGGATTTTACTAGTTAAAAATGGTTTTTTATCGCACTTTAAAATCTGTGTAATACGCTTACGTGACATGTCGATTAAAATTGCTTATTGTTTTTGCGTTTGTTCGAGTGTTTACGTGTTACTACGTCTCATATGTTAATTGTTTTGTTTGTGATGTTTATTGTAACTTTTGTGTGCTTTTAGTGTTCAATTGTTTGACCTAGTACAATCTGTATGTGTTGTGCTTGGTTTATAATATTATATTAATTTTTTTTAATTAATTATTATTGTGCCTTGCATTGTACTATTTTATTTGTGTTACATCTGTTTTAAACATTGCTTTGACTTAAAAAAGACAAAAACATTTTAGTCCACATTATGTAGCTATCGGGGGTGCAGTACAGCTTACATGTTGATTTATAAGTTGAGTAGGAGTTGAACTCTTTTTAATTTTTGGTTCAAATGTTGTTAACATTATCATAATAAAAGAAAAGGAAAATTGTTATAAATAAAAATTAAAGTTAAAGAAAAAATATATTAAATAGTAAATGATACAGATACACTAAATGGGTCAAATGGCATGGTATTTAAAAGAAGTTAAAAAAAGCATATTGATTATAAGAACACATAAAAGACTGGATTCATTGAGCACTGACAATCTTAGGAAAAAATCTATTTCAGGAATTAATAACTTTATGGATAAAATGATGTAACCTTAGATTGTTGTTGGCTGTGGTTTTAACCGGTTTAAAATTATGTTTTCTAAGAAAGTTATTGGCTATGATAAATAAAAGATTGAGTAATCCTGAAGAAATAAACTGTTGCATCAAAATGAGGTAAATCTGTAAAGACTGGTATGCTTTGTTCTAAATGCGATACCTGGTTTCATCAAAACTGCATCGGTCTCTTGGCGATTTTTTACAATGATTCAGTTAATAATAATGTATATTTTAATTGTATGAATTGTATATGTTCTACTAATCCCACGCGCATAGTTTAACATGTGACCCTAAAATAGACTTTATTAGTAATCTAGTCGATGAGATCAAGGCAAGTAATATTAATTTAAGTAAATTAGCTGAGGTTTTACAGAAGTCCCAAACCTTCTTTACTGCCAGCTCAAAGCCTCGATAGAGAGCTATTTTTAGCAGTTAGAAAGAAATTTCATTACCTATAATTAATGCCATCCTTTAACTTTTTTAAGAAGAAAACTTATCTGCAGCTAAACAATACACTACTAATAAAAGGAGAAAAAATAATATAATAGTTACATGTATTCCTGACACAGCAACTAATTTCAAAAAGGTAGTTACTAAAGTTATTAAAGCATGTCATCCTCAACATATTAGTTTAAAAATAACTTGCATGACTTGTAAACGTCCTACATTTCCCTTTATTAAACTCCTCTTACAAATCTAAAATCCTATCCCACTCCGCACTGCCAAATAAGTTAACGTCATTCGGGATCAGTCCTTCCCTTCTCGAATGAATACGTAATTCTTTCCCAAATCGGAAATTCAGCGTTATATTAAGTAATGTTACCTCCCCCGCTAGCAACATAACCTCAGGTATACCCCATGGGTCTGTCCTAAAACCACTATTATTTATTATATATTAATGACATGCCCTCCGTTGTTTTATCTAACATACTGCTCTTTGCCAATAATGTCAAAATTTGGAGTTTAAACCCTGAACAACTGCTACAGGATATAAATAGTATTTAGAACTGGTCCCTAAAAAACGCGTTTTTACTAAATTTTTTCAAATGTAAACATTTCACTCTTGGAAAGCTTTTAGGCACTGTGTTTAAAGCCCCAAGTTTGCAACCTATTTCTGTTGTTAACTTGATTAAAAATTTAGAAATCACTTTCAGCCTCTCAATTTTTTATTTTATTATAATAAAACATTGCAAACATGTTTTCGACTTATAAAGCTTTTTAAATGTAACCTATAAAATTTCCCGGTCAGTTGCTCGCGTTTACTCTATTAGTTATATATCATACCCCACCTCAAGTATTGTATTTAAGTCACATTTCCTACCATAAAAGCAGACATTAACATATTCGATAAAGTACAGATAAAATTTACAAAAACACATAGACAGTTTAAGAATGTAGATTATTTTGACCGTCTACAGTCCTTCAAACTTTTTCCATTGCAAGATATGAGGGTTTGAGGCGACTTTATTCCAGTGTACAAATTACTAAATTCTAAACAACTAGATCATTCTCTTGTCTTTGCAAACAATTTTCGTAAAAGACGCTCCTTAAAGATAAGGAAACTTAGAGTTAAGTCCCGTCTGTTTCTACACCATTTTTCGTATAGAGTCATTTCTGAGTGGAATAAATTACCAACACAAGTCGTTTCGGCATCGTCTCTAAATTCATTCAAATCGACTTATAATAAATTTTTTTACATGTTAATTTAATTTTTTTTAAATTTTTTCTTTTGATAATTGATAACAATAAATCGAGGACTTAAAGGAGTTTTCTCCTATATAAATCATAAGCAAACCTGAAATATAAAGGGAAAAATCTCGGGGCTTTTTAATCTGTTACTATATGGAGCATGTTTAAGTGTCCATAAAAGTTTAATAAAGTTTATCAAATACATGTGAATCTTTTCTTAAAATTGACAATGTAACTTCTACACATTATTATAAATGGTTTGAATGTAAATCAGAAGACGAGCATTAGTAGGCGAGATGAAACTTATGTTTGTTTAAAAAATGAATAAAACGGATGTACGGATGTAAATTTAGGAAATATTTTGGTAATAAACTAAAACTAGAAAGAAAAGTTGAATATTATTTCCAAATCTCTGACAAAATGAATTAGGGAACTTTGAGGGTACCCAGGCAATGGAACATGGAAAGCCTTGTGCTTTAATTTTCCAAAAAAAACATAAGGTTTTTAATAATTTTCGATTCACGATAAGTTTGATTTTATTTGCTCTCTTTTTAATCAGATTGCATATTGCATATTTTTAATTAATTTGTTTTTTTATTGCTGGCATTTAGAAAACAATTATTGTTTTTATTATAAAAATATTTTTTTCGTTGTTTATACATAAATGGTGTTATTCCCAAATTATCGTGGGCGGCGTGGGTGTAGCAAAACCGTAAAAATTGGGATGATGTGCTCCTCATGTGAATTATGGTTCCATAAATGCTGCACGAATCTTTTTGTAACCAGTTATGCCTTTTATGCCTATTCAGAAGAAGACATTATCTGTAGGGATTGCCTGCGTTAAAACTTTCTCAAGAAGAGATTATTAATGCTTCTAAAAATATTATTACTAATTGTAAAAAATTCTTTATCTTACAATTACTTGTTTGATCAAGTTGAACAGTCTATACATAAACGCCTTATTACCAATTTACCTTTGTTTTACTTGCAGAAACTTTTATTACTACTCAATAATCGTTTTAAATATCGTTGTGAAGTAAAACTCACGAATATAAAATATTCTTTATTAATAAAATGATAAACGTTGACGTTTGGTTCTATAATACAATATTAATATGTGCATTAACTCTTAAATTTACATCAATATATATATATATAAATCAACATAAATTTAATAATAATAGAATCTAATACACTACCAAGAACAACTAATGTTATATAATAATAACAATAATAATAATAATAAACACAATGTTAATAGAAAACAGCTTACAGCGAACTGTCCCGCGTTATTGCAGTCAAAATTCAAACAAGTGCCAAATTGACACACAGTCACAAGAAACAACCAAATAAGCACAAATAAACAAACATTTATAAGTTAATTTATTGGTGCTTTTCAAGCAATAATTAGGATTTTACACTAATTATTAAAGATCTTGTAACATAATCATCAAAGATATGCCTGAAACAGTAATAAACTGTCACCAAATTATATCTGATATGTGCAAGAACATTTTAAATCCTATACCCTCATTTAAAATAAATAGAATACATTGTAAACTTACACATACTGTCCCCTTTTTACTTGTTAAATTCCCTTCGCCTCAACATGTACTAGACTTTATTAAAAATTGACCTAGTATTAGAAATTTGCTATTTTTCTACCTCAGACTTTTTAAAGACCTGCCGCCTAAAAAACGGCCTAGAAGGTCTATTTCTCTAGATAATATTCCCAACAGTGTGTTAGATCTATCCAAAGTTCTTATAGTTAAATTAACACCCTTACGGCTAGATACAATTAATCAGAATTTTTTCCTATAGCCTCGGGGTTCAACTTAAGTCCCATTAAAACATCGATTAAAACAAAACTTCCCGTTATTAAGGACTCCGTCGCTCTCAGAATAATGTACACAAATGTATTATGCTTGAGTAACAAGTTGTTTGAGATTAAGAGTATGGCCACTTCTGATGAACTTCATATCATTGGAGTCACAGAAATCTGACTTTTTAATTATATATTACATAGTGAAATAAATATCCATAGATATAATATTGTTAGAAAGGATTTAAATAGAAGTAAGTGTAAAAGATGTATTTTTTACATCAAAGATTTCATACAGTTTTCCATCTTCAGTCCATGTTCCGATAATCCTCCAAATGAGTATAATTTTCTGCATCTAGAGATTCCACTGGCTTCGGGGAAATTAGCTCTCTTTTCCATTCTGTATAGAACCCCCTCTCTCTCGAAGGCCTCAGATAAAGTTCTAATAAAAATTTTTTTCCCTTGCTTCCTTACCCCATAAGTACATTGTTATAATGGGAGACTTTAATGCTCTCTTAATTGACTGGAACTCCCTTAATGGACCTTACGTGTTCTTCGAGTACAATCTGCTCAAGCTCAGTGTCAAACATGCCTTCCAGCAACATGTCCGTTCTCTTACCAGATATAAATTTGGAAGCCATCCATCTTATCTTGACCTTATCTTTACTAATGTTTTATCTTTAGTAGACTCTATCGACTTCCTTTCTCCTTTGGGAAGGAGTGATTATTTTATCCTGTATTTCTTAGTTTATTTCCCCTTGCCGATCTCTAAATTGCAGATGCAGAACACATTACCCTTTTCAGATTTTAGGAAAACGAACTTTAGTAATTTACGGAAATATTTCCAAAATACAAATTGGAATTTACAAGGTTTTAATAATGTAAATAGCCTTTATTCTCATATAATAAAATTTTTTAATCGCGGTATTAAATTATTTGTTCCTTTCAAGACTCCCGCCTCGTATAAAAAAGTATTTCTCAGCCGCATTAAACGCTTAATCCAGAAAATAAATTTAGCTTTTATTAAGTGGAAAGTTACGAAATTGCCTTGTTTCCATTACAACTACATCGATCTTCGAAATTAAGTCGTAGCTGCCATAAAAAATTTTAAAAATAAAAAGTTTAGCACTTTTTTTTTGCGAGGTAAGGCGCGCATCACGCTACACGTCCATTGAAGCGTTATTCATTTTTTTCCCTTTTCTTCTTTTTTGAAAATTATTGCAGTGTTTTTGCATTGTAATAGGTACTTGTTTTATTATTTTTTTTGTATATTTATAATTTTTGCTCGTTTTTTATAATTGCTTACTTCCACTATTTACCTTGATTTTGTCTTAATTTCAAATACTTTTTTCTGTAATTAATTCCTTTTTACCTCACCATCCATTTCATATTTCCCTTCGAATCTTACTGATATCATTGATAAATAGAACCAAAAATCAAAAGGAGTTTTACTCCTACTCAACTCGTGTATCAACCTGTAACCTGTTTACTACTTAGAGCTAAAAATGATAAAAAAGTACTATTTAATTTTATTAAAAAAAGCGTTTTTCAGAATGTGTTCTCCTTTTTATTAAGGATTGTAATGGTTTGCCTCTATCAGCCGAATTTTCATGTGACGCATTTAATAATTACTTAAATCTGTTTTTGCAATAAAGACATGGTTGCCAGCTGTTCTACTGATTGTTTTACTAGTTTGAGTAACTTTAAAATCACTAATGATGTGGTGTATCAACACTTTAAGCACTTAAAAACCAGCTTTTGCAGGTCTAATAATATATACCCCAGAGTCCTCAGGGAGTTTGCCGATATATTGGCACCAGACTTTCATCACTTATTCAATATGTCCCTTTTTAGTGGTCAAGTACCAGAGATCTGAAAACAAGCCTATGTTAGGCCAATTTACAAAACAGGTAGCAGATTCAGTCCTGATAGTTACAGGCCAATTAGTATATTACCTGCACCTAGCAAAGTACTAGAGAGACTTATTAAAAAGTATCTAGTAGGCTAGCTCCTGGATAAGAAATTAATTAATCTTGCTCAGCATGGTTTCATCCCGTCCCGTTTCTGTCTAACTAGTTTATTAGAATTTACAAACAGAATAACCAGTAATTTAGAGCATCACCCTTCCGTTGAGGCTATCTACTTTGACTTCTTCAAAGCTCTTGATATAGTTCCACACTCTCTCTCTTAATAGCTAAGCTGAAGACTTTTGACATAGGTATTCCTCTGTTAAACTGGATCATTGATTTTCTGAAGGATCGAAATTTCAGAGTTAGGCTCGGTAACGCTTTGTCTACCCAGTCCAAAATTACGTCAGGGGTGCCACAAGGATCAATCCTATGTCCCCTACTTTTCATTATGTTTGTTAATGATCTATCTACAAAAGTTCAATCAAACATTCTGCTTTATGCGGACAATGTTAAAATCTGGGCTACAAACCTTGAACTTCTGCAGCAAGATATTAACAATATTTATTTTTGGTCGGTTACGAATAAACTGCTTTTAAATTTAAATGAAAATAAAAGTGTAGACATATAACATTCGGACAATCCTCGGGAAAGATCTTTAAGATTTACAATAAAATTATTACTACGGTAAAAGAGGTCACTTTCACACCATCCCTAGTATTCACAATACATCACAAGAAAGCGAGCTTAAAATGTTTTAACCTGATTAAGTTCTTTAAACGGAATTTAGATAAAATTCCAATGGACTGCCTTTGTCTACTTTTTATGTTATATATTAAACCACACTTAGAATATTGTGTTTAAGTAACAGCCCCATCTCGGAAGGCAGATATATATTGATTAAAAAGAGTCCAAAGAACGCTTTACAAACTCCCATATAAGATTCGTCTCAAGTCGTACCCAGAGCGTTTGCAGATACTAAAACTATTCCCTTTAGCAGATAGGCGATTCCGAAACGACTTAATTTTAATCTATCAGTTATTTGCTAGCAATCGCATCACTCATTTTTTCAATGTAAGTAATAGAAACCTTAGGGGACATTGTCTTAAGATTCACAAACCAAGAGCTGTTACTCGCTTTAAACAAAATTATTTTTTACATAAATCTATTACAGAATGGAATAAGCTTCCTAGTCATGTAGTCAATTCTAAGTCGTTAGGGTCATTTAAGATTAATAATGATCAGCACTTGTTTGCTTCTTTCATTAAAATTTTTTATCTATTTACCTGTCTTGTCAAACTAATTTATTCACTTGTTACTATTTTTTATTTTTTATATTATTTATTCGTGTTTGTCCCAGTTTATTCCTCTCTCTTTATTCTCCCCGATTTTAAACTTCCAGATACATTGAGAACCGAGGATTAAAAGGATAAATTCCCACGCATCTCGTGTACCCTCCTAAATCCTGAATTTTTAATTTTTAGTTTATATTATATTTAGTTGTAAATAATGCAATGCATTTTTTAGTAAGCATAAATAAACAATTTTTATGTATTTATTAAAAATGATTTAAAAAGTAAGTAAAGAAATTAATTTTTATTTAAAATGTTTTTAAAATAATAAAATAATTTTTAATTTAAATTTACATATTGTCTTAATTTATAATCCATATAATAAAAAAACATTTACTGAGGTACTTTTAATTTTTTCTCTGTTCTGATTGGTTTTCGCGTGTTATAATTAGGGTCAGTTGTGTACGTGAGATGTGCGTGTTTTAGTTTCCGATGCGTGGTGGACAAGTGACTGTAATAATTGGTGGTCAGTGGGGTGATGAGGGAAAAGGAAAATTAGTAGATCTTTTAGCAAATTCGTCAAATGTTGTTTGTCGATGTCAAGGTGGCGATAATGCAGGCCATACAGTAATGGTAGGAAATATAAAATTTTTTTTCCATCTTATACCGTGTGGTATTACAAATCCAAATGCTATTGCAATAATTGGAAATGGCGTTGTTGTCAATTTGCGAGGTCTATTTCAAGTATGCTTGTCCACAATTGGTTTACGTTTTTAGGAAATTGATGAATCCATTAACAAGGGTTTGACAAACATTAAATCGCGATTGCGAATATCCGATCGATGTCATTTGGTTTTTGACATTCATCAAATGGTTGATCATAAACAGGTAAGTTAATAGTTTATTTTTTAATTAGTAGGAAGAATTTCGCGGTTCGGCTTCGATTGGAACAACTAAGAAGGGCATTGGGCCGACGTATGCTTCAAAAATAAATCGAAATGGTTTGCGAATGTGTGATTTAATGGGAGACTGGGACAATTTTGTCACAAAGTACAATCAGCTTGTTCAATACGTCAAGTTTCGGTATCCAACGCTTGAAACCGATGTCGATAAAACACTAAAGGTAATGACGATAGCGATTCATTTTGTTATTCCTTTTTAAAATTGTAATAATTGTTTTAGAATTTTTAAGTAATTATTATTAAGATTGATGACAGATGTTGTCTCTATATTATATTTAATATTAAAATATTTCAAAGGTTACTAACCGTAGTAGTCGATAAAATTTTGAATAGTGTTAGTTTGCAATGCTCGTGATAGCAATATTCCTGAATTAATATTTTGAGCTTTTGATTATTTTAAAAATATTACTATTTTTACTTAACAGTTGATATGTACAATATTTTTGTCAATAATAGTTAAAAAAATATTGACAAATGTAACAAAAAAGGTTGAATTAATAAGATTGCTCACTTGTTTTGAATAATTTTTAGTGTTATTTTGCAATATACACTATTTTCAACTTTTTGTTTGTTTTATATGTATAATGATGTCCATAATAAATATATACATAAATGATTAAATTATAGTTTTGAACCTATATTTAATATTTGGTTGTTTATTAACATATAAAAAAGAATTTTATGCATTTCAATTAGTTTTTACTATTTGAAGATAATCGTGGTAAATATTTTATAAAAACCATTTTAAGATGGGTTATACACATTGATATTTGTAACAATACAAAGTTAAAGTTGATGCGAATTAACGTTTAGTATACAAAGTTAAAACAATAAAAATGTGTAAGTTTATTTAAACTTTGTTTTTATCGCTTTATGGATTTTTATAAAGGTTCGGTGTAATATGAAATTTTGTAGTGAGTTAATTTGGAATAAAAAATGTATTTACATAAACTGGTGTGTTACATTTTAAAAATTAGTAAAAAGTACATTTAAAAAATATTTAATATAGTTTTACCAACAATTTAATTGTGAATTTACTTTACGGTCAGCATTTTTAATTGAAAACGATGCATTTGTTTGTTAAACAGAGAATGGATTTTGCATTCTGTAACTTTGTACAAGTGCCAGTCTCGCTATTTTACTCCAAATGTTAAGAATAATAGTTAAGTAATGAAAATTAACTGTCAGTAAAGATATGTTTTGTTTTGAATTATCTTTATTTAAACTTTTACTGTACATTAACTATACAGTTTTATATGATTTTTATATCCATTTGTATTTTATGAAATCAAGTTGTTTTTATTTTTAGGAAATGAGAATGTATAAGGAAAAACTTAGTGGAATGGTTTGTGACACGATTTCGTTGATTCATTCTTTGCGTGCTGATCCGAAAAATCAAATTCTTATTGAATGTGCCCAGTCGTGCATGTTGGATATCGATTTTGGTTCTTATCCTCATGTAACATCTTCTAATTGCAGTATTGGTGGCGTTTGTACTGGACTTGGAATTTCACCCAAACATATTGGATCTGTGTATGGAGTTATTAAAGGTTAGTTAGATTAAACGGTCACTTATGTTTTACTTATTGTTATTAAAACACTTGAAGGATTATTTATTAATGAAATAAAAACGTTTTCATTGTTTAGTTGTAAGTTTTATTTCTAGGTGCCTCAGAAATTTATTCCAAGAACGGAGTCTGATTTCTTATTTTTATTATTGTGAAACAGCCGTTTGTGATGCATCAGATTATTTGGAAAATCTGATACGATGAAAGATGGGATTAATAAAGTGTGGGTTGTGTTCTATTAGGTGTTGCTAAGACTACCTTTTCTATAGTATCTTGGATAATTTTATGTCACTATTTTTTTTAAATACATCAGTGCAAAGTTATTTGAAATATAATAATAGCGTTATCGATATATAATTATTAATTTTTTGTGAAACATAACGTAATGTTCAATTATTTGGATTATGGACTCAAAACTTGAGTTACCCAAACGAACTCTAATGCACAATGACAACAGACACTTAATACATTTGTTTAATTATTATTTATTTTGTAGGAGCTAATAAAATTTGTCATATGGCCAATTGTGATGAATCCCAAACGTTCACGTTTGTTTGCACCATTTCCAACTTGTGGTGGAATTTGTCAATATGATATAAAATCTATGATCATCAGGTTGATTGCACCAAAATTCTTTTTTTTGAGGGAATAGCCTCCTGTTTAGACTTGGACAATCTAGCAGTATTAAAGTCTAGAAATTGTACATAGTACCAGCTAGTGGTGCAGTTGGTTCTATACAATTCGAATTTAGGTAGGTTTTGTAAAATTGAACCATTTATTTCATTTTAATTTTAGCCTACACAACGCGCGTTGGATCGGGTGCTTTTCCAACTGAATTGATGGACGATATTGGCGAATTGATCCAAACAAAAGGTAAAGAGTTTGGCACAACTACCGGCCGCAAGCGTCGGATTGGATGGCTCGATATGGTAGTGGTTCGTTATTCGCATCTCGTCAACCAGTTTGATGCTTTGGCGTTAACTAAGCTAGATATTTTGGACGATTTGGATGAGGTGGGTAATTGTTTTGGTGTCGTGCAACGAAAATAGGGACAAAGTGCGGTTGTTAGCGACTTTTCTAATCCTTTAAGTACCACAACAAGATAGCAAAGGGTTTTGTGGTGGTGTAGGAGGGGGGGTTGCAGGTCCTATCACGTGTGCTTAAAATATTCTGGGTGTATTTACCAAGGCTGTGCACATAATTTTTGTTCGTGATGATACACAACGTTGAAGTATGAAGTCATTAGTATAAGTATGATAATTGGAACTACAGACTACATTGAAATACGAACATCACGCAAGTTCTCAGGATTATTACCATTTTGATGACTGCAGAGTCTAATAGGAAACACAGATTTTACTAGTGAAGCATTACCCTGGTTTTATTATCGACTTAGTTTGGTTTCTCAGTTTTTAATTCACAATGGGGGTTGGAATTTATATTGGACACAAGTTAGTAGGGTCATCATTTTTTCCCATTGTGGTTGATGACATGGTCACATCTTCATTGTTTCTATATATTTGTACAGTACATTGAACAACCGACTCCGTTGGTTTGACAAGAGTAACAAATATTTGTAAAGATTGTCAAGGCCGCCCGATTCTTCTTCGGGGTTATTTCTCATAGTTTAACGGCTACATATGGTATACATATACCTAGAGATATCTTTTATTGTGCCGGTGTGGTCCAGCGGTACAGTGCTCGACTGGAACCTGGGTGGGCATGGGTTCGATCTCCATAATTGGCACCAAATACCGGCCCACATTCAGTTTCGCTGAAATGTCTACTCCTGAAATATGTTTCCTGTAAAACATTTAAAGTATTAAAAATTAAATTTCAAGTATTCTGAGTGTATGCTTGCACTCATCCTTTATGACCGAATCCAAGTTATACCAGTGTGCATTCTGTCCCTGCTTTATTAGTCTATATGCGTAGGTGCACCACATGGAGGTAACAGTCAGATAAATCACCATAATTGGATATTGAAACTTTAGAAGCATAACTCAAATCCTCAGAGTTATTAACATCATATCAAGGCTATTAAAATTTAAGAATGTTTGGACATGTAATTCTTTATGAAAATTGACGCCATATACGTCGGTATATTATAACTGAAACTACTTTACTAACGGCAAATGAGAATTCTTTGGTATAGTATGAAAGTTATATTGTTAATAAAATGGAATAAATTTTCTTAATGTATCATTAATAATTAAAGTTATTTATTAAATAGTTCATAATAGCAAACTGAGCAAAATAATCAGTTGGTAGTATAGTTGGTTCGATACAACTGCAGCCTAACCAAGATTGCCGATCCTGTTAGGGGAACTTTTCAATTGATTTCCGATTTGTAGATCAAAATCGGTCGCACCTACATCGATCCAGTAACTAAAGACGAACTGCCTCAATTTCCGGCTGATTCGTCCGTTTTGGACCGCGTTCAAGTGGTGTACGAGACTTTACCCGGGTGGAAGTGTTCGACTTTCAACTGTCAAAAATTTGACGATCTGCCTGCACAAGCCCAACTGTACGTGGAGACTGTCGAGCGCTTGGCCTCGGTTCCTGTCCGCTGGGTCGGAACTGGACCTTCGCGTGATTCAATGTTGGATCGGTCAGCATGAGCCTCAGGGGCTCCATTTTGAGAAATGATTTTTCTGTTGATCCATTTTTAATACTTTCCCTATTTTACGCTCTTCTTTCAAAAATAAAATTTACGAGTAGTTGTTAGTTTGTTAGTAGATTGATTTTTTGTTGAGAAGTGGAGTGAGACAGAAAATAAAACCTGCTGATTTTGTAATTTTTTGCATGCGTTTGGTGTTGTGTAGAATACCTTCCTGATTATTAGCAATACAAACGTATGTTCGACTTATTTTTTCTAAAAATCAATAATTTCGTGATTAATAAATTGTTTTTATTTCAAAATGTTTTTTTGCTAATAAACAAAAATGTCCTTGGCATTTATGTGACCCAATGAATTTTTTACCTTACATCTTGTTATTTGGCTTTGACCGGTTTTAAGTCCGTGTTATAAAAGCAGGAAGATTGTTGAAACACAACTCTATTTTTGCAAAATAAATCGGTAACCTGGAGACCTGTTTTATTTTCTGAACTGACCAATAAATTTGCCTCTTGTGTTAGTTACGTAGTGACGTGGCAATGCTGTTATATATCGCAAATCAAATAATAAAACAGCAAATAAAAAAGGGGTATCTTCAAAAACCAATGATATGACCTATAAATATAACAAGGAATGGGTTTTACAAGTAGTTGTGAGTAGAAAAAGCATAAAAAGATTCTGGTTACTGTGAAAGGGCGTCTGAGTAGAAATCGTGTCAGTTGTATTTTGCATCGTTTTAGTAGCCCCATCTCATAAAATTTCGTTTGTACGCATCAATAATAATTCCTACGGCAATATATGAGAAGCACTGACTCTTGTTCACTACAATTAGACGAATAAAATTACTTAGTTTAATTCTGCGTTTACCGCCCGAAAGACCAGCAAGAACGGTTTCGGAATGGAAGAAATGGTACAAGAAAGGTTGTTAGACCACAGAAAACTTGGTTAAGAACTATTCAGAAAAATGTAATTAAAATGAATGTTTCATGGGGGGTGTAACAAACCGTTTGGCAGAATGTTGAAACATTTTGTTATCTCGTGTTCTCTTTGAATTACGAGACTTTGTTGTTATTTTTTGCTGTAATTGTTATCTTATTGGCCCATGCTTATTTTTAAAGCAAAAGGGTTTTGTTTAATATAATAAACTTGTTAGTGATCATTTTTTTTAAAATAAATATTTTATCCCGTAAATTGAGGTTTTACTGTTGAAATACTTTTGCAATTCGTGGAAAGGGGATTTTAAACTGTTAAAATGGAAGAGTAGTCTCAGGTGTTGCGTTTAAGTTGCAGTCCACTTAGTGGGCCTAGATTCAAATCCTACTTCTGATATTAACTTTGGATGCTAATGAATCCGAGGATTTGAGTAATGCCTATAAAGTCTTAAATTTCAATGATGGTGGTATTTCTGACTATTCCTCTTTCACGTGGTGCATCCAGGACTAGGTGCCCATAGACATTAGACTATTAACAGCAGGAACCGAATGCATAGCGGTATAACTGAACTTTCACCGGACTCCCAATAAATGGGTGTTAGTGTACACCGAATATGCCTAAGAGGTGTCTCAAGGTGTCCTTTTACCATATGTAGCTGGTTAGGCTCATGGATCCTTCAACCTGTATCAATCCTAAAGAACATTGCTTCGCTAATTTTTTTGAATACTGGCGTTGTTGCAAGGAAGTAGTCTTTTAACCAAGAAACTTCATTTATTCAGCCCCCCCCCAAGTTTAATTCGCATCCGAAAAGTCCTTCGTATAGGAATTCGGGATGTTATGGAAACTTGGAACTAATGAAAATGTTGCTTTACCATTAACTTTTGTTGTTTTCTTGACTGATTAATGCAATAATACACCTAGGATACTTAAAAGGTATCTTGAGATATACGTATGTCATACGTGATGGTTGAGGTAAGGGAGATAATAGTAATGGGGAGAATATGTTATCAACCACAATACATGATATATTTCTTCAATTCAAATTTTGGAATTCCTTGTGCTTTTCGATTTTCATCTTTTTTGTTTATGCGCGGAAAATATTTGCATAAGAAATTGTGTTTATATTTGTTTTACGGAATTTGAATAATTGCAGACAAGCGTTGTGTATGCAGATTAGTCATTGAAAAGTTGAAATGTTATGATATTCTTTGTTACTTAATATGTGGTATTACTGATCCATTTAGAAACTACTACTTACCAGCGTGATTCGATCTGAGCTTTTGTAAAACACATGCCAAGAATAAGTTTTATGGATTTTTTATAAAAAGACGAAAGGGGTTTTTTTGGTACATTATAATTTTATTTTCGTTGATGTTAATGATCCACGAGGATTTGAGCAATGCATATAAAGTCTCAATTTCCAATAATGGCGATATTTTTGTTTATTCTTTCTCCGCGTTCTGTATTATGGACTAACTGTCTATTGGCATCTAGAGTAATGACAGCAGGGACCGAGTGAATCGTATTATAACTGGACTTCTACTTCGGTGAGAGGGTGCATCTATACATCCAGGGTACCTAAAATGTATATTAAGGTATATGTATAGTATATGCGACCCTTGGGCTAAGGGAGATAGCACTTACAAAACCTCAGGCGGCCTCGTCAAATTTGTAAACAGTGGAGCCGTTTATCAGCTAAGAAACTTCCTTTTTCTTCTATGTTTGTTACACTTATGAAGCCATTGAAATCGATCGTTTAATATGCTGTATAAATATAAAAATTATGATGTGGTGACCCCACATCATCAAATTTAATAACCAACTTCGAAATTTACTGCCACTCCTAACTTTGACAATTTAATTTTTTGAATACCAAAATTTTAATAGTTTGGAAAAAATTCCAATTTTTTATATCTAAGTTATTTACAAAAATGTGATTATTTTTTATTAATGTAATGCCAAATATATAATAATTTTTAACTAGGTAAAAACAGCACAATATTTCTACATATATATGCATAGTTCTGCATAAGTTTACTTGTTCCCTCATGCAACGTTCAATTCAATCTTTTTTTAAGTAGTTGTAGGACCGTGGGTTTCTGTATTTATCCATCTTTTAATCGTTAACATCTATTCTTACGGCATTTTCAAACAATCGAGGTAAAATGTTACTTTCCTTGTCTACTTGTAATGGTAGACAAAAGTTAATAATTTTGATTATGTCAAGCAATTTATAGAATACATATGTTGTGCCGGGGTAGTTTAAACGTATAATACTTTTGAGAGGACAAGAGTTTCAGTACTACCACTGGCACTAAATGCGGCCCTTCAGTAGGATTTTTTAGGATGTTCATTTGTTGAAAAATGTTTCACTTGAAGCATTCAAGCAATAACAATATTATTGTTATTATCATTATTACATTAAGCTTTAATATTTTACTAGTGCCGGGGTGGTCTAGCGGTACAGCGCTCGACTTGGATCTGGGTGGATATGGGTTCGAATTCCACGATCGGTACTAAAATGCGTGCCAATGTTTGGCTTCACTAAAATATCCACTGCTAAAAGATGTTTTTCGTAAAACATTCAAAGTAATAATATGTAGCAGATACCTTCAGTGTAAAAATACATTTTCACCATCAACAAAAATAAATAAATAACAAAAGTATAAAAAAGAGGTAGTACAAACAATGGGAACAAAATGAAATAGAATATCATATGATAATAAATATAAATATAGTCAATACAGTAAACATGTTAAAAAAATAATTCAAAATAATTATTCTTATTGTATAAATTTAGAAGTAAACAAATTGAAAAATGTGTGTGTTGATTCTACTAATTTAGGATCAGAAATGATTTAATCTAGCCAGTCCCAAGCCTGGATAAAGGAGGAGGATTTGAGTGCAAGATTAGAAACCTGACCTCTGTAAAAAAATTATACTGCTACGGAAACAATCAAGAGGACGCCATTCCGGCAAACAACGGCAAAGAAGTGATCGCACGTATCTGGATGACAGAGTTCAGTAAAAGCCGAAAGGAAGCTCAATCTTTGAGTTGCAGAATCTTCAATGTCAACGAGACTTTGTTGTTGTTGTTGTTTTGTTGTAATTGTTGTCTTATTGCCCCATGCTTATTTTTAAAGCAAAAGGGTTTTGTATAATATAATATAATATATCATCTATGATGTGGATTTTATTAGAGACTACACATATTTTGCAAAATGAGTTGCACACGTGTCTTGTCTACATAGTTGTGATAAAATGTCTGAAATTACCAAAATGGATTTAGACAAACCATTGTTTAAATTGTAAGAAATTTACAAAAAAATATTGACAAATTATTTTGGTTATTGTTTTAATAAGATGCTTCAGAGCAGTGGAAACATGGTTAAAATTATGCTCCAAAATTCACTTTAGAATTGATAGCGTGTTTTTTGGCATAACTTACCATTTACTATAGGTTTGATTTATTTAAACTACAAAAACCTTGTTGAGCAAAATCCCGGCCTTCGTACATTTGATTATCTACAGCCCGGATTTAAACATTAATAATTTTGCTTTAGGTTTTTTAAAGGCCAAGTTAACAAGTTGTAAAATAACCTATTACTTATAGAGAATATCATTTTTGTTATGAAAAATCGAGTTTCAAAGGATTTTATTGGTACTTTAAAGCATTGGGTTCCCTTTATAATTCCAAATAAAAATATAAGAAGACGTAAATTGTGAGATGAATTCATTTCGTATATTCTCGTCAGTCAACAATATGTTGAAAATTCTCGAATCTGTTTATATTCACAGATTGAAACCTGCTTTGTGTGCACAAAAACAGCTCGTCACTACATCAAACTTAGCTTGGTCGTAATGATTGTGTGTAAATGTTTGAGTTGTACTAATTTAAATGTTATCTGAACCCCCTTTTTGTATATATATACTAAAATGTTATATGTTTGTGACTGACGAGAATATACGAAATGAATTCATCTCACAATTTACGTCTTCTTATATTTTTATTGGTACCTCGATAATCTCAGAATTAAAACGGCTGGCAGAAGTTATTATTGGAAGTGAGTGTTACTTGAATTGTCGGCATTACAAAGTTTGACTCTTTCTTTATATATTAATGTATTTTGACCTATAAAATTTTCTTTTTAAAAAATTACGTGTTTGTTTTTAAGTTTTAATAAACAGAGGTATTATGATTTACTACTAGACCGGGTGTTGTATATTATAATTACACTGTTTTATTGCGAACAACATTATATATATATATATATATATATATTGATAAAGTTTTACCTGAGGTATTTATTAATAAGTGTTGGATATGTAAATGATAAGTAAAAAGTGCTAAATATTCTTAAATATAGTGGGTCAATATAAGATTCAATTTCGTTATCCACTGTATGCTATAAGTATGGCAGACATGAGTATTTGTGTAATAATAATAATAATAATATACTCCCAGTTAGTCTTGTTTAAAAAACAATCACAAAGTCGTTCAATAAGAGTTGTGTTGCATCAAAAAGTCTTACGCTACAAGTTAAACGAAAATTATTATTTATTTATTATTTGTTTGAATGTTTTATGAGAAACAATTTTCAGCAGTGGATAATTAGCGAAGCCAAACGTTGGCCCGCATTTTAGTGCCGGCGATGGGATTCGAACCCACGTCCACCGAGGTCCGAATTCGAGCGCTAAACCGCTAGATCACCCCGGCACAATGTAAGGGGATAATCATAGACCTCTCCACTGGCAAAAACTACACGTCTGAGCGAGCCCGATTAGGGATCGTCGCAGGCTTCAACACGTCGAGGTGCAATGGCGAGTCTCCACCTGGGACCAGAGCATTCGTGATCACTCTGACCATGGCGCCAAGTAATCTGATTTAGCAAAGCGGTAAACTGTATACTGGATCTTCCATCTCAATAGAGTCGCAATTTTTTTCATAATACAATCAATGTTTTTGACAATCAAGGGCGATTGTAACGTAAAATTAGAAAATACAATATTTGACTAAAAATGTTTGAAATTAATTCAAAATTGTTCGCATTGTGCCAAATTCAAATTTTTTTTCACATTGTAACCAACATCAAACAAGACGCGCCGATTTAGTGATATCAGTACGACAAGATGACATGTTTTAACGTCTGGTACATCTGTAGCATTCCAGACATTCAAAGTAATGCCTAGTATTTAATTTTGACAAATAAATAATCATAATTCAAAACGTTTTGGTTGAAACAAACCGCTCGTTGGCGTCACATTCGTTTTACAACGGCACTTGAAAAAAATGCAAAAATTTTATAGACATTTGAATGAATAAATTATCACAATGTTTGTTAGTTTGGTAATTGTTTCAAGTATATTATTTTAACAAAGGACTTTACATTATTTACGACTTTAAAAATCGCTTGTATTCAAATATTTGTAAATCAACATTGTATTGTAGACGTTTTTGTTAACAGCCTGCCACCACATTCGGAATGTTAGACGTTTTTGTGCTTTCTTCCTTCTTATACAGCTTTTTCCTTCTTTTATGAGGGGTCGTTGTTTCTAATCAGCATCCTCCATTTGGTTCTGTTAAACCCTTGTCCTTCATATTGGATTCCATATAATCCAACCACCTCGGTTTCTTTTACCCTTCACTTTTAATGCAATTATTCGCCTTGCAACGTAGTTTTCTGCTCTACGTAAAATATGACCATACACCTTAACCTTTTTTTTGAATTTTTTTATGAGCTTCGATGACTTTCAGTTTTCTTCTAACCACTTGATTTTCTATTCTGTCTAAATAAAAAAAAATTTTTTTTTAATGTTTATTACTTTGAATGTTTTACGAGAAACATTTTTCAGCAGTGGACATTTTAGTGAAGTCAAACATTTTAGTGGGCCGGTGGTGGAATTCGAAGCCATGCCCACCGAGGTCCGAATTCAAGCGCTGTACCGCTAGACTACCCCAGCGACCATCGCAGCATCTTCATTTCTACTAAGTTCACTTTTCTCTCTTGGGTTTTTCTAATACTCCACTTTTTCGATCATGATCGGTCTCACAGCGGTCTTAAAAATTTGCCCTTTGTCTTTCCTGTTATCCTTCTGTCACACAAAACTCCTGTAAGTTTCCTCTACTTATACCATTCCGCCTGTGTTCTTTGCACTATCTCCTCATCCAAATCTCTATTCTCTTTTTGTGATGAGCCCAGGTATTTAAACCTTTTCACATTCAACGATTCTTGGTGATCCATTTTGATTTTTCCATCATTTTCTTTTGTCTTGTTGACTCTTAAACCTCCATCTTTCAGTGCTTTGATCCATTACTTTAACCGTCTTTCCAAGTTGTCCTGTTTTCTGCTGCATAAGACAATGCCATCTGCAAACAACAACTCCATGGTGATTCTACTTTAATGTATCTTGTTAGCATGTTAATAACTAAATCAAACAAATAAAGGCTTGATACCGATTACTGATGTAGACCAACTTTTAATGAAAACTCATCAATCTACCCCACACTGGTTCTCACCGACGTTTTTGCATCATACATATCTTGTACAATTTTTTTTGTACTTTTCTGGAACATCTTTTTCTCTCACACTTCCTGTTTTGTAATCGATAAACGCCAACGTTTTAAAGCATGTAACGTAAGCTTTATCCCCCTATAGTTGAACGTCTCCCTGTAGATTGGCATGATAATACGTTTTCTCCATTCGTCAGGCATTTTCTCTTCGTTCCATATTAAATTTAACAGTTTAGTTAATCTATCAATTCCATCGTTTCCCAAACATTTCTATGATTCAATAGGTATTCTGTCTGGTTCTAGAGCTTTTTCATTCTTCATCTTACTTACTCCTTTAATTACTTCTTCCTGGGATATCTCTTGTGTTTCGCCTAGATTAGGTATCCCATCTTTAGTCATCGTTCTATAATTTTCTTTATTTAACAGGGTTTCTTTTAGCTACCCCCTTTGTTTGTTGATATTCCAACTTGTCGGTTTCTAATCCAAATACATCCCATTTCTTCCCTTTAATCTTCTTATCTTCAACAACCTGCTAAACTTCTACATTCAACCACTAAGATTTTTTATCCACTGGTGCTTTTTTCTCAGATGTTAACTCTAGTACTTTTTTAACTGCCTTGGTAATCACTCTACTGTTTAATGTCTACCATTCGTGCACTCCTTTTGAGAATTTCCCGTTCTGTATGACCTCGTTTTTAAATTGTTTAGTCAAGTTAATTTCCTCTAATTTCCACCATTTTAATTTTTTCTCCCGAATCTCCCTTACTTTCTTTTGCTCGTTTCTTAAACTTGTTTTCATTTGCACCAACCTGTGTTGCGTGGCAACTTCTCTATTTATCACTGTACAGTCTTTTATCTTACTTTATATCTATTCTCCTCGTTGCTAGAAAGTCTATCTGACTTTGTCTTCCACCGCTCTAATATGTAACCAGTTGGTTTCTCCCTTTCATGAAGTATGTGTTGATCAGGGCCATGCCTTATGAAACAATACACTCTAAAATTCTTTTACCATCCTTGTTTGTATCTCCAATTCTCCATCCGCCGTGATATTTCTCAACACCCTTTCTAGACTGGCCATTTAAATCAGTACCAAGTGTTATTTTTTCTCTGTCTGAGGAATATTGCAAAGTATTTCCTTAAGGTGTTCCCAAAATTTATCTTGCGCTAATGATATTGATGAACAAACATCCTATATCCAGTTTCACCATCATTTATTGTTTGCTGAACCTTTTCACTTCAACCAGGTTCCCTTTTATCTTGTTTGATAAAATGACAGCTACTCTATTTCTTACTGAGTCCCCAATGTAAAGCCGTTTATAACCTCCAGTCAGATTTTTGCTTTCCTATCCTTCCATCTCGTATCTTGGAGGCAGAGTATGTCTATCTTTCTCTCATCTACTAGTTCAGCTATTTCTCCTCTTTTACCTGTTATTGATACAATGTCTAAAGTGCCCACTTTCAACTTCCCTTCTATATATCTTCGTTAAAATAACTTCTTCCATCTGGTTCGTCCTTCACCAAATAGCCCTCACTGATTTATTACATGACTCAGGCAAGGGTCATGCACGTCGCTTACAGGGGACGCCCTCTCGTTTATTTTTAGGCGGAGATAATTTTGTGTTTTTTTTTGGACTTTACTAAAACAAAGGATTTAAATATAAACGTGAATATATCAACTGAGCACATGGTAAGTTGCTTTGTTTTTTGTAAAAACTGTACATTGGTACATAAACAATATTTTGGCAAACAACGCAAGACAAGACAAGACAAGACACGAAATTTTTTTCAAGTATTGAAAAAATACTAAATGCCAACAATTCAATCCGTGTGCACTCTTTGGCAGTGGACAATTGGAACAAGTCTTGATGAAAAATGAACACTGCTCGAATCCAAGATTTAATCAAGAAATAAAAGGCTAATAATTGAGAAACCAAATCTACAATGATTGACGTAATGATAAATTAATTTTGAATTGGTGAGTTGTGCAACCAAATACTAGAAGCATTTACGCGAGCGTTGTATTGTTGAGAAGTTTCATTATGTCAATTTGCTCTTATACGTGTCGTTTGTGAAAAGAAATGGAACACGAAAGTTGACCTCATGACATAAAATATATTATCTACTTTAAAATTGTCTCAATTCAAAATACTGAAAACAACAACAACAAACTAGACACAACGCTGCATTTTTCTATTGTGGAATCTAAAATAATAATAATAATCCATATTATTACAAAAGAATGAACAGTAAGATCATTATTGCACGTACGTTAATTAAAGAACACGACTTTCTTTTAAATTTAACATTGTGCTTTTACACTTGCTTACTGCATTTTACCAACAATAGTTGTTTCTTTTTATTACTATTATTACAAAACCCTTTTGCCTTAAAATAAGCATGGGCCAATAAGATAACAATTACAGCAAAAGTAACAACAACAAAGTCCCATAATTCAAAAAGAACATGAGACAACCAAAATTTTTCACGGATTTGAAGAGAAATACTGGTCGCATGTAGCTGAGGAATTAGAGGATGCTGCAATGAGTAACAATACTCAAACCTTATTCAAGAAGATCAATGAACTTTGCAAAGGACATTCCTTCCAAAATCAACGCTCATCGGCAATCTCTGCAAATCAATAGACATCACACTTTTCGAAATTACTTAATCCTATCAAACACAAAACGGCGAAGGTTTCCAATCAACTTCATACACAACCCCCCGATCCCCCATACGTAGTTTCGACAGAGACCCCCTCGCACGAAGAAATTATCTTAGCATGCCATCAATCGAAAGATGGGAAGGCTACAGGAGTAAATGGAATACCAATAGAAGTTTTCAAGTATGGCAGGGATAAAGATTATATAAGATTTATACTCCTTCATAAACTCCATTTGGAAAGAAAAAAAAATTCTAGAAGCATGGACACAATCTATTATAATCCCAATCCATAAAAAAGGAGACACAACAGACCCCGCTATTTATAGAGGAATCAGCTTACTTTGCAAGGCTTCAAAAATTTTGGCAAATATTATCTTACGAAGGATCCGTGGTGAACGGGAGTGTCGAACACGAGCCAACCAGGCTGGATTTCGTTCTGGGATGGGATGCATCGATCAAATCCATACTGTTCGTAGAATGTTAGAACTTCGATCGCGATACCAACAGCCTACATATTGTGCATTTATAGATTATTCAGCCGCCTTCGATTCTGTTGATCGCAACCTGCTGTAAAATCTTCTTATTGCCAAAGGAATTTCTGCCAAGATTGTTAACATTATTAAATCGTTATACACATCGTCAAACGCAGTAATACGGAATAGAGATTCTTTAACAGATGCAATTTACATAAATTCAGGTATTCGCCACACCCTTCAATTTTGTAGTTGATGACATCTTTGATGAAGTGTTTCGGTCATTTGAGGGCTGTATAACTCAATATGCAGACGATGCGGTTCTTATGACAGAAACCGAAGAAGATTTGCAAAATGTGGTTGAACTTACTCAAAAAGCCTCAGAGAAATACGGTTTATATCTTAATACTAAAAACAGTGGTTTTAGCTAACGTCCCCTTTAGAAATCCAATCACTGTTAATGGTAGCCCACTCCCTGTGGTTGATGAATTTACGTACTTAGGCTCGGTCATAGATAATAAAGGATCCAGCTCTTCAGAGATTCGGCGTCGTATTCGCCTCTCTGCTGCAGCCTTTGGGCGTTTAAGTAAACCTTTATGGAACAAAAGTAATATTTCTATTAAAACCAAGATTAGAATATATAAGAGTTTAGTGCGTTTCAATCTACTTTATGCATGCAAAACTTTGACTCTCATCCAAAACTTGTTCATTTTGAGCAAAGCTGTTTAAGATCCATATGGTTTCGCTCTTTGTCCTCTATTGAACGCACTCATTTAATAACTAGTAAAATATTTCGACCATTCCCAGATATTTGTAAATCTCTTAACATTTATTGGCCATGTATCTCTAGTACGGTTAAAGATAGACGATTAAAAGTGATTGGCCATGTTTTAAGTAGATCGACCACTCATCCAGCCAGAATAGTTATGGAAGCCCATCCATTACCCGGATGGAAAAGAAGACCAGGCTGCCAACAGAAAATTTGGACGGACATTGTAGCATGCGAACTCAGTCCTTTTATTTATGCTAAACCCCCTCGTCCAAATACATTATTTAAATGGGCGTCCGTTTGTTTACCCTATGCAGCCAACAGAGCTCATTGGAGGGGTTTAACTCGGGATGTGATTAACATTTAATGTCAGCACACCTCAAGTGTCGTTCTTTAAGTACACACTATTAAAGTTGACGTTATTGCAGACGTTTTTGTTTTTTGGACTACCTTGAGTGATAATAACCAATGGGGGATGTTTATCCTCGATGATTATGATGATAATGAGATCAGAGACCAGCTACACATCGGCATGCATGCAGTTCAATAAAAGCATCTTAAGATATTAGCATATGGCAGGTTGAAGTAGAGTCTCAACGTCAGGCGCGAACGAATTGGCTCGGTTGGGTTCTGAAGGATCGAGCCAGCGAATTGTAAACCAATGGGAAAGCGATTAGAATTATGATAAACATATAACATGAAACCATGCGGCTAAAAGAGACAACCTCGATAAAAAATCAGGCCGTCCCTTTGTGAACCGTGAAAATGCCACCTTAGTTGCGCATACAATTTGTTTTGACATGAAAAGCAATCGTTAGAAATGCTCTGCGAAGAAATAATTGCATCTCCATTCAAGACAACAACGACAAAAGTTGGTGAGAGAACCATCTCTTCATTAATTTCATGTTTGTAGCACTTCCACTGTTTACTTGTTTTGAAGGCGTGCAAAGATATATCAATCCAATAACTTGGTTGTTGTTTCCAAAATAGAATCCCAGCCGTAAATATCGTCCCGAACAGCATTCGTTTAAGTGCGATTTGTGACCATCTTCCCTTTTCTTCCAATTGGCACTTGGACAGGCCAAAGTTACAGTACGTTTGGATTTCTGCGAAGAACGTGACCAAACTAGTGTAATCTTCGTTGCTGTAATACCAACAATGGAAGAATGTAAGAATTGTAGGTCATGTCGGATTTGAAAAATGATCTTTTGGTTCATCCCCTCAATATGAAGGGTGAGAAATGGGTGCTGTGTTAAATGTATCTGAGACATCTTGCTTCAAATTTGTTGAGCTTCATGATATCTGAACCCGTAAGAGTCCAGGTTTCAACTGCATACAAAAGCATTATGTGAACCAGTGACGGGAAAATGTTTATCTTCGTGTTTGGATTAACTTTTTCGCATCTCTAAAGTGGATTGGCAAAATTTCCAAACGTAGTGGAAGACAAACAAATTTGACGAGTTACTTCATCAGATAAACCACCGTCGTCAGAAGTAATC
Source organism: Cardicola forsteri (assembly GCA_025895645.1). Taxonomy (NCBI): domain Eukaryota; kingdom Metazoa; phylum Platyhelminthes; class Trematoda; order Strigeidida; family Aporocotylidae; genus Cardicola; species Cardicola forsteri. The sequence continues at coordinate 180,544 of JAKXYG010001435.1, read as the reverse complement.
AAGGAAGCGATTAATAAAATAGTACCAATTTAGCTGTACGGATTGATTTTGATGATAGACGTAATCTATTTCTATCAGCTCAAAAATGGTAGTTCATCATCATTAGGGAAAAACACCCCCCCGGTTATCATCGCCCAGGATAGTCCAAGTTACTAAAAAGTCTGCAAAAAAAACCCCAACTTTTGCAATGTACACTTCATGAACGACACTTGATGTGTGCTGACTTTAAATGTTAATTACATCCCGAATTAAACCCATTCAGTCATCTCTATTAACTGCAAACGGACTTCCAATTAAGCAGAAGGGGCTTAGCATAAATAAAAGAACTGAGTTCGCGTTATATTCTTTTGTTTTCATAATGATTACTGGGATGCTAATGTTCCTGAAGATTTGAGTAATGCTAATAAAGTCTCAATTTTCAATAATGATGATATTCCCGACTTCCAGACTAATACCAACAATGACCGAGTGCGTAGCACTATAACTGGGTGCCAGTCTACCTAAAAGGTATCTTGAGGTATATGCATACAATATGTAGCTCTTAGGATAAGAGAGATAACCCTGACGAAAATCAGGCGGCCTCGTCAATTTTTGCAAGCATTGGCGCCGTCATAAGGATGCCATCCACCAACCAAAAACGTCGTTGTTTTTCTACGTTTGGTACGTTTATCAAGCCATCAATGTTGATCATTTACTATGCTGAATAAATATAGAAATAATGAAGAGGTGATTATGTCACCAACTAAATAATGATTACTCATTAGTTCCGACATTCAAAATAGAAACTTTAATTTAAATATAGTGATCTTACACTCCTAAGGGGGGAGACCAACCCCTACTTAGCGCGTCCACAGGTGGCGGATAGTGGAGTGACCTTTAGCAATAAAGGTTAGCTGTGAATAAGGCTGTGCCAAATAAACAGCCGTGGACCAAACGGATACTCAGGCGTTAAGGTCGTTGACGCGTTGACAAGAAGGCGACAACGGTTATCGGTGTCACCCTGAGTATTATCACCAAGCAGCCCTATTTAGGGACAGCACTGCTTGCTCCACTCGGAGAGGGGCCTAGAAAATGTGGTTTAAAAATTGCTCGTCTTCTCACCAGGATGGCTGGCCGCGGCTAACTGGTCTATATACTCGCGGTCGAAACTATCTCAAAAATCAATTAAAGGCCGTGGTCAACAGGGCTGATACTGATGACCAAATTCAAAAAAACACCATTCTCAGAGCTCAAACAAGGCAGAATGTGACTCGCGACGCTACTGCCTGCTCTGTGAATATTACTCGCGATAATGCACCGGTTATTAAATCTAGGATTTGGCCATTAAAACCAAAACTATCTCTCTCAATCTAGTGATCTTACACTCACTGAAAAAATTCAATAAATACCCTTCTAGGTTCCTATTTTTTGTAATAACAATAAACATGATAATAGCATCTTTTATTATTTAACAAATAACAAGTATGATACATATGAAAATGATTTCATAAATCTTTCAAAATATTGACAAAATCATTGGAGGGAGAGGGAGAATTAAAAGAAAAAACGCATACCCACACATCAAATATGGAAATAAAATGTAAATGAAAGACATTGAAAATCCAAGTCTGCATACCATCTTCCTCGTCAGTGTTAGCTGCGGAAAAAATAAAACACGAGTCAACTCTGTGGACGGTTGAGAGGAACAAGGAGACTGCGCCAATGAATAAGTAAAAATAACAAAATCAAATTGAAAGCAACATTGACCGCAAGCATAAACTAGTGTGTAATACAAAAACTGTACATTTGTCAATTCGAGTCCAAAAAATAAATAAATTTGTGCATAATCAAATGCAATCAAAACCAATCCCCTTTACACTAGTACAACCAAAACATTACCAGACACCATGAGAAAAACTGCGTATAAATGTAAATACGGAAATGAACAGTTGTCGCCAAAATCCGTATGATTTGGCAGGTTGAAGTGGAGTCTCCACGTCAGGCGCGAGCGAAATGACACGATTGGATTCTGAAGGATCAAGCCAACCAATCACAGAGTCCGAAATATAGACCAATAGGAAAGCAATTAGAATGATGATAAACAAACAGGCGACTTTCCTGAAACGATCAATAGAGCGATTTCGGAATATGATCATCAATTAATAATTAATTTTTAAAACGGTCTAGTTTTTGAGATTGTTGTAATACTACTCGAATCACCCCAACTAATCCCATATACTGCTGTTCCAGTTATTAGTAATTGCAAAAACGTCAAAAGAAATTGAATCCTATATTAACCTACATTGATATTTAAGAATATTTAGAACTTTTTTACTTTTCTTAGGCATATATACTACTTACTATATACCTTAAATAAAACTTTATCAATATATATATATATATATATACCATTTGCAATAAAATATTGCAATTATAATATACAACAACAGTCGTTCTAGCAATAAATCATAAGACCTCCATTTAAAAAGAGAATTTTATTAGCCAAAATACATTAATATATAAAGAAAGAGTTATAAACTTTGTAACGCCAATAATTCAAATAACATTCACTTCTATTTATAAATTTTTACCAGCCGTTTTATCTGAGACAATCAAGGTACCAATAAAATCCTTTAAAACTCGATTTTTTATAACATAAATAATATTCTTTATAGGTAATACATTATTTTACAACTTGTTAACCTAACCTTTAACTAAATCAGAAACAAAATTATTAACGTTTAAATCCGGGCTGTAGATAATTATATATATATATATATATATATATATATATATATTGATAAAATTTTATTTAAGTTATATATTAATATATCAGTGTAAGTCAATATAGGATTCAATTTCGTTACCGACTGTATTATTATAGTGGCTAGTAATGTACCTTAATATGTCACTGTCACTATTTCAACCATTCACTACCAAATTTATTGGTAGACAAAATTGATGCTCTACGACTATTAATTAATGAAGAAAATAATGTCAACCAATTGTTTTATGTTAGTTCAAGAATTCTGGTTAAGCAAATACATGGACGATAATTTCATTTGTATAATTATTATTATTTTGTAAAGGCGTTAATGATATGTCATGTATTTATCTAAATGCTGAATGTACCTCCTTCTTTTCAACCTACACAGATTTTACTACTGTTTGTTGAAAAAGCCCAGCTTTTGCTATTTCTGTAGCATTATGCAGTATTTGCAAACTGACAACTTTAAACCCTAACCCTTCTCCCTTTCTCGACAGGCTATGGTGTATGCATACTCTTCGAGCTAATATTTTTCGATTGCAGACGATAGAGTAATGCTTATAAAGTTTCAATTTTCAATAATAGTGATATTCCTGACTGTTCCTCCTCCACGTGGCGCATCCTGGACAAAGTACCCAAAAGCATATAGACTAATAATAGCAGGGTCCGACTGCACAACGGTATAACTGGGCTTCCGCTACAGCGTGTGGGTGCGAAATAATATGGACTATCAACACTTAGTAAATTTAAAAGTAATTATAATGTAAAAATATCAAAGAAAAACTTCACGAAGTTGACCCCTCATTTTTGTTTCATCGACCTGTCCAACATTTTAATGTGACCCCTTAACCTTGGCACAATTTTAAATACTTACCACACGTGATTACAATAAGCTCAAATAGTGGAAGCTATTTCTTAACTGCTAAAAATTACAAACAAATAAAAAGTTATAATTTCGTTTTAATTATTGAACAAATTGCAGATTTATTTGAGATAAGTATAAGGACTATACATAATAATTTATGTTAGGACAAAATGTCTCAAATACATTTGGCACCACACCCATTTTGCATCCTCCGTATCAGGGGGATTGGACAAAAAAGATCAGCAAATTCGATCTTCCTTCATTGGTATTTCCACAACAATGAATGCGCTGGTTTGGACACGTTCTCCGTAAAAATCCTAATGTAATGTCACGTACCGGCTTGTCTAAATACCGATTGGAAGGAAAAGATAGGTGATCAAAAACGTAATTAGATGGATTCTGTTCGGGACAATCTTCACGCTATTTTGGCCGGAACTTTACCTTGGAAACAATGACAAAGTCACTGGACTGAAATATCTATGCGTGCCTCCGATAACCGTGAAAAGTGGAAAGGGATTACACGGTATGTTACGAGAACTTGGAACTAATAAAGAGGTAGTTTTGCTACCAACATTTATTATTATTACTATATTCTTAGGTATCTTGTATGTTTGTTCGTATCCACATACAATTGTATTACATAGTTAGTTGTCGCTCCACCTGAATCCAAAACACCACGTGATGGTATCGAGTCGAAAGTATTATCTTTGTTTATTAAATCAACAATATTACTGAATTTCCAAAACAAATTTTACAGATCAGTCTTACAGATAAATAATTATTTTAGGTATATAGTAAAATGTGTTCGAGTTAGGTAGAGGAAATCAAATTGTACATAAAATAAACAAATAATAATAATGATGATAATAATAATAATAATAATAGAATAGGAAATCGTATTGATAAAGCAATTTGTAGAACTACACACACACACATATACAACAGAAAAGAATAAAAAAAGACGTATAATAGTTGAATTACAAGTGCGTAATAATTAATACGATACTAATGATTAATAGTTTTCCTAAAAACAACAATTTCACTTTTTCCCAATAACAATTCGGAAATTTCTAATACAATACATCCGGAAATAGCAAAAGTAAAAAACTTTTTTCTTTTCAATTTGACAAAATGATAAATTATGAAAAGGTTTGTCTGAGTTCAATTTTAGATTTGAGTTATTAATCTATACTCAAATTCAAATTGGACATCAGCCTACTCATAAGTACTGGGTTAAACGCTAAGAATGACACGTGATATTGATATCTGTAACCACGCTTAAACCTATTCACCGAAAAAGAAGTCCAGCTATATTGCTTTACATTTGGTTCATTACTGATGACGAATACAATACTGAATATTAAATATAAAGTAATCTTTACTTTTATTTAACTTTAAAAAAAAATATTAGGAACAAACAAGGCAATAAATGATACAACAAGACACATAATTGCATGGCTTCTCTCTAGTGTTTCCCATAAAATATTCAAAGTAGTAAACTGATTTTAAATTACGTGGTCGATAAAAACGTTTAATTTTGTCAACTACATTATTTAGTGGTCTAGCCGTACAGCGCTCGACTCGAACCTGGATGGACACCAAATGCGAATCTACATTTGACTTGGTCTAGCAGTACAGTACTCAAATTTGGGTATTGGGGTTCGAATCCCACCACCGGCCCACGTTTGGCTTCGCTAAATGTCCACAGATGAAAGATGTTTCTCGTGCAAACATTCAAAGTAATAAACATAAAATAAAAAATAAAAACATGTCTACTGCCAAACGACGTTTTCCGTAAAACACTTAAAGTAGTAAAAATAAATTCTTTTAAAATGACACCTCAAAACCAGATCGGACCAGGCCTGCAGACCTGCTACAATTCACTAAATTGTTCAAGGTTGACACACACACACACACAACCATAGTCAGTCCCCCATGTCTAGTTAAGATAGGACGATGGCTTGAGTGCAAATTTATCAATTTGGCCTCGGTGAAAAATACTGCAAAAAAGTGAAAGCAGCATAACGCCGGTAACAGGATAAAAGAGTTCTTGGTTGACTAAAACCAAGTAATTCAAATAATATTTAATAAATAAATGTCACCAAATAGTTCCAACACAAACGGTGAGGCGAGTTAGACTAACCTGTTTTCAGTAAACACAGCCCCAATATTCAAACATCGAATCAACAACTGCAACAACGTTGTGCCAAAAGCGATGAAGGACACGCACAAATCGGTCAAACAGTGCATCACTTTGCGTTCGATGCGGTCCAAACTGGAGTGGATTAGCATTGGGTCTGGTGGTTTTTCCATAATGCTGATCTGTAAAAGGGGCAAAAAAATCAGGAAAGTTTGAAGCAGATCAATAGCATGTCATGTGCGCTTGCCTACTAGTGAAGCGCACGCACAAAGAAGGAGATGATGTGATATTATAATACCACTTCATTGACAGATAAATTATTCATTCTGAGGATTAAAATAAGGCTTATAAAGTTTTCCAATAATTGTAGTATCCTGGACTCAGATTAACATGGATCATAAATCAAGTGCACAGCGGTATACCTGGGCTTCCTCCTTGACGGAAGAGTGTAAGCATAGACCCAGAGTACTTAAGAGATATTTTAAGGTATACGAATATAGCCGTTAGATTTAGACTATTGCCTTGACAAAAATCAGGTGATCTCGTCAATCTTTGCTGATGATTCAAGAATGCTATCTATCAACCAAGAAACTTCACTATTAATTGCGCTCATTAAGATATCAAAATTGATCGTTTAGACATAATTAAGACACGACTAACTACAATAATTATAATAATGAAAGATTCAACAATTATTCAAAGTCTCATTTTCCAATGATGGTAATATCATTGACTGTTCTTCCTCCGTGTGGTGGATCTTGGACTAGGTGTCTGAAGGAAGGAACCAAGTGCACAGCGGTATAACTGGGTTTCCGCTTCTGTGGGTAGTTGTAAGCATACACCCAGAGTACGTAATAGGAATACATAGACCTTGAGTTCAGGGAAATAAACCTGACAAAAAATCAAGTGGCCTCGTCAATCTTTGTAAACAGTTGCGCCGTCACAAGGATATCGTCTACCAGCTGAGAAACGCCGTTATACTTCTATTTTTGTTACACTTATCAAGCTTTCAAAATCGATCGTTTGCTATGCCGTAATATAGAAATGATGAACAGGTAACTCTATGTTACCAACCGTAATGAATAATTCAAAACAAATGCCCCTATAAGGATGCACCATAAAAACAAAACTTGCCCTGTTGTTGATACTCGTAATATTGTCGCCTAGATCTCGCGTCTTCGTTGTCATTTGATATTCAATTGAATCCATCTTTTCGCGGAATTCGTTGCGAAACGCTGCCAAATCGTGTTGTGTCGTCTGGCGCGCGTCTTCCGCTGCTGCATCCAAACGCTCGATGCGAGCATTGGCTGTCGTCAGCTGCTGATTTTGCAATTCGGCCTTGGTGTTTGTATCGCGCTGTTTTTTGACAAAACGAAAAACAACACACCAACGTATAGCAATGCCTTTTGAGAAAGATTAGTGGACGTGTTTTTAATTTGGATTTGAGTAATACTTATAAAGTTTCAATTTCGAATAATGGTAATATTTTTGACTGTTCCTTACCTACTGTAGTGCATCCTGGACTAGGGTGCCCACAGGAATCTAGATAATAACCACAGAAACCGAGTGCATAGAGGGACTCCCGCTCAGTAAATTGGTGCTAGTATACACCCAAGATATCCATTCAGACTTGTAGTTGCATCAACAGGGATCAAACTCCCGTTTCTACCAAAAACATCGCCTCATCAATTCCTATAAACACTAACTTTTACCATAGTAGTAAAAATAATAATCATCACTATTCTTCTTCTTAGTATTAATACATCAAATGTCCTCACTATAATTAAAACAGAATAACCAATTTCTAATAGTCAATAAATCATACATCCATTTGGTTGGTGATGTTGTCACTTCGACTTCGGTGGATTGATAAGTATAACAATCGTAACAGAATAACGAACTCTCTTGGTTTGTGACGGCGCTACTTTTTACAAAAATGGACTGTTAAAACTATATCATTTAGCCTAATGATTACATACGGTATACGTACAGCTTATGATACTTTTTGACTATCCTGAGTGTGTGCTTGCATCCATCTGCCAAAGCAGAAACCCAGTTATAATGCTGTGCATTCGGTTCCTGGTGTTATTAGTCTAGATGCATATGGGCACCTAGTCCAGAAAGGAGGACAGTCAGGAATATCAGCAACATTGGAATTTAAAATTTTATAAACATTACTCCAATCCTCAGAATCACTAACATTAGTGTAAGTAAACGCAATAAATACATGTGAATACTGTGTGCATAGGTGTGGTTAAAATTTTGACAAATTTACGACAAAGAAAACAATCACCAAAAAAATCATACCCGAATATTTTCAAACTTGGCAGACAAATTATTCACAGCAACTTGAAAATCTGCCAACTCCTTGTGCATAGCCACAAACTCATCGCGAAAGTCCTGCATCATGCGGAGCTGTTGGGCCTGATATCGATTGAACTGGAGCAGCTGATTCCGATGTAAAACCGCAAAAGCCAAACCCAAATTCGTAGTCGGTACCGTATTAAATCCGCTAACCAAAGGATTCACATTGGTTCCCAATTGGTTGCCACAACCCAAGTCTGTAAAGCTCTTGGACGCGACTTTAGAATTGTCAACAGCACCCAGCCCAGACGATCCTCCTGACGAACCCATCGCCACACCCGACGAAGTTCCTGCCCCATTTGTGTTGCCCGACTGATGTTGTGGATAATGACATGATTCGTATAAACGTTGGGTAATAGATCCAACGCTTCCACTAAAACCCAAGCATTTGTATATGTGAGACAAACTGTAATTGTTATCGCTCCACGGCAAATGATGATCATCACCATCGTCCTTCAAAGAAGCATCCCGACCGCTTGTTCCACTTATCAAACTTGTGCCAAAATCCATGATCATGTCGTTGGCTGACGAGTGTGAACCCGAAAAAATGGGCTGTGATTTGATAGTTGTGTTGTCCAAATTAGAATCCGGCTGAAAAATAAGTTTTTTAAAACAAACTACTCATGAGTAAGCTTTAAAAAATCCAATTTCAATTTAAGTAAACTAATTTTCATTGAATTGTGATTAAATAGATGTCTGTTTACAATATACATAACACACTTAGTGAAGACACAGAATATTATCATCATCATCAAACATTGAGATTTTAAAAGCATTACTTAAATCCTTAAGATCTATAAAAAAATTTAGTCAAAAGCAATACTCAAGTGTTGAAAATAGCTCAAGAATGTTCTTAATTACACTTATCTAGTACACATCAATAGTTGAACAATTATGTTGAAACGGTCGAATTCCTTATGTCGTCACCTTTTGGTTAATTATTTATGAAACATTATTTGTCCAATTATTAACCTATATTTCTTGTCATGTTCGATCGTACATTTAACATAAGTGATAATCAGGAAAGCATTCTCTCTCTCTCTCTGTATATGTATATATATGATCAATTTTGTATTGCCTCTGGTGTTTATTAGAAATAATTGTACTACTATTATCTTCATTGGCGTAACCCTGTAAACAATGCTCTATAAGATTGTATATTATTATTATTGGCGACTTAGATACCTTGTCATTGAATACCATTAGCGTTAATGTACAAAAGTATGCCAACATTTAGACCATTTTAAGTTTCTATTCAGTAGTAATAATATAATCCTAAACTAGGATAGTCAAACACATTTAGAGGAAAACTAATTCCAATTAAAGGAATTGTATTTTCATTACTCACGACACATTATGTGTGTCATCTAATACAACCATCTATACAACTACAAATAAACTGTTTAATAAAACGTCACGAGTTTATGTGTCCTACATGAAATCTTTTATAACCTCGGCAACGTTGATTGTAACTTCGACCTAGTCACCTATCCAGTAGCTGTCTAATAGAAGACACACAACAGATTTTACGTCCCCTTTTTATTGTATCAACACACACACAACATGCGTTCTCTTCAATTAAATCATCTCTACCGAGCATTCATTGTGATTGATGACATAGTCACCTCTTCATTATTTCTATTTGTACGGTATATTAAACAATCGATTTCAATGGCTTGATAAGCGCAACAAACATAGAAGAACAACAAGGTTTCTTGGCTGGAAAATGGTATCCTTGTGACAACGCCACTGTTTTTAAAGATTGACGAAGCCACCTGATGTTTTGTCAGGTTATTTCTCTTAGCCCAAGGGCTACATCAGATATACATATATCAAGATACCTCTTAAATACTCTGAGTGTTTGCATGCATCTACCCGCCGTAGTGAATGCCCAGTTATACCGTTGTACACTTAATCCCTGCTGTTATTAGTCTAGGTGCCCAGTGGCAGAAATCGAATCAATACCCACCCAGTTTCGAGTCATTAACATCCCAGTGGCATCAACATTCAACTCAAAACGCTTAATACTAAATTGATACAAAGCATAGACCTTCCATTGCTTAGTTGCTACAAAAACACTGCAAATAATAAATCCCGAGTAATGTTTCATTAAATGCCTTCTTCGTTCATTGCTTGTTACAATTATTATTGGGTTTATCAACGAAAAAAGGTTTCTTTTTTAAGAAAATATCGTACCGCATACAAATGATTGGCACTCGTAAACGAATGTTTGGGCTTTCTCTTGATCCTTTTCTCTGTCCTGTAGAAAAAAAAACAATTTTGGTTTCATAACGTGTTTAGATTTAGCAGCAACACAATAGTGTTTCCAATGAAGATGAATTTTAGCTTTATTGAGTAACAATATTGGTTGTTTGAGCAGACCAAGCAGATTGCATAACAACAGCAAATGATCACATTTATTTAAAACCATATAGAAATAAATATTAATTAGTGCTGGGGATAGTCCAGTGGTACATCACTGGACTCGAACATGGGTTGACATGGGTTTGAGTCCCACTAACGGCACTAAATGCAGATCCTAGTTTGGCGTCGCAAACTGTCCCCAATTCCTAAAAACGTTTCTCCTGAAGCATTCGAGTAATAATAATAATAATAATAATTCTACTACTTCGAATGTCTTACAAGAAACATCTTTCAGCAGTGGACAATTTAGCAAAGTGAGCCCGCATTTAGTGCCGGTGGTGGAAATCGAACCCATTCCCATAAATCAATATAGATAATGCGAATGAAAATAACACACAAACACGTTTTTATTAGTGCAGTGTTACGTAACAACCAGGCAATCGCCATTATTTAATATAACAAATTTTGCACATTAAGAAAAAATGACCTACAAAAGATGTATAGCCAAACATTTTGAGAGTTGAAAACTACAAGAAAAAATTAATGTCTAACTAGTACATACATACATTCATTATTCGCTTATTGATCCAAAAAGAACAATATTTGATAAAATAACAAATTTAATGTTACGCTTTACAGAAATGCGAACAATGTTATATATATATATTGTTATATATATATATATATATATATATATATTACTTAAACAAACTTTGCCATGAACGACACTTGAGGTATGCTGACCTTAAATGTTAATTCAATCCCAAATTAAAACCCTCCAGTTATTTCTAATAGGTACAAACGGTAAACAAATAGACAACCAATTAAGTATTTCGTCTGGACAGGGAAAGAACTGAAAGAACTGACTTCGTGTGCTACAATGTCCGTCCAAATTTTCCGTTGACCACTTGGTCTTCTTTTCCATCCAAGCAATGGATGGTATTCCATAGCTGTTCTGGCTGGATGAGTGGAAAATCTACATAAAACATGACCAATCCATTTTAATCGTCTTTCTCTTATTGCATTAGAGGTACATGACCAATGAATGCTAAGTGTCTTGAAATATTTTATTAGTTATTAAACGGTTGGGTTTTATAGAGCACCGGTCATTTAATCTAAGATTTGCCATCAACAACAATAGACGTATAAATGGATAAAAAATCAGCACCAACTTACGAAAATATGTTTTTGATAGAATATTTACGAATTTGTACAGGACGATTATCTACACAAAAAAAGTGAAATTCAGTACTTTGTACTTCAAGAATCTGCTATTAAAATTCAGTAAAGTGTTTATTATAAGGAGTTTATCAGATATTATTTAATCTTAGGGGTCTCTACGTGTTTTACCCAATGTTGTGAAGTTTGATTTTGTATTACATAAATTTTCTTAATCAAACATTTTTATTTCTCAAACAATTTACATTATATTTTAAAATAATTTTTAAAATCATAATTATATTAAGGTTTGTTTTTTCTATAGGAAATTGTATAAATGTAACGTTTATTTTAGTCAAGGTCTTTACACTATATATAAAAAATAATAGATTAGTTTAGAAAAGTATAACAAATATCATTATATTTCTTAAAATATAGACTAGAGCATAATTTTTATTAATTGTCTAATGCTATAGAATATCGCATCAAGGTCGAGGATAGAATATAAAATTAAAGAATTTACCAATTTTAGTGCTCCCTTAAACAATAACACGTTGACTTTATTGTGATTAATTTAATTTAATTTGACAAATAAAACGTTTTTAATATCACAATTTACTAAAATAGGAGTCAAACAATAAGTTCTGGAACTCAAAACTTCGGTAAGTAGTAGTGTAGTACAACTGACAAACTGAAACTTGTCAGAGTATAACTTCCTAGATTTGAGCAACTGAACACAATTATTAAACGCACTTGACATTAATTTTATAATAATTAGTTCATTGATTATTAATATGTATTAAAAAATGTTTAATATCTGAAATTATATATATATATATATATATATATATATATATATATATATATGTATATATATATATATATATATATATATATATATATATGTGTGTGTGTAATTATGTCATAATATTAATCAAAACCCGAATTAAAAAATTAATTAATTAACTATTCCTTGTAACGTGATGTTATTGTGATTAGAATAATGTTTGAAAAAATATAACAACTAATAAATTAAGCATCCAACTGACAATTGATATTTCCGCAAATAAATCTATCATATACAGTTCTACTACAAAGCTATTTGAAATTTGCAGTAGAATCACTTTTTGTTCAACAAAGCAATTGATGCTATTTTTGCCAACAGATCATTAAAGATGGGAAGTGCATCTTTCAGTACAACGTCCACAACCATTATTTAGTACTAACAAATAGTTATACTAAAAATATTAAGTCGTTGAAACACAAGGTCAATCTTCCGACAATCAAATAATTCATGCCAATGACTAATAAAGTTCAACGTTCCTATCTGACAGCTAATCAATACAAAGTTCAAATTTTATGTACAAACGGCCTAAAGGTAAATATAATTATGAAACCCTACGAAATAAATGTATTTCGTTCATCTCTTCAATTTTCGATATTCGTATAGCGTACTAAACGATTGACTTCGACGACTTGATAAGTATAACAAACGTATAAAAATAGTAAAGTTTCTTGGCTAATAAACAGTATCCTTGTGACGGCGCCATTGTTCGCAAAGATTGACGAGAATGCTTGATTTATGTCAAGGTTATCTCCCATAGCCTAAGAGCTACATAAGATAAATATATACACTTTAAGATACCGTTTAAGTACTCTGGGCATATGCTTACACCCAGCCGCCGAAGTAGAAACCCAGTTATAAGGCTGTGTTGCTATTAATCTAGATGCATATGCACCTCAATAACAAACTAATTCTAAAGCATATATAGGTTAAGTGGCTAAAAAAAGACAATGCCTACTTTTTATCGTGTAGTGTATAAAACAGGGAACTATTTGATAAGTGGAAAATACATATCTCTTCGATCGTAAAACATACATATATACATATCTGTAAACGAACAAACAAAATGCTGATACTACACATTGTGCTAACACATAATACATAAAAAAATCAACTCACTTTTGCCAAACTTCCGCAAATCATCTTGACTTGACGAACGATTCTTGTTTGGTTTGAAATGACGACTGATCACTCTGAAATCCAAAAGTAAACTATTAAAATTTTGGGCATTCATCATATCTTCATGGATATGATAGAATTACGTTCGAACAACTGCCAAAACACGTAGCCACATAAAAAGCTCAAAATTTAAAACCATTTTCAAAATTTTCTTAGAACTGAACAACGACAAAATGCTTCAGGCCAATAGTGGTTGTTCAAGATAATGCTCCAGTGCATACGTCGAAAAAGGTCACGTGCTTTTTTTACCATAATTTAAAATGTAACGCATTTTTTATTTTTTAGACTACAGATTCTTTACATAGCATACAACTGAACTTGATTTGATTGCCTACAGCCTGGTTTTCATTTATCTTAAACGAGAGGTGAATCGGATGAAAAATCAGGGCACACTCAAAGAAAAAATTGATTATATATTGAACAACTGAATTCCACGAGATTTTATCAATAATTTGGTTGATTCTTATCCAAAGCGGTTAAAAGAAATCATGAAAAACAATAGTTATCCGTTGAAATACAAAATGTGTAAATTTGGTAATACCCATTTTGTACATATTCACATAATTTATAATGTAATTTATTTTTAAACAAACAATGTAGTCGTATTTTTATCTTGTCGAACTGTGTAAATTCTGGGTTTTTAGTATAAGCGAATATTTGATAATGCTATTTGTTAAAAAAATGTTTTGTTTTAACTATTGGTATTGTTAAGGTGATGTTTAAGGGTTATTTTAAATAAAATATTGATGTATCAAATATGTTTAAATAAAGAGGGTTTTTATTGATAGACGGCATCCTTGTGACGGTACCATTGTTAGAGGTAGACTGATTTTTGTCAAGACTATCTCCCTTAGCCCGAAGGCCACATATGGTATACATATACCTTAAGATACCTTTTAAGTATCATGGGCGTATATTTGCACTCACCAGCCGTAGCGGAAGCCCAGTTATATTGCTATTTATTCGTTCCTTGCTGCTATTAATCTAGATACATATACACAACATGGAGGATGAACAGTCACGAATATCACCATCACTGGAAATTGAGACTCTACAAATATTGCTCAAATCCTCAAGATCATTAACATCCAATCACCCCGCTTAGCCTCCATTCTACAAACTTACTCAAACCGCGCCTTCACAGAATCCAACATTTTCGTGTTGCCCGCATTCGAATGGGAAGGTTGATTGGTCGACATACCGTGCCGTCCAATACTTGTCGTTTTGGACCCCAACGGCGACGAAACACTATCGCCCCAATTGTTGAACGACGGCGAAAATTGACACGATTTAAGTATACCACTGCTCGAACTGCTATTGGCACTCGCGGCTGCCGAATGGGAATCCTGCTGAACATCGACTGTAAGAAAGGGATAGTTGGGAGTGAGGAATCGGGTGTCAGATTTGGGCAAATAGAACGTCGGCGGCTGTAATTGTAAACTGGCGTCTTCTTTCGTCGGTTCGATGGTTTCGGAATGCTCGGTCAATGGATAACGATAATGATGATGGTAGGGTCGGTGATGACTGGGTGTTTTTGAGTCTAAATAGATGGGTGGATGTTTGAACATGTGCGACGGCGTCATGGATAAAGACGAAGACATGTCGGTAACTCGAGCAGGAAGTGTTTGCGACAGCAGTTTGTGGTTGCTATATTTGGACGACGATGGATGATTGTGCGGCATTGTGGTACTTTCTAGTGTGTGTGTGTGTGTGAGAGAGAGAGAGAAGAATTAGTCAAATAAGTGGGCATGACAGTAAGAATGTAGGCGCGAGTGGAATTACAACAATAACAACAACAACATTTGGTGGTACAGCAACCTTTTCATTAGTTTCAAGTTCACATTGCACCCCGAATTCTTACAGCAAGAGTTTGCCGGATGTGAGTTGAACTTGGGGTACGGATAAATGAAGTTTCTTGGCTTCCTTGTGACAATACTAGTAATCACAAGAATTTATGAGATAATGATTTTGGAAAAATTGGGGGTTCATACAGGGCAATGGAGCCACAAGCATAATCGGCTACAAATGGATCCCATTGAGATGCCTTTTAAGCATATTGGGTGGATACTAGCACTCATTCACTAAGCGGCAGTCCAGTAAAAGCCCAGTTAAACGGCTTTGCTTATCGCTTATCAATTCAAATAGAACAATATTTGATAAAAAGGGATTGATAATGATCCAGAGGATTTGGGTAATGCTTATAAAAACTCAATTTCCAATGATGGTGATATTCCTGACTGTTCATCTTCCATGTAGTGCTTCATGGACTAGGTGCTGAAAGGCATCTAGACTAATAACAGAGTGCACAGCGGTATAACGAGGCTTCCAATTTGGCGGGTGGGTACAAGCATACACCGAAGGTACTTAAAAGATATCTTAAGGAATATGTATGTCATATGTGGCCTTTGGGCTAAGGAAGATAACCCTAATAATAAATCAGGCAGCCTCGTCAATCTTTACGAACAGTGGTGATATTACAAGTATGCCGTTTAATAGCCAAGAAACTTCTTTATTCCTCTACGTTTGTTACGCTTATCAACTCATCAAACTCGATTGTTTTAGATGCCGTATAAATACGGAAAATAATAAAAAGCTGATCACGTCACTAACCTAAATGAAACACATTTTGTCACGCATTACTGACATGCAAATACAAAAACCAATGCATATTGATTTACTGCGTCTCGATGTGTCAAATCAATAAAGTTGATTTGATAGTGACAAGTGTAAAATTGATTTCAATTCATCAGTTGGAGTATTGACAGTAGTGACGCATTTGCCTTTTTGTTTCCACTACCGCAAAGTATATCGGACAATGAAACTTCCATATATATATATATATATATATATATATATATATATATATATATATATATATATATATATATATACTTTCAGTAGTGGACATTTTAGCGAAGCCAAACATGGGCCCGCATTTTAGTACCGGTGATGGGATTCGAACCCATGTCCACCGAGGTCCAAATTCGAGCGCTGTACCGCTAGACCACTCCGGCATATATGATCCTAAGAATTTGAATAATGCTTATAAAATCTCAATTTCCAATGATGGTGATATTCATGACTCCACATGGTGCATCCTGGACTAGATAGCCACAGAAATCTAGACCAATAATAGCAAGTTCTGAGTGTACAGCGGTATTACTGGAATTCCGCTAGTGGATATAAGCCTACACTGAGGATACTTTAAAGGCATCTATCCCTTGGAATAAAGGAGATGACCCTGACAAAAATACGGGTGACCTCGTCAATCTTTGCAAACAATGGCACAGGGATGCTTTCTACCATCCAAGAAACTTCGTTCTCCTTTTACGTTTGTTGCGCTTATCAGTCCATCAAAATCGATCATTTATTATGCTGTACAAATATAGAACTAATGCACACACACACACATACATGCGACAATACGAACTTACTAGGAGTAGAACTAATATTGTCCGCATCGCCTTGCTTGTCTCCTTGTGCAGAATGCGATTGGTCGCCGCCGCCTGTCTTTTTCCTCTTCTTCTTCTTGTCGTCGTTGTCGTCATCGACGTTTTTCGCCGACGCAGATTGATATTTTTGTTCGACCAATTGGCGAACATACTGCTTCGGTTCGATGCCATAAGGAATGCCATGCATTTCCAACTGACCAATGACAAACTGGACTCGCCTCAAATTTTTGGCCAGCTTGCCATAGTCACGATGCAGTAGTTTGAGTTGATCGGCGTACGTACGCTTGACGTCGGTGACAACGCTCGACGACTTGTCGCCAAACAAAGCATTCGACCAATCGTCTTGATGACTGGCCGCAGCCATTTGCTCGAACAGCAAGTCATTGAGTTCTGGCCGACAGTTGCAACGACGAAATAATGAAATTCGAATTAAGTATCAATTTAGTTAAATTTATTGTACTTTTTATTACTAGAGTGAAGTATCTGTACAATTTGATTTTTTAAATAAAAACGCTTTTTGTGCAATGCTTATAAAGTCACAATTTCCATTGATGGTGATATTCCTGACTGTTCGTCCTTCATTGATATATCCTGGATCAGGTGCCTATAAGCATCCAGATTAATAACAGGGACCGAGTGCACAGTGGAATAATACGGCCTCCGCTACGATGGATGAGTGCAAGCACATACTTAGGATACTGATGAGTATATGTATGTCATATGTAGCCTTTGGGCTAAGGAAGATAATCCTGAAAATCGTAAATCTTTGCCAACAATGGCGACGTCAAAAGGATGGCCTCTACCAGCAAAGAAACTTCGTTCTTCTTCTACGGTAGTTACCCTTATCAGCCTGTCGAAGTTGATCGTTGTATATGCCGTATAATTATACATAAATAAATTTTGTTTAATTTTTTTCACAATAAATTATTTAAAACTAATTTTTTGTAATATTTCACTATAAGTTAATATCGTCCAGCACACATTTCCTTGCTTAAAGTTGTGATTACATAGTTATTTTATTTATTTTTAAAAATGGTTTATACAAGGTTCACTCATGATGGACGCTAATTTGTCATTAGAATACTATTTATTCGGCAACCATCCAAAACATATTTTCTTTTTGTAAAAAATTAATTAATTATAGTAGAATAGCTGAATAATTACTTTGCTAAAAAATACTTTATTACGCTTAAAAGAAAAAACAAGGCATTTGAAATCTATTGACAGCCACCCATATATCTACTGAATGTGTACAACCCTTACAACAAATACTGCAAAAAAGTGATTATTTAGCCAAAACAACTCTAGCAACCACATAACACAAAAAAAAAGTCACTTTAATTATAACATATACAATATTATATCATAATTAAAATACAAGTATAATTTTATAAATAAATATTCATTTTGGTTAGTGATGTGGTCACCTCTTCATTATTTTCCATATTTATACGGCATAGCAAACGACCGATTTCGATGGTTTGATAAGCGTACCAAACGTAGAAGGATAATAAAGTTTCTTGGCTGTTAGAAGGTATTCTTGTGACGTCGCGACTGTTCGCAAAAATTGAAGAAGCCGCCTCATTTTTTGTCAGAGTTCTCTCCCTTACCCCATAGGCTATATATGGTACCCACCCACTAAAGTGGGAACCTAGTTATACCCCTGTGCAGCCGGTCCCTGCTGTTATTAGTCTAGATGCCTTTCAGCACCTAGTCCATGATGCACCACGTGGAGGAGGAACAGTCAGGAATATCACCAACATTGGAAATTGAAACTTTATAAGTATTACTCTTATCCTCAGGATCGTTAGCATCCCAATATATACTATATATATATATATATATATATATATATATATATATATATATATATATATATATATATATAGTATATAATGTAGCTAATACTAAATTTGCATAAAATATTAAGTGGTTCAATATGTAAGATTGAGTAACATTCATTCATTCATTTTGGTTGGTGACGTGGTCACCTCTTCATTATTTCCCATATTTATACGACATGTAGAACGATCGATTTCAATGGCTTGATAAGCGTAACACAAACGTGGAAGAATAACAAAGTTTCTTGGCTGGTAGACGGCATCCTTGTGACGTCGCCACTGTTCGCAAAGATTGACGAGGCCGCCTGATTTTTTATCAGGGTTATCTCCCATAGCCCAATGGCTACATATGATATACGTATACCTTTAGATACCTTTTAAGCATCCTGGGTGTATGTTCGCACCCACCCGCCGTAGCGAAAGCCCAGTTATACATACAGCTGTGCACTCGGACCCTGCTGTTATTAGTCTAAATGCCTAGGTACACCTAGTCCAGGATGCACCACGTGGAAGACTAACAGTCAGGAATATCACCATCATTGGAAATTGAGACTTTACAAGCACTACTCAAATCCTCAGAATCATTAGCATCCCAAAGATTGAGTAACATTATCAACATGAAATATAACGTCAACTATTTTTTTAAATGCAATACGTATCTAATTTTAAGGGTTAATAAATTGTTTTTTTTTTGTATAATTTACTCGAAAATATTAAATAATAAGTGTGATGGTTTGTGTTTCTAACCATTTGGCTCATGTGTGTTGGTATGCTCTTAGCTAAACGTTGATATAATTTTATGTATTCTAAATTTTAACAAAAAAGTGGTTTAGACAAATAATTTTTTCATCTGAATATGCGTATTCATGTTTTGTTTTATTGTACAAAAAACAAAATAATTATCATTAATATTAGAACTATTAAATAACAATTTTCAAAAATACGATTTTTATTTTAGCCTATGTTATATTTAAATTAAGTTTTCTGTCTAAATAAAATAAATTTAAATACAATTTAAACTAATTTTGTAAAGTTATAACAGCTTATCATTATTTTTATAAACAATTTTGTGTCCCTGGCATAAAGTGAAAACACGAAAACATCACCAATTGGTATTTGAAAAAAGCAAAAACAGTACATATAAAGAATAACTACAATAACCTAGTAAGCATAACAAATGTTTCTTGGCTGATAAGTGGCATTCTTGAGACGGCGCCTCTGTTTGCAAAAACTGACGAAGCCGCCTGATTTTTTGATATGGTATACATGTACACATTATACTTTTTACGTACCCATCTTCCAAGGTAGAAGCCTGTGTTAATACAAAATGCATCATTATGGAAAATTGACACTTTACAAGTATTACACTCAAATACTCAAAATAAAATAATCATTTCAATTCATTTTTCCATTGTAGTTGGTAACATAGTCGCCTCTTCACTATTTCTATATTTGTACGGCATATTAAATGATCGATTACGATGACCTGATAAGCGTAACAAAAGTAGAACAGTAACAAAGTTTCTTGTAACAGCACCACTGTTCGCAAAAATTGACCAGGCCACCTGATTTTTTGTCAGGGTTATCTACCTTATCCCAAGGATTACATATGGTATGCGTATACCTTAAGATGCCTTTTAAGTACCCTGAGTGTATGCTTGCAGCCGTAGCGGAAGCCCAGTTATACCGTTGTGCACTCGGTCCCTGCTGTTATTAGTATAGATGCCTAGGTACACCTAGTCCAGGATGCACCACGTGGAAGACTAACAGTCAGGAATATCACCCACCTGCCGTAGCGGAAGCCCAGTTATACCGTTGTGCACTCGGTCCCTGCTGTTATTAGTATAGATGCCTATTGACACCTAGTCCAGCATGCACCACATGGATAGTCCGAAATGTCGCCAACATTAAAAGAGGGAATTTTAAAAGCATTACTCAAATCGTCAAAATGCACAAATAACCGAAAATTAAAAATCAGACTAAAAGGGAAATGTTTCACATACCTTTCTGTTTGTTACAATTGTCCGCAATGGCATCCTGCAATCGCCTTATATCCACCTGGAGTTGGTCCAGCTTGAGTTTGGTCAGTTCGTAATCGATTTGATCCATGTCGGAAAATGTTGTTGGCGAGACATCTTTGGAAAAATCTGGCGAAGAACGGATGTCGGACAATTTCAATGCGTCGCTGGTAACTTCGTCCTGAGGTTGCTGCTGCTGTTGCTGGGGGCACTGCTTTGGTAAAGCAAAAACAAAGTCGTACATACTGCAATCGGATTGAGTAAGATTGGCAGACGAAAAGCACAATCTGTTGTGCACTGTCGACAAACGTTCTTGTTCCATCAATCGATCGTCGTGGGCAGTCCACGAAGCTCTGCGCCAACCAACTTCGGTCGGACTAGACATCCTTTTCGAAACATCGAGTATGGAACTTGGCAAAGAATCTAACGAATTTAGCGATGAGTGTCGCTTAGTCAAAAGCGCACCATTTTTGACTAGGGGCCAGGAAAGGTTGGATATTCTGCATGTCATTACCGTTAATGAATTAAACTTCGCTTTGCGTCTAATCGCATATTTCTAGTCGATTTCATGCCCGATTATCACTAATATCACTTAATATGTGTATGTGATTTAGACGGGCGCATACACACACACACACATAATTAGCGACTCAGTATTCGCCTGTCCAAATGATCAAAATGTATGTGTGCAATAAATGAACACAACCCACGAAAATATCGATTGAATGGATAAGAACTAATCACATTCATATGCTGGCTGGGACGATATAGATTAGAAGAAACATATAATAATTATACTATTAATTAACGAACAAAAAATAAAAAGCCTTTTAAACCAATCATTTTTTTCAATAATATGTCTTCAAAAAGTCGACTAAACGTAAAAAGTAAACTGATATGAAAAATATGCATCGTTTAAAGCATCATTACACACAGACACAAATAAATAGTCAATAGCTCAACCATTGTCATTAGCTGTCGATAATAATCAAGAAAAAAGGTCATAATCGGTTAAGCAATAAAATAAGTACCATTTGAATTATCTTAAAAACAAAGTTACAAAATAACTGCTCTGACAACAGCAACGTTTAATTATTATAATAATTGAAAATTTGTGGAACAAAGGATATCCGGCAGTAAAAAAATCACGTCCAACCTATTTCATAGTCATAATGCTTCAATGTAGAACCAAATGAATAAAACTGACCACAACGGCTGATGAAACAACAAAAGTTGGTAGTTGGATAAGTGAAGTTTTTTTTGGCTAGAAGACCACTTCCTTGTGACAACGCCAATGTTCGCAGAAATTGACGAGGCGATCATTTTTGGAAAAATCGGGATGCTAATAATCCACGAGGATTGGAGTAATGCCTATAAAGTCCCAATTTCCAATATTGGTAATGTTCTAGCTGTTACCCCCACCTGGGACATCCTGGATCAGATGCACCTAAAAACGTAGACTAACACAGCAGGAACCGAGTGTACAGTGGTATAACTCGACTTGTTTTGGTAAATGAGTGCAAGTATACACCCAGTGTACTTAAAAGGTATCTTATAGTATACCTATACCCTTTGGCTAAGGGAGGCAACGTTGACAAAAAATGGGGCTTCCTCGTCAATCTTCGTGAACATCGGCGATGTCATCAGCCGTGGTACTTCTACTTTTGTTACGCTTGCAAAATCATCAAAGTCGTTCGTTTAATATGCTGTACAAATACGGAAGTAATAAAGAGATAACTTTGTCACTGACTGCAACGAATGAATGAATAAATTGATAAAAATTTCGTTTTCAATGATGCTCATACACATGTATAGTCCACATGAATGAATCTATTTTAATCGTCGTATTGTTGTTAGAAACACAGCTTGCGTGTCTATTGTAAACACATGCAATTATTTTTTGAAAGTCAAACGAAATTTATATATTTATTTAAGCAGTTAACATAAATTCATTAGTGATCGTTATTCAAGTATTTGGATCTGTGTATTTATATGAATAATAAAATATTTCGACCATTCCCAGATATTTGTAAGTCACTTAACATTTATTGGCCATTTATCCCACAACACACAATAAGAGAGAAACGATTAAAATGGATTGGCCATGTTTTACATAGATCAACCACTCATCCAGCCAGAATAGTTATCGAAGCCCATCCATTATCCGGATGAAAAAGAAGGCCAGGCGGCCAATGAAAAATTTGGACGGACATTGTAGCACTCGAACTAGGTCCTTTTATTTATGCTAAGCCCCCTCATCCAAATGAATTATTTAAATGGGCGTCCGTTTATTCACCCTATGCAGCCAACAGATCTCTGTTGGAGGGGTTTAACTCGGAATGTAATTAACATTTAATGTCAACACACCCCATTCATTTTGGTTGGTGATGTAGTCACCTCTTCATTATTTCCCATATTTATACGATATATCAATTTCGATGGCTTGATAAACGTAGCAAACGTGGAAGAATAACAAAGTTTCTTGACTGGTAGACGGCAACCTTGTGATGTCACCACTGTTCGCAAAAATTGACAAGGCCGCCTGATTTTTGTTAGGGTTATCACCCTTAACCCAAGGGCTACATATGGTATACGTATACCTTTAAAGTATCCTGGGTGTATGTTCGCACCCACCAGCCGTAGCGGAAGCCCAGTTATACCGCTATGCACTCGGACCCGGCTGTTATTAGTCTACATGCCTATAAGCACCTAGTCCAGAATGCACTACGTGGAGGACGAACAGTCAGGAATATCACCATCATTGGAAATTGAGACTTTATAAGCATTACTCAAATCCTCAGAATCATTAGCATCCCAAAGTGTCGTTCATTAAGTGCACATTGCAAAAGTTGATGCTTTTGCAGACGTTTTGGTATTTGGTATTATCAAAAATGAAATTATTTAAAAGTGTGTTTAATCACATGCTTATTTACGTAAACACTCAACTTTGAAGCAAACTATTTAATTTTTCATTTACTATAAAATAACAATAATTTCAATGTATTCATTTTAAAGATTCAACATTTCAATAATGCATATTATACAATTGCGATTATGTAAGCTATATCTATTACTATTTTTAGATCAATTAAAAAAACGATGTGTACACAGAAATTATTTATTTAAAAAATACAAATTAAAAACTTATTGGCATAACAAAAATATAATTTTTGATTATTACACCCTATTGTATTGTCTCATTCGAGATGTCACTTTTGGGATTCTAATGATCCACGAGGATTTGAGTAATGCTCATAAAGTCACAATTTCCAATGATGGTGATATTCCTGATCGTTCGTCATCCACGTGGTGCATCCTGACCTAAGTTCCCCAAGCAATCTAGACTAATAACAGCAGGGTCCGAGTGCACAGCGGTATAGCTGGATTTACATTACGACAGGTGGGCGCAAGCATACACCCAAGTAATTTAAAAGGTATACGTATACCATATGCAGCCGTTCGACTGAGACAGATAATTCTGACAAAAAATCAGGCGATTTCGCCAATCTTCGCAAACATTGGCGACGTCACGAGGATGCCGTCTACTAGCCACTAAACTGTCTTTATTCTTTTACGTTTGTGTTATGCCTATCAAGCCATCGAAGTCGATCATTTGCTATGCCGAATAGATATGGAAAATAATGAAGAAGTAACCACGTTACCAACCAAAATGAATGAATGAATGAACAAATTGTATTGACATGGAACATTGAACAGAAACTATCTTATACCAAGTATTCCAATGCTATTTTATAGCAAGTAGTAACAACACAAGAAGCATCAATTACAAACCACTTTCAGGATAACTAGAAAACTCTAAATGGGCATTCTTTTAACAATAAACTAATTGAGGAAAAAGTTTCATACACACGCATACAAATATTGTCGAGTATTGTATTAACTTCACATTTTCTAGTATCCACACTGACAGCAGTAAATCCAATACCGCTTCATACACACACAAATATATACACATAACAAATCACATTGCTCATAATTGATCCATTTAACCCAATAAAATAGATGAACCAATAATTGATCTGCTAATTTTACTATATGCACTTACTTTGATAATTATCAGAAATCGTTTGTACAAATTGCAGCATAATTCCATACAACGCATTTTCAATAAAATAAAATAAAATCAAGACAGGTTGCGCATATATATATATATATCGCATACCAATAAAAGAAGCACCATATACATAATACTATCGATTAATTTTTTAAATTTTTCATTTGAAGTACAAGTCAATGATAATGCAAACATACTTGGTCAATCATGACGATACTGAAAAAAGTTCAAACAATCCTGTATTGTTCAATTTCCAAAAATCACATGATTTTTCTCTTTTTCACGCACACACACACACACTGGTTCGAGATCGGCATTGAATGAAGAATACCTACAGCATGTAGTGAATAAGTTCCACTGAAAATACACATTTCATCCAAGTATGATATGAATCAACACCATGCCAATGTGTGACTTAGAGTGGATAAAGAAATCGATCAAAATTCGCATCGGCACCTATTGATTTTGTTGTTGGAGTAAATGGTGTGCGCACGTGCGAATTCGATTAGTTGGAGATATACGCAGTTGAGGTAATGTCGCCTCTAGGTGACTTAGTTATGCGAATAAAATATCAAAAACAATCAACTCCAGTGATTTGCATAAGCGCAACAAACGTCGAAGAATAACGACGTTTGTTGGCTCAGACGACACAATTGTGATGGCACCACTGTTTGCGGAGATTGACGAGGATGTATAGTTGAATCTATCTACCGAGAAAAAATCCCCGTTATACCGCTTTTCACTCAGTCTCTGATCTATGTTAGCGCAGGATGCACTACATGTGATTACAAATATTGGAAATTGAAACTTTATAAAAGGATTACTCATATCTTCAAAATCATTGACATTTTACGAAATCGAGGACAAGCAATCTGGTGTGTGAAAAATGGAAAATAAAACACTTCCTATGTTAACTACAAGTTGACTAAAATGATATACAAGCAAAGGGTACAATTATTTTATTATTACAACAATTATTTTGTCTTTTTTATAATTACTTTGAATGTTTTACAAGAAACATCTTTCAGCAGTAGACATTTTGGCGAAGCCGAACGTGGGCCCGCATTTTAGTGCCGGTGCTGGGATTTGAACCAATGCCTACCGAGGTCCAAATTCGAGCGCTGTACCACTAGACCACCCCGGCACGTAATGGAATGATAAATTTAAAGAAGTAAACAATTTTTTTTAGAAAATTCACAATATTGAATTGTGACAACATAATGCATAAAATTGTCCAATTTATTTTAAAATTCTACAATAATAAACGCCGCTCCACTTAGCCGTACATAAAAATTGGGACAACAGGAGTTGGTTTAAACAAACATGATTAAAAAATAGGCAAAATTAAAAACGCATGTGCTGTTATTTATAAATCTTGGATTTGGCGGTATTCCAGTCATGTGCTAAAAATCATTCATAACATTTTGCAAAAACAATTGTCCGCACTCCATTTATTTTAGCAAGCGAACATTTTAGCACAGCCAAACCTATGCCTGCCTAGCCCAAGTACAAATCTAACGCTGTACGCCACTAGACCACCCCGGCACACTAATCAATAAAAAATAATTTGAAAAAGGAGATTCAGAACTGTTAACCTTAAAAATTCTTAAAAACATAACCTTAGCAGCTAAAACTATTTTCAACTTCAATGATTCTACAAAATACAAATAATAATTATATTTTTATCATTAGTAATATTACTGTTTTATATTGGGATGTTAATGATCATAACGAATTGAGTAATGCTTATGAAGTATTTATTTCCAATGATGATGGCATTCCTGACTGTTACTACTCTACGTGATGCAACCTGGACAAGGTGCTCATAGGCACCTAGACTAATAACAGCAGGAACAAAGTACACAACTTTATAACTGGCCTCCCGCATCAGCGGGTAGGTGCAAGCATACATCCAGGATACTTCAAAGGTATCTTAAGGTATACGCATACCTCTTAGCCGACAAAAATGAATGAATGAATAAATGAATTAGTCTGCATTTGTGCATGAGCAGACACAAATTCAAGTGAACCCTTCCACCAGTATCTACTAAATAGGAAGCACTTGTAATCAGACCTTTTCTAAAATGTGTGTCCATTCACATGACCATATTTTCAAAACACATGAAACGAAAAAGGCAAAACTCACATTGGGAGATACATCACAATGTACATTGCTGTCGCTATCATTTGAGTCAACTTGTCCTGTCAGCGTCGTTGTATGGGATGCAAACGGACTGACAGAACTGGATGTATGATTGACTTTGGAACTGCAATTTAAAAAATACAAAATATTGTAAAAAATGATGATAACAATTAAATCTAAATACACGCCCACACCAAAAAAGTCCACTCGTGATTAGATTGTTTACGAGCCCACACACCAAGTGTTCATAGTAGAATCAAAGCTCCGTCCAATTAACCAATAATGCTTTCCACTTTCTACATTATAAAACGGTATTTTTGTATATATATGTACACGAGGATTCTAATAATCTTAAAGATTCTTCTCGAAGAGTTTAATGTAAGCGGTTCCTACCTTTTTAACCCAATGTTGTGGAATTTGATTTTGCATTACATCATTTTCTTCATCAAAAATATTTATTTCTTAAACTATTTACATTATATTTTACAATGATTTACAAAAATTACACTTATATTAAGGTCTGTGTTATGTCAAGGCAATTGTATAAGTGTAACTTATTTTAGACAAGGAATATGCAATTTATAGGAGTAATAAAAATACATTAATTCTAAAAATAAATATTTTTGATCAAGAAAATTAATTATGATAAAAAATTAAATTCCACATTGGGTCAAAATATGTAGGGACCTCTATATTAAACACTTTGAAAGAATTCTAAAAAGCATAAAATATTACCTACAATATTTTAAATGCATGAAGTATACCGCATTAATTTTGACAGCAGCTTGTTTATCTATTTAATATCTATTATATATATATATATATATATATATATATATATATATATATATATATATATATATATATATGGAATAAAAGAATAAGCGAATGAGTGATAGTTTTTAGTAATACACAAATATCATCACCAGATTTTAACGTTGTTATAAAACTGTGATCCTTTTTTGTATTTAAATGTGTAAATAGAATTACTTAAAAAGCACATCAAAGAATTTGTCGTTAGTAACATGAAAGTGAAATAACTACCAACTTAAAAAAACTGTAGTAGCCAAAGCAGAATACAATATTTATCTTCCTCACCCCCACAAAAATAGTTTGCTTTAATGGTTGACACACTTTTACCAGAGGTATTTATAAAAAATTAATACACACCTACTTATAAGTAATAAATGCCGAAAAACCAAAAAATAGAAAATATTATTTTTTAATTCCACCACTTATCTTACAAATACACACAAAAATAATCAATGACAAATTTTTAATTAGATTTTTGTTACTGTAAAAATAAAAGTAACAAAAATAATTTATATTTTTGTAGTTACCAAAACAAAAATAATCTGAAGGTCACTTTTATTTAAGCTACAAAAAATACAAGCAAAAATCACACATTTTAAGAATGTTTTAACTTATAGATAAAAACAACAACAAGCAGTTGCATCCACCGCAAAACAGATTGTCCCTCTCTAATAATAAAACACCTTTCTTCACAAACGAGCAGCGGTATAATAGGGCTTTCACTGGATTCTCGTTCAGTTATTGGTGAATTGTGAATCCGTCAACCGGCGTCAATCCTAAAGAAAGATCGCATCGTCGATTCCTGTGAAAAGCTGTTTTCTAGCCAAGAAACTTCACTTATCCCTTCAAGTTCAATTCACATCTGACAGCCTATTTGCATAGGAATTTGAGCTGTTCAAACTTGGAATTATTGAGGAGTTGACTCTGCTACCAACTTATGTTATGTTATAAATATATATATATATATATATATATATATATATATATCGCCTATTGTAGAAGGTACAGTCAAAGATGGAAAATTTCCGACTAACGAAATGAATTATGTAATGCAAAATGAAATACCACATTAGGTTAGAAAGTAGGGACCCCTAAATTAAACGCTTTGGGAAAATTGTACAAAGTAATGAATATTACCTATATATATATATATATATATATATATATATATATATATATATATATATATAGCTTTTATTATCTTTTTTATATATGTATATATTACATAGTAAAATGCTTAGCCCAAGTTAAAAAACAAAGATTAAAAGTCATGTCCCAAAATGAGTACCACTCGTTTAACCTAAAGTAATAGAATTGTAATTGATAAAAATAAAAAGTACTCATAATACTATCAATGTATACAAGTTAATAATTAAACATGATACGCTAAATATGATTGTAAAACTTCAATATAATATTATATATATATATATATATATATATAAAGTATTTAACCAATTAGCAATCGCTATGTCTAATCATTTACAACTGACAATAATTTTTCGTGTTTATTATTGCACCAACAAATCTGATTAGAAATGTGAAAACAAAAACATCCTTCATAACAAATGCAACTAACAACACACACACACTAGATAAATTAAACATGAGTCATTTCCACTAATGATAAATTGTGAATAATCAACCAATCAAAAGTTGACAACGCATAAATTGCTCCCAAATTACACCAAAATAACATAAAAGCACACACACACAAAGGGCTCACTACATTCCGTAATTTGTGTTTACAATCATTATGAGTAAAATGCCATATAAAATGATGTAGCAGTAATGCTCTATTACATTTTATAAACTAATGATAAAAAGACAATGTAAACAAGACAAAAAAAACTTACTAAATATCAATAAAAGGAAACAAAATAGTAATGCCAACAATCAACAGATTAAAATAACAGCTATATCTACATAGAAATGTTCATAACACCGCAAACAATTTTGCGATGTTACTGATCCACGACGATTTAAGTAATACTTATAAAGTTTCAAATTCCGATGATGGTTATATTTTACTGTTTCTCCTCACCGTGGTGCATCATGGACTAGGTATCTATAGGTAACTAGACTAATAATAGCATGAACATAGTGCACAGCGATATGACTGGGCTACCGCTTTGATGGGTGGGTGCAAGCGTACACCCCGGATAGTTAAAAGGTATCATAAAGCATACGTATACCATATGCAGCCTTTGGATTAAAGGAGACAATCCTGACAAAATATCAGGTGGCTTCGTCACTCTTTGCAAACAGTAGCGACATCACAAGAGTGCCTTATACCATCCAACAAACTTCGTTATTCTTCTACGTTTGGTACGCTCATCAAAATATCGGTTTATCATACCGTATAAATATGGAAAATAATGAAGAGGTGACACCACGTCACCAACCAGAATGAAAAATGAAACAAATTTACCCACCTGCTTAGAAATGTGCTATCAAGCATTTATCGCATTTATCAAATCTCCATTCGTCAACACGATAAATGCGTATATATAATAGTTTTTCGCCTCACTAGTCCATGAATATCCTTTAGATATTTTCCAATTTCGACAAATTAAAGAAAATAGTACTTTGTAAAAAGTTAATTGTGCTTCACAGTTGTTCAAAACAGTTCCTCCACAAATTTTTATTAAATTAAACCGAGCCTAGAGAAGATCAGAAATGAACCAATCTAGCCAGTCCCATGCCTGGATAAAGGATGAGGGTTTGAACGCAAGGTTAGCAACCTGACCTCTGTGAAAAATCCATATTGCTACAGAAACAATAAGGGTACACCATTCCGACAAACAACGGCAAAAAAGTGATCGTACGACCCATAATCTTCGATTAGACAGAAGAAATGACTTGATCAAATTCTACTTTTACCGCCCGAAATACCAGCATAAACGATTTTGGAATAGACAATTGAAGATAATAAAAGAAAGATAGGTAAACCACTGAAAACTTGGCTAAAAACCATTCGAAAAGATCTAACTAAAATGAATATCTCATAGGTGATCAAACAAAAATGTTGACAAAATTTTCGAGCACATGGAATCCATTTTGTATCCCCGTGTGTTCTTTTTAAATTATGGGACTTTGTACTGTTTTTGTTATCACTGTTATCTTGTTGCCCCATGCTTGTTTTAAAGCAAAAAAATTGTGGAACAATAAACCGAGTCAAATCAACGCTAAATTTATAATGCTCTATAGGCTTGCAGAAAATATTTTTAGCAGATGGACACTTAGACACAAGCGCCTGAATCTAGTATAGGATGAAAACCAGCTACAAATCTACCTACCTCGACCATCATCACGGTACTTTGATACTGAGGAATTCAGTAATTATATTCTTGACTGTTACCTCTACGTGGTTCATCTTGGGATAGGAGATCGCAAACACCTTGACTAACACATCAGGAACCAAGCGCAAAGCGGTATAACCAAGCTTCCGCTTCGGTGAAGGTGAGTATACATCCAGGTTACTTAAAAGGTATCTTAAGATATACGTATATCATATGTGGCCATTAGGCTAAGAGACATAATCGTGATACAAAATTAGGAAGCTTCGTCAATCATTGTGAACAATGGCACTGTCAGAAGGATTCTATCTAGTAACCAAAAAACTTCGTTGTTATCTTACGTTTGTCACGGTTATCATTCATAAATTGTGGTTGGTAGTCACCTATTCATTATTTTTGTATTTATACGGCTTGATAAGCGTAACAAACGCTAAAGAATTACGTTTCTTGGTTGGTAGATAGCATCCTTGCGACGGCACCCCTGTTCGCAAAGATTGACAATTGTCAGGATTATCTTCCTTAGCCCAAAAGCTACATATGACATACGTATACCTTAAAATACCTTTTAAGTACCCTGGATGTATGCTTGCACCCAGCCACTGTAACGGAAACCTGGTTATTCCCCTGTATACTCGGTCCCTGTTGTTATTAGCCTGGATGCCTATAGGCACCTAGTCCAGGATATATCAATAAAGGAGGAACAGTCTAAAATATCACCACCATTGGAAATTGATACTTTTTAAGTACTACTCAAATCTTCAAAATCATTAGCATATCCGCTTATTGGAAAATAATAAATGAATGAATTATTTAAAAGGTCTAACGGTAAATATAATAATCGATACCAAAATTGACTTTGCACAAATATACACAATACAAGATCAGAAAAGTCATATACAGAAAACGATTTGTACATGACACACACACACACACACACACTATTCTCCCATTCGTTCAAAAACGCTAAACTATTTTGTTGATTGATCTCACAAACACGATCAAGCCAGCATTATCTTCAAATCAGCATCAAACTGTTAACTTGATAGTGCTGTTTGGTACACGAACATATACACACATGCATACACTCATATTTGGCGCAAAATCATCATTTTTAGTTGTAACAAATAAAAGTGCATTTGGTACATTATAGCAAATAAGTATACATTCATTACAAATACTAAGCTTTTGTAAAAAGGTAACTTGGTTTTTTTGCTTATTGTATTAGTAAATCAACCCTCGTGACACTCAGACGCTTTTAAAATATACTAGCTATGATTGATTGTTATTGGTTATCATAATAAAACAAAATTTCAAAAATAAATTTTCTATTTGCCTTTGTGCAGAGAAAAATATTATCCAAGTGTGACCAAAGGTGCTAGAATACAGATGCGGATTTGAAACCCTACCATACTCAGATGATGTCCTACAACAACAATTTACATACAACTTCTTAAATAAACTTTGATAAAAAAATGTACTTCCAAATTTTCTTTAATTTTCATCAGTTAATAAAATCGGTAAAGTCAAAGTCCCCCCAAAATTATAAAGTATAGTTAAGATCGAATAAAATAACTCCTTCCAACCAGTATCTACATATTCATTTTGCAATTATGATTTCTCACTGGTAATGATATTATAATGCGTACACAAATGACCAATTCCTCAAAACTATAGTGAAGCAACTTAAATCAAATCACCTGGATGAATAACCAGCCCCAACCAGATTCGATGAATTGTGGTCAGTTTGATCAGAATACGACTGATGTTGATTGGTTTCGTGTTCACTCAATGGAAGACTGAATATGGAACTATTACAACCATCCGTACTTGGAGTACTAACTAAATCGAAAGTATTCCATGTAGGTTTGTCAGTTGTAGCTATTCTAGTTGGAAATGACAAATCTGGCGATTCTGATCCAATTTCAACGGCTCTCAACATCGACAAGTTTGAAACCGAAGAAGGACTGCCAACAATAAAACGCGGTGGACTGGATTTATCGGAACGAGAATTTTTACCATGGTGTTTAAAAATCGAAAGAATACTACCTGGATAAAATAATATAAAAATAATTTTAATTACTTAAATTTAAATTATTATTACATTTAAAATTTTGGTTTTACTACTTTCAGCAGTGGACAATTTAGAGAAGCCGGAAGTGAGCCCGCATTTGTTGCCGGTAGGGGGAATCGAACCCATATCCATCCACATCCGAGTAGAGCGCTGTACCGCTAGACCACCCCGGAAGTTGACTTAGTTGTAGCCATTCTCAAATCCGTTCTTTAAGTACACACTACAGAAGTTGACGTTTTGGTTTTTTCGATTACCCTGGGTGATAATAACCGGTGGGAGATGTTTATCCCCGATGATGATGATGAATTAGATAGGAAAGTTGGAGTGTAAAAATAGCAACTCTATCACTAAAGAAATAATAAAAAAAGATTATAGAAGTAAAGCTAAGTGTAAAAAAATATTAAAAACTCTGCAAACTAAAAAGGTTTCCCAAATTCCAGACCCAAAAAATTTGAACTAACTAATAAATTTATTGTGGTAATACATTATTGCATTCAGAATATTTTTAAAAAAACATCTGAAAGCATACAATATGTAGCCACTTGATAAAAAAGGTTTACCTCTTTCAAGTGGCCTTATCAATCTTTGTTTAAAATATTACATAGAAACAACCAGTCACCATGCCATCCACTATTCTGAGTTGCCAAATTCGCCTCTCAAAATCAGGATATAAATCACTGATTTGATCGTTTAGTATTCCTTCAATAAAATAACAACAATCAAAAAAATTTTAAGACATGCTGTGAAGTTTAAAGTATCTCTTTAAATAAGAAAATAGCACAAGCAAAATAGATTAACAAAAAATAATAATAACTACTATATTGCTTTAAATCATTAAAAAAGTATGATGCAAAATTGTTCTAAATACTCATTCATATTTTCTAATTAATTAAATTATTAAAACGCATCTTAGGTGCCAATCCTAAGGATTTGTGTAATTCTCATAAAGTCTCAATTTCTAATTCATGTCTGCCCTACTTATCCAGAGTATTAACCAATCCAGAATCAAACAAAATTGAACTACTAAGAAACCTATCAAAGTAGGAATTGTTCCACCTACGCATTCATTTGAACTAATTTGGACATCTCACAGTACAAGTTGTGCCTTATAATGACTCATTCTATGTACAGCAATTTTGAATTTTTTTTTAAATCACATGCATACTATATAGACTATATTTATATTCATTAACATGACATTCTATTTCATTTTGAACCCATTATTTGTACTACTACTTTTTTTTATATTGATGGTAAAAATGTATTTTATGCTAAATGTATCTCTAGTGAGATATTAAAGCTTAATAATAATAATAATAATAATAATAATAATATTCCTGACTGTTCGTCCTCCACGTAGTGCATCTAGGACCAGATGCCTATATGCATATATACTAATAATAGCAGGGACCAAGTGCACAGCCGTATAACTAAGCTTTCACTCTATTTCCGTTCAATATATGGGTACTAGCATTTCAAGGTAACTATTTACCATATGTAGCCGGTTAGGCTTGTGGATCCATGAACCGGCGTCAACCCTAAAGAAAACCGCCTCGTCAGTTCTTGTAAACACTGGCGTTGTAGTAAGGAAGCGGTCTTCTAGCCAAAAACTTCATTAATCCCTCCAAGTTCAATTCACACCCGACAACCTTTTCGTATTGGAATTCGAGAAACTATTCAAACTTGGAATTAATAAAGAGATAGCTCTGTCACCAACCTATGTTATGTTATGTCAACAGGTTCTACTAAGCAATCTCTCTTCAACTAATTAAAAACTATATTAATACTTCAAAGTAATGTAATTATTATAAAATGGTTATAAAAAGCATTTCCGTGTCGGTAACCTTACTAAAATCATACCAGTATAAGGATTTGAGAACAAACCCATCCTATCGTGGAATATAAATATTACTTACATTAATCATTGAAATACTCAGTTTTAATTTGCTAATTATTTTGTAACTAGTAGAGCATTTAATACTTACAATCTTTATCTTACCACATATGCCGTTAAAAAAACTGTTTAAAAAACCATTATTTTAATTTTTTTTATACGATTTGATGTCTTATCCACTAGACCATCCAATAATCGTTTTTAAATATCTATTAACAATTATTATTAAAAATACATAAATATTAACATAATTAATTTAATATATTATAAACCAACAAATGGCATGTTATATAAAGGTTTAGTAAAACCATTTTTTAAATATGTACGTTGACAATATAAATGGAATAACATTGCGTTCAACTTCCCAACATTTTTTTTACTTAGTTCGATGGTTTTATGCAGTAAAATTAACTAGTAAATTAAATGTAACAAAAAATAATAAGTCAAACTTTAAAATTCACTTAAACTTAAATAATTTAATAGTGAATCCATTACTTTGTAAAATCTCATACAAAAAAGACGTTTTTAAATCATAAACACCTTCAAAACATCAAAAAAATTCTTATTTAAAAATTTAATATCAATAAACAAAAATCAAATTCCAAAAAAACAAAAATTAATTCAATTAAAACTTCTTTAACAAAACCAAACATAATAAAAATAGCATTTCAGGTTTAAATTGGAGAGAAAACTCCTTTTGGTACTCGGTTCTGGGTATCAGGTATCAATATCAAAGCAATATAAAAATAAAAAGTAATAAAAAGCAAATAATTAAATAAAATTATAAAGGTAGTACAAATCATAGGCCGATTTGAAGGAATTTAAGGACGAGGCCGAGATGATATGGGCAGGTAAACTGTTCCATGCAGAAATAACCCTATACAAGTGATGAGAACTTAAACGAGAATGGACCCTAGGTTTGGAGATCTTAAACGGATGTCCTCGACGAGAGTCGTTGGAGAGGGCAAAGAGACTAAAATAAGATCGCCTTTATTAAAAAATATATAATACAAATAAACAGTTCCACATTATATATTTCAAATTCAATTCATTTTTTTTACTTTTCTTTTTAGACAATTTATTTTTATCTTCGTACTGATCTGAAGTAGATTCTGACATTTGTAAAAATCAAATCCGAAAATGAAGCGTTGTACTCACAAAAACCGCAACGCAGAAAAGTAAAATTATAAGTTATTTTTAAAAAATATATTTAAATAAATATTATATTATATATTATTATATTATTATTGTAAAAAACTATTATTTATTAAAAATATTGTGTTAATATAGTAAACAGTAACTAGCAGGTTCTTCCCGTTATACGTCTAAAATAAACAATTTTAAGATTATTTAAAACCAACTTTTTTTATAACTAATAGAAATATTGTCAGAATAAAAGAAAAAAATTTTTTCCATCTTTATATTTTTGTATTGGTTATAAAAAGGTCAGTCTTCAATAACCTTGATGGGAAGAACCTGCCATTGTTTGTAACATTTTTATTTTTAAATTTAATTTTTTACAAATAATATTTAAGATGCATATTAGCTCCTTTAATAATTATAATTTTTTTAAAACCCATATAAATGTAAAATGGTAAAATTTACAACGGTGAACAGGTTACAGAGCGGTGACTTGAGGACAATATTCCAGATGTAGTCTCAAGTACAGCATGCACACTAAACACAGACATTTTAAAGGAATGTTACCTAGTTTTATTTTAAAAAGTTTAATTATTTTGAAGCAAGTTTAAATTGCTTTGGTGTGGTGCTTTGTGGACGAGTCAAACAGAATACCTAAGTCCTTAACAGAATTTACGGATTTATTTGGCTGAGTATTGGGTAGAGGTAGAGAAAAAACATTGCCTTATTACCTGCCAAAAAAATGTATTTTTATTTAGATACAGTTAGCGCAAATAATTAACCACTGACCAGTTAAAATGTTACAAATGTCGGCTTGCAGTAGTTTAGGATTAGCACCCCAGATCTTAATATCATCTGCATAGAGCAGAATGTTAGAGCAAGCAACTGATGATAGATTGTTAACAAAGAGTATAAACAGGATTAGATCTAATACAGATCCTAGTGACACCCCCAATGAGATGTGATATAAAAAGAAAAAATTAGGACCAACACAAACCTTAAAAGTGCAATTCTAAGATAAATCCAACAATACCTACAGTCTTCAACTTAGAGTTAAGAAAATTATAAAGAACTTTATCAAATGCCTTAGCAAAGATATAGCAGATAGCATCGACAGACTTATAGTTGTTGAGCTTTTCTGTAATGTTATTAAAATAAGCAATTAGGTCAATAAGGTAGGGTATCTTAGATATAGGATAGGATTGATAATGTTAAACTTAATTGAGTGGTCTAGTAAATGAGATTTAATAATCCTTTTTATGATTTTGCTAGGAATGAATAGGATGCTGATTGACCGATAGCTTTCAGGTTTAAACTTGCACTCCGACTTGTGGATAGGTCTTATAAAGGCGACTTTCCATATAGAGAAAATTTAGCCAAATACAACTGATAAGTTAAAAATATGGGTCAAATGGGGAGAACTGAAATATCCGCGCACTTTTTTAGAAATATAGGATAAATATCATTGGCTCCACAAGACATAAACTTAAGATTTTTGAGGTAATTTAGGAAGATAATAGGATTAAAGTTTAAAGAAAAAATAATGGGCCATCGGCATAGAAGTGAAACTGGGTGCAGAAGGAGAGCTGAAAGACTGAGTTGAAATATTCACAAGACAAACTGCAGCTAGAAGGTTTCGAGATTATGCTACCTATTTAATCTTTGAGGCGGGGTAAAAGAAAAGTTAACTCCCTGTTTATTATTAATCAATTTAAGCAGTGAGTGTTTGTTAAACTTCACTTTATTTAAAAGTTTATGGAATAGATTCCCTTTATACTTTCTGATAAGCTTAGTGAAGTTATTTCAAACAGCTAAGTAAGTATAATAGAAGCATTGTAACTTACAGATAAAAAGCCTTATTCTATTTTTAGATTAAATTTTTGATTTGGTTTAAAACCAGAAAAATAAATTTTAACAATAATTTTTAGTATCTTGAAGTTAACCTAAAAAAATAGAATAACATTGGTCTGATCACATAGATCAAACTTTTACAATGACTGGGTATCTTTATTATTATTTAAAAAAGTTGAGATGTTTTTATCTCAGTAATATAATAACCAGTTCACTATTTAAATTAACTTTTTTTTAAGTAGCTCTCCACCGCTTGACGGTTATATTTTCAGGCGTGTTAAAAGGATTTTGTTATTTAAAAAAATGTATTATTATAATAGCTAAGTTAATAAGTATCACACATTTATAAATTACCAACAAAATATTTTAAAAATACCTAAAGAATTGTAGTCTATTAATCAAACAAATAATAAAAAATAGTGATTTTTTTTACACATTCTCAAGGTAGGGCACACGTCACGGTATTTTTGCATTGTAATACGAAACTTATTTAATTACTGCTTTTGTATATTTATTATTTTCTGCTCACTTTCTATAATTGTTGACTGTTCAACTATCTACTTTGATTTTTGTTTTAACTTTAATTTTTATCTGTGACAATTCCCCCTTTACTTTACCCTCTATTTTATATTTATTTTCAATAATTTAAAGCAATTTGGGAACCTAGTAATAAAAGGCGTTTTAGCTTACCTATGTTGTAAACAATCTTAAATCTTAAATCCTAAAACCAACCTCAACAAATCAATTTTATCCGGCAAAACAAGAAGAATTTATTTATATTCAATCAATGTATACATATTTTACAGTATAAAATTAGAATTGTGTATATATATTTGTTTTTAAGTTAACTTACATTATTATAATAATTTTAGTGTAAAATATTTTACTAATATTTGTAAGATAATGTTTAAAGAATGTTTAAGTACAACTTAAATGTGTTATATATATTTTAATTGTGTTACAAAACAAATAAATTAAGCTTTATAGATTTTGACAACAGCTTGTTTATTTATTGTACTTAATTTGTAAAGTCAATAGTGTTTACATACATGTAAATGTGTATATATTTTATAACATAATTTGTTTATAAAGAAATAATTTAGTAGTATTTTTGTTTTCTAAAATATTTTGGGTTTTTTGTCTAAAGATTTGGTGATGTTATTTGAATAAACATTATTTAATAAACATGAAACAAAGATTAAAAAATATTTGTTGCAATCATGTCTATTACTAACATATTACAACTGGAATTTAAACACGTACATTTTTTGTTATTGTCTTGGTGCGGTTTTGTTCCAAATCTAATAAAATAGAGGACAGAAAACAGTTCTTCACGTTTAATAATAATAATTATTATAATAATAATTATTATTTATTTATTTTTCTCATTAAAAGGCAAAGGTAAAACATACGTATCGTAGAATATTGAAAAGCACAACTATCACAGCAAACTTTTGGTACCTGTGTTGCGTCATTTTGTCGAAATATACTGTTGTCGGATACACCACAACAATGGTGCTAAAATGAGAAAAAAAACAATTATTATTCTTATTAAGTGGGTTTATAGCGCAGTTTTTAACAAGAGCCAAGAATTTAAATTTCTTTGACTTGAATCAAAGCTCAACTATTTATTAAGGTAGATTAGTGTGGCAATTTACCGCTACGCTAACCAGAATTCCTATTATTCTATCTTGGCAAAAATGTAAAGTATAAATATTATTTGCATAAATAAAAAATCCATTTTAAAACACGTATGACCTGCTTTATAATTACTGTTATAAAAAGTCTCTTTATAGGCAATATATATTGTTTTTATTTTAGAGTAAAATTTACACTTAGAATAATCGATTACATGTTAAAAAGTTATTTTATTTAGTTTTACTAATTTAAATATTTTACTAGAAGCACATTTTTGAAGAATAGACATTTTAGTCAAACCGAATGTGGGCTCGCATTTAGTGCCCGTGGTGAAATTCAAATCCATGTCTACCAGGTTCAAATCGGGCACTGTACCGTTAGGCCACCCGAGCACTGTGGATTATTTTATATTTCATTTTACAAATTTGTTATAATAAAAATGTTTTAAACGTTAAACAAACATAATAAAATTGTACCATTCTTTGGCTAAAAGTCCATTTTTGGTAATACCACAAAAAATAACTATTCCGTACATCCGGATATACTTGCATGCAATTTTAAGTATGCTCCTTTATGCTCTGTTATCAAATGACCCTATTCCCAATTTGTAATAAATTTTGCAAATATGTAACCGCAGTTAAAATTAGCTACATTCCATTCAAAATGTATGCGCATTCTTATTGTTTTCAAAATCATCCGCACATGTACCTGTGTCGGGGTAATCTAGTGGTATAGCTGTCGACTTGGACCTGGATGGGCATGGGTTCGAATTCCACTGTCGATACTAAATGACGGCTCATCTTTGGCTGTGCTAAAATGTCCACTGCTGAAAGATGCGCGTTGCCCGTGTAAAACATTTACAGTGCAAGTATAAATTATAGTAAAATGACAAACAAACGTACAGCAATTACCAATAAAACGAAGAGGATAATTATAAAGAATAGCGCATATAACTCGTAGTATTTGTGCAACATTTTTGAATAACTGGGGATATTTGAAAGTCGTTAATTACAACCAGATTTAGCCAATAATCCGAGGTATTCTATTTATTAATAAATTTGAATACATATTAATTGTTGTAATTAATAACATGTATGGTCTTCAATTCTATTGTCTAAACAACAACATTTCATATTTATTATCCTTTTGCTTTAAGTATGAGACAATAAGACAACAATTACGGCAAAACAACAACAACAAAGTCTCGTTGACATTGAAGATTGAGCTTCCTCTCGTCTTTTCCTCAACACTGCCATCTGTGTAACTCTGTCATCCAGATACGTGCGATTAATTTTTTGTTGTTGTTTGCCGGAATGGCGTCCTCTTGATTGTTTCCCTAACAATATACATTTTTTACAGAGGCCAGGTGGCTAATCTTGCGTTTAAACCCTCCTCCTTTATCAAGGCTTGAGACTGACAAAATTGAATCATTTCTGGTCCAAATTAGACAAACTTGTCATTTGCATAATTATTTCAATTATATTCATAGAAATCATAATTTATTTTTGTACAATAAAATAATTCATCTCTGATCGAAACTAGGCGGAGATAAGTACAGATAACTACATCTAAATTTCTAGTTTTACTATTCCAACTGTTGTAATAAGAAGAGCACGTAATAAAATAGTGTGAAATTGAGCATTCCGTAAATGCATATTATCCACTTGTTAAATGATGCATTTTTTACGGCACTTTGTTAATGAGATCTGTTTTTTTATTATTATTATATTTAATTATTTATTTTTTTCATTAAACGCGAAGGTAAAACATACTTGTCGCAGAATATTGATAAGTACTACTATCACAGCAAACTTTTGGTACCCGTGGTGCGTCAATTTGTCGAAATATACTGTCGTTGGATACACCACAACATTGGTACTAAAATGAAAAAAAATAATTATTGTACAAATAAACAACTTCTGAGTAATACAGTGACTTGACAAATATTTCAATGTAATCCATCTATTATTGCTGCTACTAAAAATGCAACATTTGAATTTGGCTGCACTATTAATATTTATTCATGTTAACAGGCGTTTAGCAAATAAACCATTTAAACACAAAGACTGCAAATTAATGCAATCATTTAAATTTTCTATTTTTTTATTATTAATCATAAATTATTCTATTGTACGAGTTGTAATGTGTTTAGGTATTTCTGCTTTAAAACAGCTTATTGAAAAACCCACATTTAAACGGAAATTAACTTTAAAATATAAGCTACTTTGTCACGATAAAATACAACATGATTATGTTTTATTGAACGTTTGAGAATTAAATGGTGTTTGTACGTTGTAGAACAATTGATGTGAGCAACAGATGCAAAATGTTTTCAGTGCCTGAATTTTTAAACAAAGTCAAACATTACTTTGCATTATCACATTAGAAACGATAAAAGTAAACAAAAATAGGACTTTTCGACATCGACGGATGTAAGACAAATTGCAAGAATTGCAAAATTCAGTCTTCCATTTGACAAATCCAAGATAAACAGGTGGCAAGTTGAACCGTTTATCCAATTCAATTTTGGTAGAGGTTTGTATCCCATTTGCAACACATTTCTACCATAATTGTTGACACGCACTCAGTCGAATTGAACTTGTATAACTCTACCAATGTGATCATTTTTGTACTTTACAGAAATAATAAGTGGACGTCTCAAAGGAGATAGTGTAGCTTTGGTAGAGTTAGGGGCAAATCGCTAAAATTTTGACTGCATGGACATAAATTTGCGATTGCTAAAAAACTGTTGTTGGGTTAGCTGTTTGAGCAACAACAACAACAAACAATGACAAATGTTATTTCTTCATAGGTTGAGAATGTTGATATTCCTAATATGGTTGTTTTCAATTGTATATTTTTCAAATAAATATTAGTTTAAAACAATAGCAATTTTAATAGATGTATTTTTTAAGATTATTTTTACTTTGAATGTTTTACAAGAAACAACAACAAAGTTTCTTAATTGAAAAACATCAACAACATATTTGAACATTTTGCCAAATGTTTTGTTTGATCCCATAAAACATTTATGTTAGTTAAATCTTCCCGAATAGGTCTTAACCAAATTTTTTGTAATCTACTAACCTTTCTATTTAAAGATTGAGCTTCCTTTTAACTTTCA
The DNA here is from genome assembly GCA_025895645.1 of Cardicola forsteri. Taxonomy (NCBI): domain Eukaryota; kingdom Metazoa; phylum Platyhelminthes; class Trematoda; order Strigeidida; family Aporocotylidae; genus Cardicola; species Cardicola forsteri. The sequence goes on along the minus strand of JAKXYG010001435.1, from coordinate 137,525 downwards.
CTTAACCCTATCATCTGTAAAACCCTGTCATCAGAGTACATGCAATTAATTCTTTGCTGTTGTTTGCTGGAATGACGTCCTCTTATTGTTTTGTAACAATGTAATTTTTTTACAGCGGCCAGGTTGCTCACCTTGCGCTCAAATCTTCCTTTTTTATCCAGGCTTGGGATTTACTAGATTGAATCTTTTCTGGTTTAAATTAGATGGAGTCGTTATTTGTATAATTATTTAAATTATAGTCATAAAAATCATAATTCATTTTTGTACAATACAGTAATTTAAGTTTAAACATTTTAATAAACCAATTAATTTATTTTAAATTAATGCTATATAAAGCACTAGTGTTTGACTATGTACACATATATACTTAAACTACAAAATTATAATAATGTTTATAACAATACTAGCGTAGTTATTTTACTCAATTTCTTAATTTCTTAATTGATTTTAATTGTAAATATTCTTACTTCTATACATATTTACATACACATAGTTGCGTTGTTGTTACTTTTATCCTTTTATTACACAGTACTTTTGTAAGTCTCCTCTAATTACTCCATTACTCCATTACTCCAATTATTCCTGTTCTTTGAGCTACATTTCGCATTTAAATCTTTATTGTTTTTTAACAATAAGCTAAAGTATTCATACTTTTTTACTGTTTACAATTATTGTTTTTTATTTTAAATAAACAAACATTTTTGTCGTAATTTATCTTTTTCTTGTTAATTCTTAAACCTCGATCTTGTAACGCTTTTCTCAATTTTTTAAACCTTTTCTCCAAATCCTTTTGTTTTCTGCTTTATAGAACAATGTTATTTGCCTATAACACATTTTATAATAATACCACCTTAACGAGTTTTGTTGCTACGTATACAAAATTTTAGTAGGAATTGATTAGTCTTCCTGATACTATACCAACGTTTTTAAATCAACATACATACATTTTACAATTTTCACGTGTTTATTTGGGGCACTTTTAACTCATGTTTTTCAACAGTTCCTGTCTTAAAACCCGATTGTGTGTTTAAAGTGACCTTTACATTGGCTTTTCCAAATCATGAGTATGTTTGTTTTCTTTGGTTTGACCAATTACAATTGTTTGTAATTTGCCCATTTTAATTTGTAACCATTCATTATCCTTTATTCAGGATATTGTTTTATTAGTTATGCTCACTCATGAGTCATTCGCATTTCATGTATACTATTATATTTGCACACTATTAACCATTTTTTAGCCTATGTAATTTAATTTAATTTTACTTAGTTATTTATTTATTTATGGACTGATGTTACATACTGCTAATTGCATTGTATTTTTATAATTGTACATATTTTTTGTGTGCTGAAAGCTACTTCTACTAAAGTATATATATTAAATAATTTCTGAAACGTACAATTACAGAATGTATCATATAATGATATACAATAAAAACGACTGAATTAAATTTTTTTTGTATCCACAATTATTGTACGCAATTTTGAATATATAAGTAAAAAGCTTTTTAGTTTTTCTGTTTTTTATTTTTTCAAGTTTTATTAACATCATTTTTATGTGAATCAATTTTTTACTGTATACATCTGATATATTTAACATCTAATTGTCTGCATGTAGTTTACTTATCTGTTAAATGCGTAAATGCACTTTGTATTTACATAATATTCGCAATTTAATTCAAATAATCGTTGACTTTAATTGACAATAATATTGGAAATTAATTATAATTTGAAAAACTATTAATAACAATTAGTACAAGCAGAAATATTTAACAATAACCATAACTTGAATATCTTTTACTATTGTTGTTATTATTTATACTATTTTAATAATAATAATAATAATAATAATAATAATAATAATAACAATAATAATAATTATTATTATCCAATTCTGCTACGTCTTATTATTGCTTCAAACAGTAGCAAACGTTTTCTATTATCATCTATCTTAGTTACATTTCACAATTGACTCAATGTGTAGCTAATAAATATTAATTTCATCTTATCTATTTTATTTTGTCAATCTTTATTAGTAGGTTGATTAACAACCAACGCTAATTTTTAATTTTTCAAGGGTATATCAGAATTGTCAAATTTACTAAATGTGAATCTATTTGATTTAAGTTAACTAGGAGTATTGTACAACTGTTTCATTCTTGTTTGAAATCACCACAAGTGTGTACTTTTTAAGTAAATGTATGATTGTTATAAATACCACCCTAATGATTATAAATCCGTACTAACAAAAAACGGAGAGATTCAAAATATAAATTACAACTAGGTATGACTGTTGAAAAAATAACAATTTTTTTTCGCAAAAATAAATTTTAGTATGTACCACAAGAAATTGTATATTATTAAATATATTTACTTGACTCCATTAATGTGACGCTATCCAGCACCAAAATGGATGATCTACGTTTACTAATTTATACGAAAATACGTATCAACAGTTGTTTTATATTAATTCAAGAATCCTGGCTAAGTAAATACATTGATAATAATAATAACCTTATTTCACTCGATAATTACATAAATTGATTAATTTGTCTAAATTTTTATTTTGTACTTTTATTTTATATTGTTTTGCTTGATGGCACTAATTATATGCCGTGTGTATGTATATATGTATGTATGTATGTATATGCTAAATGTACTTCTATTGATGGATTAAAGCTTATGCTAATAAATAAATAAAAGTAAAAAGTATAAGTGCATTATTAGATGACTTGCATAACTGTCGCGCAGGTACCTTGAGTAGGTAATTATAAAGTTTATTATAATTGGAATTAGTCCTATTAGTAAAATGGTATGATATAAAGCATGCCAGTTTTGATTTATGTAGCTTGTATGCATAAACTTTGAGAAAACTCTAAACAACGTCAAACTACCATATATTATGTCCTGATTTAGTTAACTGATAAACTAGTAAAAAAATGTTTTAAAGTTTCCCATTACTTAACAAAAATAATTTAAACGTTTTGGATTTTATAATATGATTTATATTGGGATACTCCAGGAACTTTTGTAAAAGTCCTTACCAATAAATGTCAAACTTTAGAGTGGGATGGTAATCTGTATAGAATGTTTTAAATGGAGTATTATTATTATTATTATTATTATTATTATTATTACTATTTATTTTTACTACCTTGAATGTTTTACTTGAAAGGCATCATTTAGCAGCGGTCATTTTAGCAAAGTCAAATTTGGGCCCGCATTGGGTACCGGTAATGGGGTTTGAACCCATGTCCATTCAAGTCCAAATCTAGCGCTGTATCCCTAGACTACCCCCAACACGTTTATAATAAACGCAAGTAACTAATAAAATGTTTCCAAATGTTTAACTTGACGTGTAGTGTGACGAGCGTTTCGCCTAGTGGTGTTAATTGTAAAAAGATAATAAAAAAGATTTTTATACCTTTTATTATTGTCATTTTGATAATTGAGTGAAAACCATTTATATTAAATATTTTACTTAAAGGCTTCTCAAAAGTAATGCATGTAGCTTAATTTAACAAAAATCAATTATCAACTTACCAAATATTTATTTTATTAACATAGAGCATGTCCGAGTAGTCTAAAAGTACAACGCTTGATTTAAATCTAGGTAGGCATTGATTCAAACCCCACCACCGGCACCAAATGCAGATTTACGTTCGGTTTCGTTAAAATGTCTACTGCTGAAAGATACTTTTCGTAAAACATTCAAAGTAGCAAACATTAATAAATAAATAATAAAAAATAAAAAATACTAAATCGAACTACTGATGACAGGTTGTCAATAAATAACATGAGTAGTGGTAGACTTAAAACCAATTCCTGCCAAAGCACGAAACTAATTTTAAACGGAGAAGATTGAATGCTATTTAGTCTAACGCATAAAGTACTATTATGCAAAAATTTCTTATTTGATTGAAAAAGAACTAACAACATTTTAATTACCTAAGTTTAGTTGTTAACAATTTATAGAGTAACTTATTAAAAAACTTTCAAAGTTGCAGTAGATTATTTTAAAGGAAAGGCAGTATTCTAGTGAATTAGTAAAACCAATTGTAAAGTACAACAAATTGTGAGGTGAGATCCCTAAAACAAAAATTTACGTTACATTAGATTAATAAAGTAATTATTAATTATATAATAAAAAAATGGTTACTAACTAATCTCTCTAAACCTTTTATCTGCAGGAATCAAATATTCTATCTTATTGAATGATATTGTTGATAAACATTTTAAATCCTGTATACAATTAGCATCAAAAATTGAAAATAATAACAATCACCCGCTACATGTAGCTTTTAACAATTCTAAAGCTTCTGGAAAAACAAGAAGAACTTACCTGCACATGAAAGCCAAAACTAATCAATACAAAAATTTATGTCTTCCATACTTATCCAGATTATTAACCAATCCAGAATCAAACAAAATTGAACTACTAAGAAACCTATCAAAGTAGGAATTGTTCTACCTACGCATTTATTTGAACTAATTTGGACATCTCACAGTATAATGTAACAAGTGTGCCTTATAATGACTCATTCTATGTATAGCAATTTTGAATGTTTTTTAAAAATCACATGCATACTAGATAAACTATATTTATATTCATTAACATATGACATTCTATTTCATTTTGATCCCATTATTTGTACTACTACTTTTTTATATTGATGGTAAAAATGTATTTTACACTGAATGTATCTCTAGTAAAATATTAAAGCTTAATATTAATAATAATAATAATAATAATAATAATAATAATAATAATAATATAAACATGTAAACTAGATGGGTTATGCAAGTGGAATTTTACCAAGATTGCGTCTAAAAAAGTGCATAAGACGTATACACGTCTGTAAAGACTTTGAATGGTGCGTCGAGAACTAGAAAAAGGATTTGAATACCACACCTAGCTACTTGACGGTATGCAATTTGGAAATGAACGGGGAATCAGGAAGAAAGACATAAAAAGTGTTTTTATTAAATTTTCCAAGTTAAAAGGAAGCCCATTTTCTAGAAACCAATTGAATATATTTTGAATATCTGATTACAATAGTTCAGGATTAGAGCCCAATTATTTTTACATTTTCTGCATTAACCAGGACGTTGGAATAAACTACTGCAGGTAAATTTCTTTATCCAAATGAAGAGGGATTCTGAGATATCTAGAGAAGTACGCTTATTTAATAATAAGTGATGTGATACCTTATCAAAAGCCTTTGCAAAGTCAAAATAAATTGCATCTATGGTAAAACCATGATCTAAAAGCAATGTAAAACTATTTGTATAAGATAATAAATTTAAAAGGCAGGATCTCCATGGCATAAATGTGTGTTAAACCGGATGAATCAACTTATTTTTAATAAGAAAATACATTAGATGTTGCTTAATTAATCTTTCTAAGACTTTGCTAATAGCAGACAGAATGTTGATCAGTCTGTAACGCTCGAGTGAAAAGCTATTACCTGATTTGTAAATAGGTTTAATGAAAACCTACTTCCAAACGCTAGGTAAAGTCCCATTAATAAAATTGTTAAAAATATTAATTAACATAGGAGCAATTATATCAGCGCATTCCTTCAGAACACGTGGGTAAACTCCATTAGCTCCATGAGAGGTAGAATTGAGTCCAGTGAACTGACGTTACACAAAAAAGATAGAACTTTAAGGTGTTTAAAAAAAGAGAAAGCCTGTTAATAAATATACATAGGTTATTCGTAGTGAAAACGGATTTAAATTAAGTGTTAAAAGAAGCACACACATCAGGAGGGAGAAAAGAGTTTGTATTATGTTTCAGACAAGGTCGGGAAATACCACAATATATCTGGCGTTTTATAAACTTAAATAAAACATTTTTGTTAGTGCTAAATTTTAAAAATAGTTTATAAAGTTGTTCATTTTTATAAACCCTGATTAACGCTACATTCTTATTATGCAATATATGTAAGCATAATGAAATCAGGGGAGCTTAGTCGCTTTCCGCTTATAAAAACTGCATTACGCTTCGGAATGCAGCGCGTTATAAAAATGGTAATTGTTATAATGATTTTTATAATAAGATTAATAAAACGCTTGTCAATTAAAAATAATAAAAAATATGTTTTAATTGCATAAGTGTTAACTGTACTATAGAGATAGCCACAAAAACTACACTATGTGCTTTAAATTTATCCCCAAATACTAAACAAGCATAATTTTTTTGATTTAATACATTTTTACAATTTAACAACTTATTTAAAAAAATATTAAATTTTTACAATGCAATTTTATTAATAATAAAACATTTTGTAAAATATTGTATAATTAAGTGTTTGTTTTAATTATTTGTAGGGTGTATAAAAACAAGTGGTGAGAATTGGAAATTAAGAATTCGTCGGCATCTCTCGTTTTTTACCAAAAAATGGAAAACACTCGTTGTCTTGTTAATATAGAGCATTGGTTAGTTTACATTAAAAAAATTATTTATAAAATGTTTACGTATAAATAATTATGTTTATTTTTTTAGACAGTTTTTTAGCATTTTCGTTTTGAAGATTAATATTTTTTGTATTATATATATATATATATATATATATATAACATTTTTAAATCAATTTTTTTATAGTGGTGGATGAGGTTACGGGGCACGCGCTCACAATTTGATGAGAAAAATTCAATCATCAGTACCACAGGCTGTCGTTAATATTAACCAAGGCCGACGGAGTAAAGCATTTTAAATTTGCATATGTTTTAATATTTTTTAATATATATATTTAAATGTAAACATTTTGATAGAAAATAGTAAATATATTTTGTTAATGTAAATTTTTATATAATAGAATATTTTGTATTGTTTTTTTATAAAATGTAAAAATATTAAACTTGCAAATATAATAATTTATAATATATTTTTATAGGCGCGTTTGAAATTAAAGTTAATGGCACAATTATCTACTCTAAGCTGAAATCGAAAAGTTTTCCAGTTGAAGAAGATGTAAGTACTAAATTATTTAAATTAGAATTTTTTGAATTTTTATTAAATAGTTTAACTAATGAATATAAATTAATTTTTAGTTTAAAATTTGTTCACAACTTTAATTTCTTAACTTTTAAATAAAGAATACAATAGACTTAGTTTTATTAATTGTTACTTTTATTTGTTAATTTTATTAAAATGTCTATTTTAATTTAAAGTAATTATTTTAATTTTGTATTTTAACTTTATAAAAAATATTTTTTAATATTTTAAGAAATAACAATTTATTATTCAACTATTGTTTTATAAATATAACTTTTTGAAATTCATAAATTACAATTATTTAAAATTATATGCTTTTGTATTTATTATATTTTAGATTATTAATGTCATTATTCAAATAACAGAAGGAAAAGTACCATCAGAAGTAGGAAAAGAAAAGTCTTGCGTTTTAAGTTAATTACTTTTTTCTTTCTGAAACGTATTAAACAATTTTTGTCTACATTGTTGCTGCTATTTGATGAAGCTTTAATGTGAAATGTTATATCAGCATTACAAGCAGATGTATAAAAGTTGCAACATGTGTATTCCCAACTTTTTTATTCTTGTTATTTTTTCTATTAAATGTTATTTTAATTTACGTTAAAGTTTAAAATTATTTAAATTATAAATAAAAAATTTCTTTTATAATTGTTTTTTTAATTTTTGTTAACAGAATAGTGGTTAAGAAATTCAAAAACATACATAATTCTTAAATAACAAATGACTTATTGTCAAAATTATTTAAAGTAATCTATAGCGTTCATAACAATAATAGTAAAATATCACTAGCAATAAACATTGACATTTGTTTGAATTTTCTAAAAAATACTATTTTTCTAAACATTTGTACAATTGCTTTATTATTACAAGAAAATTAAATAATAATTTTAGATAAAATAAGCAGAAAAAATTGGAAGATTTTTTATATGTTAAGAAAATGCATAAAATTTTTAAATTTAGATTTAAAATTTGGCTTAATAAATATTCCATTTGCTATGCACAGAAATTAAAATTACTGGAGCTTGATAAAAAATATGAAAGTTGTCTTCTATTTTTCACGTTACAGAAATCTCTTGCTTAAAAAAGAAACATGGGGCAACACAAAAACAGTTACAACTAAAATCTAAAATAAAGACTCAATTGAAAAAGAACATGGAGAAAAATTATTAACACGAATCCTAATGTATGATTGAATTTTGCATAATTTTTGATATTTTATTGAATAAAGCTTAAACATTTTTACAATAAGATTTAATGAACACTGTCAAAAGCTTGTAGGAGAATCAATAAAATTGACTGTAGTTATTACAACTTTTGACATTGTTCAATAATGTTGTAGAGAGTAAGTATTTGCTTAATACAACTTCTTTTTTAAAACCTCTCTTGTTGCACTCAAAAATATTTATCTACCGCGACGCTTAAACAATTCCAAATTACTTTCTAAAAGAGCTTACCAGAAACAGAGTAACAATTACTTTTTGCTTCTAATAATTTAGAACTTGTTCATTATGCCATATAACATAAAATAAATAAGCAAGTTTGCATGCTACTACGTCACCTCTATGTTTGAGGATCTCTGCAGTTACCTCGTCAGGTCCACCTACTTTATAGTTTTCTAACTTTTAATTGCATATATTACTTCAGTTACAGGAATACCAACACTTATTATACAATGACTGCTTAGCATCAACAACCCATAACCATTATTATTTATGCTATCAGCATAGCCATATAATCCAGCATTTAAAAAGTATCCAGTCCTGTTTTTGTTTATTTTCGTATTAGAATTGCCGATTAATATTTTAATGTCTGTTTTTGGAACATTATCCAACAGATTTTGTATTTGTTTGTAAAACTCATAATTTTGGTTCTCCTCCGTAAACTAAATAAAAGCATATACTTGCATATTAATTACTTTTGCAAATTGAGTGTTTGATCTGACTGGAATAATACGGTTTCTTACGGGCTTCCATCTAATAATAGCTTTGGCAGTGTTTTTGCTTAACATAACACCAACTCCATAAATATGATGGTCTTCATGTCCAAAATACAAGACTGATGTATCTCCACTTGTTAAATATCCTTGACTTTTTCATTGCATTTCCCTAATACCGAAAATACCTCATTTGTATCTTTTCATTTCTCGAAGGCCTTGTTCTAACTGTCTACTACGAAAAAGTGTACGCATATTCCATGTTTCAACACTGGTTAAGTTTTTGATTCTAAATCGAAGGTTGAGTTTCTTTTTAACCTTTACTCAATCCTGCCATCTGGGTACGTGCAATCACTTATTTGCCGTTGTTTTCCGGAACGGCGTTTCCTTATTGTTTCAGCAGCAATATAATTTTTTTACAAAGGCCAGATTGCTAACCTTGAGCTCAGACCTTTTGCTTCATCTAGGCTTGGGACTAACTAGATTGAATATTTTCTGGTCCTCACTATGTAGAGCTATAAGTGTGTGTGTGCGTGTGTATATATATATATATATATATATATATATATATAACTTTTTTATTATTTTATTTTGCTACTTCAAATGTTTTACGGGAAATATATCTTAAAAGTAGACATTTGATCTGTAAAAAATTGCATTTTATAAAAAAATATTAATAAGTTGATAAGCTCCTATATTGAGCAACTTAAAGATATAATTAAAAATCGCAAAGATGGCTTAAATTGTTAAAATTATAAGGACTGTTATATTTACTATATACATTAATATATTTATTTTAAGAAAATTCAAAAGGAATTTGTGCTCTAATAAATAGCGGTATTGAGTCTAGAATGAACGTTAGTTTATTATAGTTAAAAATTAATTTTGCAAATAATATTTTTCAATAAATATCGGTAAAGTATTAAACAAGCTTAAAATAAATAACAAGTGCTGAATGCCATAAAATATTATAGTAAGTAAAGTTTCTATTTGGTTTTGTTAACTAACGTAGACTATCAAATACCTAATATATATATATATATATATATATATATATATATATATATATATATATATAAACTCCGCCTAGTTTGGATCAGAAATGATTCAATCTAACCAGTCCCAAGCCTGGATAGAGGAGGAGGGTTTGAGCGCAAGGTTAGCAACCTGACCTTTGTAAAAAAATTATACTGCTACGGAAACAATAAGAGGACGCCATTCCGGCAAACAACGGCAAAAAAGCAATCGCATGTATCTGGATGACACAGGAAGCTCAATCTTCGATTTGCAGAATCTTCAATGCCGTCGAGACTTTGTTGTTACTGTTGTTTTGCTGTAATTGTTGTCTTATTGCCCCATGCTTATTTTTAAAGCAAAAGGGTTTTGTATAATATATATATATATATATATATATATATATATATAAAGTGAATACGAAATACAAAAAATGGAAAGTTGTGCAGTATTCCTAAAACTCAGTGTTTAACTTATTGAATACATCTATTGCATAGATATAAATGCATCTTAGCATAATATCGAGTGAAAAAAAATTAAAAGAAAAATAGTCATGTTTGAAAATAACAAACGATCAAAGTAGACCAACTATTGATAATCGATTGAATATCAAAAAAAATTAATCAATAAATTTATATGAACTTTGTTTAGCATTATGAACATTATTACGTAGTTATAAAAATGATTATTATAAATACTTTGTATTTTAAATGATTTAATAAAAAATGACATCACAATGCAAATAACGACCAGATGATCAACTATTTTTTAGGATAATTAAAATTAAAATGGCTTAATATTCACTATCGTAAAATGATATCATAATGCAAATAATTGATCATGTTTATTATTTTGTATTGTGATGTCATTTTCTTAAATCATTCAAAATACAAAGTGCTTATAATTATCATTTTTATAACTACGTAATAATGTTCATAATGCTAAACTAAGTTTACATAGATCTTTTAAGACGCTATTTTCTTTACATTCAATCAGCTATCAATAGTTGGATCAATTTAATTGTTTGTTATTTTCAAACATAACTGGCAAATCAGTTTATATTTCTCTTTTGTTTGACTCGATATTATGCTAAACTGTCTATATATCTATACAATAAGTTAGACACAGGGTTTTAGGAGTATTGCACAACTTTCCATTTTTTTCTATTTCGTATTTATTTGATAATCTATCAATATTAGTGGATATAAAATAATAATATGTAATATATTAATAATATCATAATAATTGTAATAATAATATTAAGTTTAATATTGTTCAGAACATTAATATTCACTTTGAAAAGTAATAACACTAATAATAATAAAATAATAATAATAATAATAATAGTACTGCAGTGGTTGTGTCGGGGTGTTCTAGCGGTACAGCGCTCGAATTCGGACCTCGGTGGGTATGACTTCAAATTCCAACACTGGCACTAAACTGTTTGGCTTCGTTAAATTGTCCACTACTAAAAGATGTTTCTCGTAAAACATTCAAAGTAATAAACGTAAAAAAATAAAAGAAATAATAATAATAATATTAATAATTATTGTTATAATCTTTATTCTAATAGAATTGGTAAAAATAATACTATAAATGCAATTAAATATTACAGCTAATAGTAATTTCAATAATGATAATGTTCACAACGTCATTAGTAATAATAATATTGTCGCTATTACTGAAAAAACAAGCAAATTAGTCACTTAAAGACAATTTATATCACAAAAATATGCATACATATAAAAAAGTATTCATTTTAGCTATTACTCATTATTTTCCATACTTTTCTCAAAACGTGTAGTTTTAACTAAACAAAATGCTTGTTTTTCAGTTTTTTAAATAGTCAATATTCTTGTTTTTGATCTAAATTATAATTTTATAATGCGTCAATTGTGTAAATAGAAAAAATCTTATGAAATATCTAAGTAACCATGCATTAACAAATAAATGTAAATTTGAATTTTAAGTATAGTTGAAACCAATTTTAAACTGTACATATTTAAAATACATTAATTTTGCAACAAAAGTCCTGCATCAAATGCAATTAACCAAACAATAAAATCTTGTGCTTAAATAGACCTAAACAATGTGGATTTTTCAAAAGAACACAACTCGCATACGTTTACAAAGTGCATGTGCAAAATTTCTTTCTGCTTTCTTATCAAAAACAACGATGCGCGCTCCCCCAATTCGCATACAGTGATTTCTATCTGTTCCCAGTCAACGTAACGACTGCTCCAGAAAATATGCGTTGCAAAATGCAGTGCACTCACAAATTTGCACCTTATATACAAGCCACATTTTCAAGGTCAAACATTTCCCATTCCACAGACTTGCAATGATCAAAGTTGACCAATAGGATTATATTACTATTTTGCCAAAATAGGTGGTATCCAATTTTGGTAGCTTCAAAAACCAATTATTACATTGTGTACACTAAAATTGAATTTATTTAGAACAAAAAAAGCTTTCTTAAGAAAAACCAAAACACATTTTTCAAATAATGTATCAATAAATAAATAAGCAAGTGTAAATAATAATAACAAAGCCGAAGTTTGTACCTTTCATATGTTCATAAGACAATGTTGGATAAAAGTAAAATAGTAATAATAATAATAATAATGAAGTAAGTTGGACAAAAAGGGCTTGTAAAAGAAAAAAACGTTGGTTACAAAATACACAAATGACCATTGGCATTGTCATCAAATCTGCGAAACAGACGATTCGTCTTCTTGCAAAATGCGGTTGTACCCTTCGTTCGAAATGGTATCAAGATCATCCAAATTGCTACTTTCTTCCCAATCAACAGCGTATTTGTCAGTTCCTGTTGTGTAGAGAAAAGAAAATGGACTAGAATGATATCAAATACTTCTCTATTGCTCTGTATATGTACGTGTCTGCCTGTTTGTGAGTTTTGGCAAAATAAAATATGGTGCTATTGGTTCAATGGCACAAGATTCCCATTTAGTGAATGGGTGCTAGCATACACCCAAAATGGTTAAAAACGTATTAATATTGACACCAAACACAAGAAGTTATTCATTTTAATTAGTAAATTTTGACAATGATATTACAAGTTGCTTAATGTATATCCACAAACTAAACTTGCTCCATATTCAGTACAATATTCAAAGTTGGAATTTGCAGTATTAGTTGCACAAGTCAGTAATAAAAAATTGTATTCTCCCATACGCCTGAATACAAAACTTTGTTTGTACGCACTAATAATCATTCCTACGGCAATATATGGGAGTGAAACGTGAGCCAAACAGACAAGATTAATAAGATGGATATTTTTCATTGCAGGTATCTTAGAAGTGTTTTAAAAATTACCCGGGGCGATCACATTACAAATAATAAGATCATAAGAAGAACTAACTCTCGTAAACTACTTGACATTATTACAGTTAGATAAAGAAAATTACTTGTTCAAATTCTACGTTTACCGCCCAAAAGACCAGTAAGAACGGTTTTGGAATAGACGATTAAAAATGATAAAAGAAAGGTTATTAGACCACAGAGAATTTGATTAAGTACTATTCAAGGAAATCTAATTGAAAAGAATGTTTCATGGAATCAAACTAAATGTTTGGTAAAATGTTCAAATGCATGGGAAATGTTTGTTGTCCCATGTTCGTTTTGAATTATGAGACTTTCTTGTTGTTTTTTACTGTAACTTATTGCCCCATGGTTATTTTTAAAGCAAGGGGTTTGAAATAATAACGATAATAAACCAATAATTATGAAAACCAGTAGTAAAGTTATTTTATGTAAAAAATATTGAATTACATAGTAGACGAACTAAATATATGTATAGTTATTAAAACATACCGATAGACTGAAAGCGTTTTTTCTTATGACGAAATAGGCGAAACAAACTGAGATTAGATGCATCCGAACGCCGTGGTTGACTCAAAGCGGTATATGTGCCCGGACATTCTGTACAAATACAAAAGAAAAGGGAAAACCATTTGTTACAGGACAGAAAACAATAGGACTTACACAAGATCTGTCAAATATGTGAATAATACGTTTATGCAACAAATAAGAAGACAATACAAGTTTCATTGATAAAGTTTGTGTATGAAATTAAATCACTACTAACAAATAAATAACATTTATTTGACGTTAAATAATATGGCTACATAGTTTGGTACAACTCTATACATTTTTAACTACAAATTGTTTACAATAATATAAAAAATAAATAATAATATAATAAAAAGCAAAACACCAAATAAATCTAACAAAAATAAAATATAGTTACTAAAATTTAAGTATTTCAGTCAATACTGCTAAAATAAAAATTAGTAGTATAAATTTTCAAATATTATTAAATGTGTTTATTAACACATACCCGCAGCTATGCAACCAGCAGGCGGTACGCATTGAATAGGCGGGTCATAATTTTGCGTCACTGTCTCAATAAAAAAATCAGTATTTTCCGATTGACTTGTCTTGTACAACGCCGAAGCAACCGCTTCTTCCGAAGGAACCAACTCGGTGTCAGGTGACAGTGAACTCAAACTGGCTACAACACCCGCCAGTTGACGAGATGGACCGAGAAGAGCTAGAGCGCTGACGCGACTTGGAGAAACAACAACACCACTCGATATAGAACTGTCGTCATTTAAATTTCGCTTGTTTGAGCGCAATATTCGCTTCGGCTTCAAACGACTGGCCAATGACTGGGCCCGAGATGCAACACTGGGGCTTCCAGGCACGTCGTAGGACGAGTCAGAGTTGGCAATAAACGGCGGAACAATTGAGCCAAGAGTTCGCAAACGCTTGGATTTAAAATCTAAAAATGAACCATTGAACATTGAGTAAGACAACGGATCAATAATTTAATAATCAATTTGTTATTCAACCGGTGTTTTAATTGGGCGCCCGTTTGCTTACCATTTGCGGCTAATAGAGATTACTGGACGGGTTTAATTTGAAATACAATTGAAATTTAGAGTCAGCATACCTCAAGTGTCGTTCATTAAGTGTACATTGCAAAACTTTATGTTTGTTTGGACTACCCTGGACGATAATAACCGGTGGGGAGTGTTTATCCCTGATGATAATGATAAATTTATTATTATTGATAATGAATATTGAAATCACAATTAAAACGTTTCTGGTCAATCTTTCGAATGCGTCTTATCAGATATTTTCAAACTAAACATCCTAATTTCCTTGCTACAAATAAGGAATTGTTAACAATTGCCAAAGCTTTCAATTATGTGTTTGAAAACCGATAGAGTAGTTTGCTGTAAAGAAAATCGTCACCAAAAATTATAGAAAAATCGTTGTCTGTTCTCGCAATCTTCTTTCACGTTGTATGACCAGTTAAATATTTTGACTCATTATTGAATGCCTTTCCTAATGCTAAACTCACCATCTTTATCAAGACTTGAGAGTGGTTAGGTTGGTTTACTTCTAATTCACTCTAGGAGGAAGAATGCGATTGAATTACTAAAATTATATTTTTCAGTAAAAATAACATTAATTTCTTATTGAAGTAAGAATATCGTTCATAATTAGCCGACCTATTAAAAATGTCATAAGCATAGTATTGAGTTGGGTACTATTCAATGTCAAATTGCGTTGGTTAAATAGATCATTGTGAAGACTTCTTTTAATCCCCGAGTCACATAATCTATGGGTGACAGTATAGACCTATGCTTAAAAAGTATCTTAAGGCAATTGTATACCATAAGTAACAAGATAGACTAAGGGAGTTTATCGAGGCTACAGGTTGTGCAAATCACAGTTTACAAATATGCCATTGTTCTATTACTTTTTTGCACTTTTTCAAATTTATATTTCACTGTTACTGCAATAATTTTTTAAATTACCTATTTAACCAACTTTAATAAATAAATCAAAGAACTCCATCAATTTTACTAAATTAAAATTTCATTTCAATCATACTGACTACTTTTTCACTGTGAGTAGATAATAATAAGCTTATTTTCGATTGGCTGTTGTAATTTTCTCCACTGAAACTATTTCTATTGGTCGAAATTATTGTCATAAAATTCTATATTCCATAATTATATGACGAACAACAAATGGACATGAGTTAGGCAACCACTACCAACGATTTGCTGAATGGTCATTTGAAAAAAATGCGTTTTTTGTAAAACATCCAAGCGATAACAACCCAATAAAAAGTGACAAAGAAAAAACAAATTAAATTTGAAATAAACTGGCATAGTAAATTATAAAATAAAATAAATTTATAATACAAAATCTCAACACTTACTAGTGTAAGTTGTATCGCTCAAAGATAATTCAGGATCCTCCCTACCGGAAGCCTATATATATATATATATATATATATATATATATATATATATATCTATATATATATACATAAATATAGAAAAACTGCAAGGCGCATATAATAATGAACGTGCGATATCTAATCCATTCATGCTTTTGATAAACGTTCTGTCGTGCAACTTCTAAACATCCAGCTTACGATAATTATTGTAGCCTTTAACAAGTACGCGGTCTTTGTATGATGATCGATTCCAATACTCATTTAATAGAAATACTTAGTCTTTAGCCATATATCTATATATTAACAGAAGGAAAACAAATTAAGACCAGGGTAACAATATTGTCAATTTGATATAAATATACAAACCAGAATATTCAAACTATCCAGTGATTAGAACTCACATCTCACAAAAATGTTATTTTTGTTTATTCAAGAAAAAGATTAGTAACTATAATGATCACCAAGGCTTAATTAACCGTTTATTACTAGAAAATTTTGAAAAATATATAGTTAAGTAATTCTTAATAAATTATCATAATTCGAACTTGTTACAAACAATACTTTGATGCAGCTCGATTGCACTAACGTTTGGATAAACTCGATGAAAACAATATATTGTTCAATAGGTAACAAAACCAAATGCATCCAATTCCAAGTACAAAATTATACGGACTCTTGTTTCACTGCAATACTGCTTGTTAAAAAATATTTATCGTGCAAGCAGTAAAACCACAAAAGCAATAATTAACTATCTGCGTTTCATCAACATTTAATTACTATTGACAACTGACAACGACGATAAACACTTCCCAATTGACATTCATTTGTAAAAATAAACAATTCTGAGTTTAGAAATAGATCTATTTTTCCTGTAACAAACCTGAATTATATACAAACATTTTCTACATTCCTTATCCAAAAAAAACGCTCCATTCTTAATGTAAACAAGAAGGTTATTTTGTTATAGATAGAATGAAACTTATATATAGCTGTATTTACTCTTTAGAAACTCCACCGTAACCAATCCAAGGTCCGGTTGACAAAGGAGGAGGAATGATGCACGAAGTTATCAACTGGACATTAAAATGTTTTAGGGAAAATGCATTTTTTAGTAGCTAACATTTGAGCAAAGCCAAACGTGCCCGTGCCTAATGCATATATATATATATAACCGAACCATACTACTCTAAAGAGGAACAACTTTTAATTATCTCCAAAAATCAGTAAATTGTGTCGAAAAAAAGCACTCAAGCGAAATTCATCTTTTTACCAATACTAAACAATTACGCAGAGTACAATTATCAACAAGACATATTAAAAAAATTTTTTTTACTACTTTGAATGTTTTGACGGAAACGCGCATCTTTCAGTAGTGGACATTTTAGCGAAGCCAAACATGGGCCCGCACTTAGTACCGATGATAGGATTTGAGCTCATGCCCACCGAGGTCCAAGTCGAGCTCTGTACCGCTAGACCACACTCCGGTACTTGGGATTTTACACAATCTCCAATAATTGGTGACGGAATAGAACACCAATAAAGACAACAAATGCTTCTTTTCAAACTTATATTGGATGCATATAAAACAATCGATTAGGCCGCACATACACACTAATACACAATCTGTGAGTGTGTGTGTACGTGCGTAATCCATTGATTGCTATTCAGTACCGCGTTCGAAAACCCCAATAAATCGATAATATTCTGATTGGATAAACACAATTCCTTTTTATCGATTTATAAACCCTAGACGTATATGCATCGGTCCCATTCGGATTTCGTATGTGTCTGTTTTTATATGTAGGAAAAATTTAAAATATTTGTTTCACCCCTACAAACACGAATAATCGATATTGGTTGGATTAAAGAAGTGTAACAAAAGTAGGACACAATTAATTTATTTGTTATTTCTTCGAAGAATATCAACTAAACGTCATATACAATAACGTAACAACACTAGTGACAAATAAAATTAAAAGTAAATATGTGAATGAAAACGATACAGCAAAACAGAATGATAATATCAATAATGCTGCATAAATTGAAATACATAAACATTCAGGTCATTATGAATAATTTAAAACGAAGTTCTTCATCAAATGCAACTAACGTTTTTTTTATTTTTAAAATCATTAAACAACTAATACATAATGTATTTTACATCAGGGTTGGTTGCTTAGTAAGTAGTATGCACATATGAATGTATACATGATAATCACATGCCTAACTTTAGCTGAAATTGGTATTAAACAAAATATTGGCATACGCATATTAATCTATGTTAATAATTATATATATATATATATATATATATATATATATATATATATATATATATATATATATATACCCATAAACCTATGCGCATAAGAAAGGTGCATAGACCGCTATCAAAACTATTTCAGTGGCTTTTATACTATTGCATAATTAAATTCGGCACATCAAAATTTTATTGAAACATTTATTACTGTTGAAAAAAAGTACGTAAAAAGCATCTGCCACCAACACTATTCTAACTTAGACAAGAAAACATGATTTAACATTTGTGGAGATTAAAAAATAGGTGAATTATTTGTTTAAAAAAGATTATGCTACAATATGTATAAGAAAAAAGTACTAATAGAAACTACAAATATTTTATTTTCCATAAAATGCATTGTTTTCTAAAATTTTAGATTAAAATTCCTTCCGTTTGTCAATCATTCTAACGTTGTGGAATTTGAATTTGCATTATGAAATTTAATCATTTTGTCGAAGAATATTATTTTATAAACCATCATATCTGCTGTTTAAGATTAAAATCCTTAAATTGCAATTACAAATGAAGTTTGAGCTGTCTAAAGGTAATTGCATAAATATGTAACATACTAATCAACGATTTTCAAAATTTGTTACTACTAGAAGTATAATATAATTTTTTTACATATAAATTTAAATATTGTTTATATGAACTGATAATTTGCATTACCTTTGTTTAACTAATGTTTGTAAAATTTTAAATTATATTTAATTATTAGTATCTTTATTGAATAAATGCTTTTGTGAAAAGCATTGCTCATTATCTCTATTGTAGCCGGCTCCAAGTCTAGTTGAGAATAGAGAGCATACAAAAAAATGTGTAAAGACATTGCTAAAGAAATGACACTAGTTTATTAAACGGCAAAAAGTGCAATCGAATAATTCGAATAGCGGCGTTCGGCAAAATGAAAATAGAATTTCAACATTTGATAAGAAATAAAAATTGTTCATGGAATGATGGTTATATGGTGCGGTAGTAAAAAGAATTACATACTTATTAATGCTGATTAGTTGTCAGTAACTTACTTTAACAACATAGACTGTTAACGAAATTAATCAGGCCTTCTAACGTTACTGAATTGCATACACATTCAAATTTTTACAGAGTACATTCTTAAGTACAGTAGTAACAATTAAAATTTATAAAGGTATTTTCTACCAATATTATCATCAATAAATTCTAACAAACAACATAATTAAAACATGTTTGGAAAATTAATACAACCTATCAATTAATTGATAAAAAATGTGTATAAGATAGAAAGGCAAGTAATTTGAAACTGTACATTTTTAGGTTGTTTGGAGGCAATTGTATAAATGTCACATTTTTCCTAATCAAGGGTTCTGCACTTTATAAGATAAAAAAACAACTTTTACAATTATACTGATATTCATGTTATTCACTCACAATATAGAATGCAGACATGGAAAGGCAATGCTAGTCTTTTCTAAACTCAAATAAATATGGTCATGTTCTTCCATTCGCCTGAAGACAAAACTTCGTTTGTACGCACCAATAATCATTCCTACGGCAATATATGGGAGTGAAACGTGGAGGTAAACAGACAAGATTAATAAGATGGATATTTTTCATTGCAGGTGTCTTAGAAGTGTTTTAAAAATTACCCGGGGCGATCACATTACAAATAATAAGATCATGAGAAGAACTAACTCTCGTAAACTACTTGACATCATTACAATTAGATAAAGAAAATTACTTGTTCAAATTCTACGTTTACCGCCCAAAAGACCAGTAAGAACGGTTTTGGAATAGACGATTAAAAATGATAAAAGAAAGGTTATTAGACCACAGAGAACTTGATTAAGTACTATTCAAGGAAATCTAATTGAAAAGAATGTTTCATGGAATCAAACTAAATGTTTGATAAAATGTTCAAATGCACGGGAAATGTTTGTTGTCTCATGTTCGTTTTGAATTATGAGACTTTCTTGTTGTTTTTTACTGTAACTTATTGTCCCAAGGTTATTTTTAAAGCAGAGGTTTGTAATAATAACGATAATAATAATAATAATAACATAATAATAAAAATAGAATACAACAATATTCTTATTAATTGTCAAATATTCTAAAGCATAATGTAAAAATTTAAAGCATTGGGTAAATAAAATTCAGTATATAGTTGAAGACGTTTGAGGTGAGGTATCTACACAGCATTGCCATCAGCTAAAAATTCGTTTGTATAGATTCTATCAGCGCCACAACTTTATTCAACACTTGAACAGCTTCTTTACGGTTTTAATAAATATCACATTTTAATTTATAACCATTATATATCTAGATGGTTCTTGTAAATATAGAAAAAGGTCATTACGAACTGTAAATATTGTTGCTAGAAACCGTAATAAAGAGGGATGTTTTTTAATTTTTGTGGTTACTGCTTAAATGTTTTACAAGAAACATTTTGGCCTTTGATAAGAGCCCATATTTCATGTGAGTGATGGAACTCAAAACCATGCCAATCCAGGTTTTTAGTCTACTGTTCTAGCTAACTCCTCCATTCTGAGAAATTAAAATAAATGGTAGCTATAACTAATTACGGTAAAACAATAGCGTACTTATCACTATCATCTGCCCGGGTAGATGCAACATATATTGCAAGCTATTTTAACATGCACGCATAAATGTAACGGCCTGAAAGTGTTGATAATGGAAAATGGCTAATTTGTCTTATTCAAGTTGCCAGACCATGGAAAAAGGAGAATGATTAGGCTTTGTAATACCCCCAACAAGAAAACATATTATTGGTGATAAAGTTTACGTAGCCAATAGATAGTAATCTTCCGTAATGCTCCGTATCTGCACGTAATGCTTCCTGTATTAAAAATATATCGCAGCAGGGACAGAGTGCAAAATGGTATAATAAAAATCCGCTTTTGTGGATAGATACGAATACATATCTTCGTTATTACGGCAAACGAATACCGTACGTAGGCTAAGAATTTCAAACTTGTCAATTCTCCTAAACATAAATGCTTTTTTCAAACCACAAAAATGGTGTCCCATTATGTTTGTTGGGTATATAAGCATCTGTTTACACAGAAAAGACAGTTGTTCAATATATTTAGCTACAATTTTTAAAATTGACTCTGTAACCAACTGTCATAAATTATTATAAGCCATATTGCAAACATCTTCATTATATATTTTTTGCAAAGTTCATAACCTAGTAACATGCATTTCCTTAAAGCAACAAAAAAATAATCAGGCAATCATGCACATATGCAAATCGATCAATAAATCTTACTTTTACAGCTGTAAATAGTCAAAAAACAAAGGTTAGTAAACTTCAATAAACAATTATATTTAGCTTTATTCGGTGTGTGTGTGTGTGTGCAAGAAATCTATATTGTACCAAATAAAAGCAAATAAACAGACTTTTGGCTGAATGTGAATAATCACAACAAAATATCTTTTAAATAAGGGAAAATGAAGATAAATTTGTCCATTTACACCTTAAAAATATATTAAAAAACAGATCAATGTTAAACAAGCCTTTGCAAAGTTGATTTGCTTTACTTTGATTCAATTAAAATAAATCCTTTTGTTCAATATTAGTAAATACAAGTAAACGTGTTCAACTGGGAAGGTATTCTTTAGTTTCCTTTAAACTTGTTTACGCTTGTAGATAATACTAGTAATTACTGTTGTTATTATTATCATAACTCCACCTAGTTTTAACCATAAATTATCCAATCTAGCCAGTCCCAAGCCTGGATAAAGAAAGAGGGTTTGAGCGCAAGGTTAGCAACCTGGCCTGTGTAAAAAATTTATACTGCTACGGAAACAATCAAGAGGACGCCATTCCGGCGAACAACGGCAAAGAAGTGATCGCGCGTATCTGGATGACAGAGCTACATAGATGACAGGGTTGAGTGAAAACAATACCAACAAGACTTTGTTGGTATTGTTGTTGTTTTGCTGTAATTGTTGTCTTATTACCCCATTGAAAAGGGTTTTGTATAATAATAATAATATAATATTATTATCATTATTATTTATCTTATTATTATAAATATTTTTTGTAGATTATTATTATTATTACTATTACTATTATTATTATTATTGATATTATTTTTCTTGTTTTTGTTATATTATTGGTTGGTGACGTGGTCATTTGTTAAAAGTTTCTATAATTGGACAGCATATCAAACAATCGACTTCAATGGGTTTTATGTGCATACCAAGCATTTAGAAAAATAATAAAACTTTTTCAGTTGATAAATGGCATTCTTGTAACGACGCCACTGTTTTCAAAAATGTATAAGACTAAACGACGATCTATACAGGGTTGTTTTCTTTAGTCCGAGGGCTACGTATGACATACATTAGCAGTTAGTAAAACTATAATTTGGTGTAAAACATACTACTTACAAATTGCAATAAAATTAAAACGCCTACTATTCCACCCTTTCCTTCTGCTTCACTGGCAATATTCTACTGGTAACCGAAAGATAGAAATCAGACCGATAATCAATAAGATTGGTCGTTTGTCAAAACCTAATTTTTTTAAAATCAAAAGCTTGTCGAATCACACGCATCTATTTGGTTGGTGCAGAACAAAAGCTGATGGCCGGGGTAACCTAGGGGTACAGCGCTCAACTTGGGCTTGGTGGACCTGAGTTCGAATCCCATCACCGGCAAAAAATGTGGGTTCGCTAAAATGCCCACTGCTGAAAAATGCATTCCGCGTCCAAACATTCAAAATAGTAAAAATAAATAAATAAATACAAATACTACCATCAACGATGGATTGCTAGTCTACAAAACACGAAATGGACAAAAACATATTTCAACTGATGCAAGTTATTTCTGATTTAAATACATCGAACTGCCGCTGAACAAACAACACTAAAGAAATGCACGTCTTGGCAGATAAAGAATAACGTAGGATGCTAATGATCCTGAGGATTCGAGTAATACTTATAAAGTCTCAATTTTCAATGACGGTGACATTCTCGACTGTTCTTCCTCCACGTAGTGTATCCTGGACTAGGTGCTCCTAAGCATATAGACTAATAACAGCAGGGTCCAAATGCACAGCGGTATCACTGGGCTTCCGCTACGGCGGATGGATTCGAGGATAGTAAAAAGGTATTTTAAAGTATACAAATACCATATATAGCCGTTCAGCTAAGGGAAATAACCCTGACAAAAAATTAGGCAGCCTCGTATATCTTTGCGAACAGTAGCGATGTCACAAGGATGCCGTCTACCAAACAACAGGCTCCATTATTCCTCTACGTTTGTTATCCTTATCAAGCCATCGAAATCGATCGTTTGCTATGACGTAGAAATATGGAAAACAGTGAAGAGGTGACCACGTCATCCCACCAACATGGAAGAATAACATCGTTTTGATATAGTAAAATATATCAAACTTAATTACATTGCTGTCTATTATCGACGGAAATGATCCGAAAAGTGCCTTGCGATTTCAGCTACTTGTGTTCACACACAATGAACGGCTCTCGTTTGTGCAATGTTTTAACAGGAAAAAACAATCATCTAAAGTGTTCCATCCAAAGATTATACACTTGCATTTGACTCTAGAAACGAGAGCTGAGATACATTACTGAATAATTTATCCCCATTTGTTTACAGTTTTGACCACAAAGGAACTACCAGAAGTACCAAGTCAGTATCAGCGTTATCAAAATTAGAACGTATATATATATATATATATATATATACCGGGGTGGTCTAGCGGTCAGTGCTCGAATTTGTTTCTCAACTGCTACCCACAATCATCAACATCCATACAAAGTCAATAAACAATTTTCAAACACTACATACCACCTTCCAATTTTTCTGAATTGCGTCCACTGCCACCACCAGCGGATTCATCCAAACTCGTTGCTTCGCAACCTGTTTCAAACAATAATTGCGAATCCTTCGATGGCTTATCACTATTGTCCTGCACCCCAACTTGCTCCCAATGGGCATGACGCAAAGGAACGGGCGAAGTCAAATAACCCATGCGCACATGACTTGGCATTGATTTAAATCCGTGAATAGTATCTCTCGAAGGTCGACGTTCAACGCTATCAACCATTCGATCATAACAATGATGATGATGATGATGGTGACTGGCAACTTCTTCCAGTGATCCAATCTCCTTGCCAACATTCGTCGGTTTGTTCGATACGGAAAATTCAAACGAAGATGAATGGGTAACTGTCGTGTTGTTATTGTCAATATTTGACGATTGATCGATTGGCGAATGCTTGATACGACTGGATGGAATTCGATGAACGGGAGCCGAACCGGGGTACGGCGGACGAAAGCGCTGATCGTCACTAACCTTTTCCAAAAAGTTGAACTATGATGGAATAAAAAAATGTGGGATTAATGCAATTACTAATGTTGAACTAAACGATTGCTGCAGTTGTTCATTTTATTACACAGAAAACTACTGAACATGTTTTTATGTCGTTTTATTTAAGCAACTTTTGATCTCATTTGTGTGTTTGCTTCCAACTTTTTCAAAAATTTAATTTGATTGGGGGGTAGGTGTAAGAGGGATTTGCCGGTATGTTTACTATTTCAACAAAAATAGTATCTATTAAACACTATGTTTGGTTACAATCATATTAGAACAATACAGCATCTACACTCTCAAATAATTGTCTTAAATTAATTGCAAAAGTAGTAGATAATTCAACAGTACATAGATTGTAAAACTGAATTAAAAAATGGTATTATTAATTAAAAACATCTTTATTATGGTGATTAATACAGTCGCTAAAACCATTGAATTGTTTCTACACATAGACTACGTATTCTATTCCCATTCTAAATCAACAAAAACTAATATAATTTACAGAAACTGCAGTGTAATGTTAATGACGATTTTCAAATCGAGACCGTAGCAATATTGAGTTTAGAGAAAATTGACTAAAAGCAACTTAACTGTCCAGTAATTAAACACAATTCATCACTATAATTATCCATTACAACATTACAATTTTGTAATTCATAAGTTACATTCACTTACCCTGATTTAAATATTCCTAATTTGGTATAACTATATTGACTTGATGAAAGTGATGTTCTTAAACGTAACAGTGTTGTTAAACAGTCGTTTTGGTTTGTTTGCTTTCTCCTGACAAAAATGTATGTAGGCCAATTAATAAAGACAAAGTATCGTTCTAATAAATGAATATTGGATTCGATCATCACACAATATCGGCGTACTCTTCAATAGACCTGTATTTTACCCAATCGAACAAGTGCCGTCAACCTCTATTCAACCTTGTCTGTGAATCGGTTTCTTGATGCATTGATTAATTCGACCTTGTTCGAAAGTAGCCCGAAACGGCTAATGTGCAGGCAATAAAAATTAGATAATCTATCGTGGTCTAAATTGCCAAACTCCTCCCTAGTAGGTGTACAATTGAGTTTTACTCAAAATGACTCATTGAATACAGCTTTTTCACCGTAATAAATGAAAGTGTACTGTATTACTTTTGCATTTGTCATGCATACAGTCATCCAACTTTGCGTGTATACAATGTAGTAAAAACAACTTGTTTTCTTATTGGAGTTGGGTGTGGTGCAGTCACTTCTTGAAAAATCCTATATTTGATGATCGACTCTACTGAGTTGGCAAACATAACAAACGTAGAGGAATAACGACGTTTCTTGGCATATTTGTGACAACATTGCCTAAATTTTTGTCTGGGTTATCGCCCTTAGCTCAATGCCTACAAATTGGCATACGCATGTCTTAAGATGCCTTTTAATTACCCTGGGTGTATACTTGCATCCATCTGCTGTAGGACTCAAATCCTCAGAATCATCTACATCTCAACTTGTTTAGATATGTTTGGTAACTTTTTAAATAATAATAATTCCAAAATCAAATACCTCAGCTGTAATAGTTGGTATAGCCATTTGATGACTGGATCCTTGGCCAATTCCAAGAACTCCTTGACTCATTACATTGATAAAATTGGTCGTTTCGTCCATGCTCTGGAGCACCGTAGAAGCCAACACATTATTGCTGCTCGCACCTGCAGACGATAATGGCTTGTCGATTAGGGGAATGCGACGCCTGACGGTGTCGCTCAGATTGGGCACGCTCGTGGTTTGGTCAGAATCGGGATCGACAATTGAAGGACTGGGCTGGACCAGATTGGACAGCAAAAGTTCCGTACGACCTTTCGATATCGATTCTGTATAAAATGCCAAAAAAATTGGGATAAGTTTTGGATTTTTGGAAGTGTCTATCCTTCTGAAGAATGGTGTTAACTTTTACAGAATACTGATAAAGTATGTAGAAAGCATGAGTTAATTCCTGTTTAGTTACTAAAATAGGAAGGTTCGTCAAGAATGTATGTTTTAACCGTTTGCATTTCTTCTACTAACCAATTTTATTGTGACAAGGTTGACAGTAACTATGACAATTACTTTTTAAACATGGGACAACGCAAGAATGTTCCATGTAATTATACATTGCATTTTTGTCTTGAAAGATTAGAAATTCTATTTGGATTTCATACCGAACCCCGTCAACTGGTATCTTTGCTGCTTCCATGTTTTTGCTGTAGTATTATAAAAGGGTGTCGTCTTGTGTTATTCCTTTGGATTTTATAAATGCCATGTTTCTAATCTTGCGTTCAAATTCTTCTCCTTTCTCAACCAGACTTAGGATTGGCTATAGCAGAGGTTCTTCTGTTATGTGATACAAAACTATTAAATAATAAATATAATCACCCTTTTATGTAACCATTTGGTTCAGGTGCTTTGGTATGCTGTTTACAATATTTTCAATACAATCTCATGCAATCTAACTATTAACAAAAAATATTAGGCAGAAAGTTCCTACACTTGGATATGCTTATAAGAGTTTCGTACCATTGTACTGAAAGATAATTAAACAACATTAATGTCAATACTATAAGGTAACATATATTTTTTTAAAATTATTTTATGTTTGCTACTTTAAATGTTTGCACGAGAAACATCTTTCAGCAGTGGACAATTAGCGAAGCCAAACGTGGGCCCGCATTTTAGTGCCGGCAATGGGATTCGAACCCATGTCCACCGAGGTCCGAATTCGAGCGCTGTACCGCTAAACCACCCCGGAATTAGAGATACCATTGCTTACCAGATATTTAATATAATGGCTATTTTATACTTTACACAAAACCAAAACATTATTCGTTAGAAAAACATTTTTCTAATCGCTCAAAGTAAAAATTATACAAAGTTAACTCTACATGGTATCTCATTTACTATTCAAAACGTTAATTGTTTGAATTATTCTTAGTGTTTTATTCACACACACACAAACGAAGACCAAAACTTCGGAATAGTTTAACTCAATCGTTGTAAAAATATAACTAGACCTTTTTATTTAATAATAATCAATGACTAAATTTTCAATTATTAAAAAAGATTTTTCATAATTTAATTAATTTAATTTAATTTTAATTTTTAATGTTATGTTTGCTACTTCGAATGTTTTACAAGAAACATCTTTCAGCAGTGGACATTTTAGCGAAGCCGAACGTGGGCCCGCATTTTAGTGCCGGTGATGGGATTCGAACCCATGCCCACCGAGGTCCGAATTCGAGCGCTGTACCGCTAGACCACCCTCTCTCTCAATTATAATTTACACAATTATTTCTCTAAAACGGTTTTTTGTATATTTAACAAGCATTCTTTTAACAACTCAAAATGTAAAATTATTTTAACCTAATAGTGAAAACTATGATAATAATAATAATAATTATTATTATTATTATTTATAAGACATTGTCGTTAAAAGAACATTCACCATCTTATCAATTTTGTCTGTTCTCTTCCACGTTTCACTCACATATATTGCCGTTGGAATGATTATTGATACGTACAAAAATTTGTCTCCAAAGAATGGAAGATCATAACTGTGTTAATTTGAGTCTATGAAAAACTAAGAAGTACTTTAAAGATTACCTTGTGCGATCACATTCCAGATAATGAGATCATAAAAAGAATTGATTCTACTTCACTACATGACATCATTACAACCCGACGAAGAAAATTACTTAGTTAAATTTTACAATTACTGCCCGAAAGACCACCAAGAACGGTTTTGTAATAGACAATTAAAGATGGTAAAAGAAAGGTTAGGATAGACCACAGAAAACTTGGCTAATAACTGTTCAAGCAAATCTAATTGAAATGAATGTTTGATAGGATCAACCAAAATATTTGGCAAAATGTTCGAATATATGGAAAAACTTTGTTGTCTCATGTTTGTTTTAAATTACGGGACTTTGTTGTTTTTTGCTCTAACTTATTGCCTCATGCTTATTTATAAAACAAAAGGGTTTTGTAATAACAATAACAATAATAATACTTATTTTTAACATTACCATCTTTGTCTTAACTGTAAATAGTACTTTGAATCAAATATGCCATATTGCTTAAACTTTCAATATCACACTGTAAAGCATATTTATGTTGTAATAGTCCAAACGCTTGGTTAAATCTATACTCGATGTCAACTATATTAAAAATCTACAATTCGTTAAATATTCAAACTAAGAAAAACCACTATATGACTTACTTTTTCGTTTGCCTAATTCGAAAATTTCCAAAGCGATGCGTTTGGAGTTAGTGTTCAAATCACTATTTAAAAAATAATTGCAGTTAAAATTTAATAAAAAGAATGATAACCAATTATGTAAATCAAATAATATCAAAGCCCTTCTGTATAACTTTTAAAAATGTTAAATTGTATTCTTTATTCAAAATATTTAAACAATGTTTGAATTAATTATAAAACCAAATAAGTACACTATAAAATTCAATAGCGTTTAACCCAAAAAATACGTTAAATCTTCAAAAATTAACGCAAAAATTTATAAGTATCAAATCCAAATTACTTTATGTCCAATTATTTTTTCGTAAAAATAAAAATTGGGAATTAAAAATAATGTCAAGTGCTTAATAGTTCCTTCATATTTACTTAGAAATAGTTATTTAGAAAGACTGAGTCGGTCAAAATAGCATATTTTAAAAGCTACTTTATATAAACGTGGATAATAAGTTGAAGTTACACAATTTTTATAATAATTAGCCAATTATTATTTTGTGTGCTGAATTTCATTAAAAAGGAACAATAACTAATCCTTAACATTGATGTTAAATGCATATTCAAATCTTTTACTTATTCCAAGATCAAAAACAGAGCAATAGAACTTGGTTTAACGCTTCAATCACCAAAAGTTAAGCCATTTATTACTAAATAACAAAAGGATTATAGATTAGACTTTTGCAAACTATGGAGTGAACGACACCTTTGTTATTGGCGTTCTGTATATTTCGCTAATGAAACAATGATTCGGGACAAATCATTTGGCTTTAAAAACGAAGTGTTGTGTTGGTCGAGTTTTCAAAAACATTTACCCCTGTTGTTAAAAAGAAAGCTCACCCCCGAGAAGTGGTGTGTTGGTTTGGTATTAAGTATAATCAACTTATCAAATAAAGAATTATATCTGATACCTTAAATAGTAAAAAAATTGTTATAAAGAATGTTTTTAATTATGAAATGCAGTACACTTACACCGGGGTTACTACTGTTTTTCAGGACAATGCTCCATGTCATACGTCCAAAACGTAAAGTCAATATGACTTTATTTAGGTTCACTTTATTTGTTTTATATTTATATTTAGACAGCAGATGGGCTAAAATCGAAAAAGCTTTCTTTCACTCAATTACCACCTAACAGCCCGGACATCAATATTATTGAACATTTTTTCAGTACGCTAAAGCGCAACATCAATAAGTACACTGAAATTGAGGATATATGTAAACGCATTCGGTTTGTTGTTGAATATGAGATGAAACGAGAATATATCAACACTCTCACCAACAGCATTCCAAAACGCCTAGATCACATTGATTATTGAATTTTTTGTAGTGTCTTTATTCATTTGGTAACTGAAAAAATCGCATGTGATCTGTTTTTTATTATTACTTGACGTTATAAATCATATTAATTATTTCAATCCAATTTCGATTTTTCACCAGTTGATATTTTATACAATTTTTTATTACTTACAATATATATGTATATATAATTATAATTTTTTAAAATTATAATATAGTATTATATATTTTATAATTAAAGTGACGTTTCCCTTGTAAGTTATGTACTTGCTAGAGATGTTTTAGTTAAATAATCACTTTTTTGCGGTAATTGTTGCAATGACTGTAGTTCCTCCTATAAAGCAACAAATAAATGTTTTTAATTTGTACACCCTTTAGTGGAAATATTTATACAAATGCATTTTTATAAATCTCTTTTTTGTTACTTCTGCAATATATTTATAACTTGTTTTAGAAATTGTGCAAATCATCATCAATTAATAGCCCAATGGTTTAAACACAATTTATATATTCTTTATAAAAATTAATAAACTATTAATTTACGTGTTTAAAATCATTTTTTAATATATTTTTGAATACTATCAATGTAAGTTTTTCCAACACAAAATTTAACGTTGTAATTGCCTTCTTATAAAATTACAAAACTAAAATTTTTTATGTAAAATTATTTGTTTCAATATATGCCAAAATAAAAAATTAGTCACGCTTATTAAAAAAACCAATATTTACAAAAGATATCAATAAAAAAATGTTGGTTTTTATTAGAATTTCGTAAAAAATATGCTTTATCAATAATTCCTAATAAACCAATTATATATTTGTTTTATATATTTATTTTATTTTTAATACTTTAAATGTTTTACATCTTTCAACAATGATGATTTTAGTGAAATCGAACATAGGCCCGCATTTAGTGCCGATAGTCGGGATCGAACCCATGTCAATCTAAATTCGAATCAAGCGCTATACCGCTGTACAGCAATATATGTATTATTCAATAAATTTGACAATTCTAAAATTGCATATATTAGTGAATGTATCACTGTTTTGTGCCAAAATTGTACAAGGAGCTAAGTGACCAGATTCACACCCTACTTTAGATGAGGTAGCAATTTAATTTTCATAACAATCAACCAAATGCCAGACTATACAAAAATGTCCGCCTAATAAAAAACACACTTCAAAAATATAAATTTAAAAGAAAATTTATTTACAAATCAATATTCTTCGAATTGCAATCAAGAAAATAAAAATTTCCTACCATAATCAAAGGCCATCTGCATTATCAAATATAAATTTGTTTTATGCTGTACAACAGGTGCGCTCTTTTTACCATCACAATTACCACTACGTCTTGTATGCAAAAATGTTGATTGTTAGTACGGAGAATAATTAGCGCACAAGTGCTACTTACGGTTTCTTTCTATTGTTTAAAAGTTGGCCCAAATTAAAAAGTTTAATATGAACACCAACTAGAGAACCAAATTCATATCGAAAATCTCAATTGAAGGATGCTGAGTGATAATATACAAAGAAAGTTTTAGCGACACCAACTATTTCAATTTCCGATACATGACACACATGCCCTACAATACGCAATACATTATTATTATTATTATTACAGTCAGCTTGAATATCTTGGTAGTAGATTCAGTAAAAATACAAAAATTTCCACTATTGGCATAAGCAAAGAAGGGGTTAAAAACCAGTAAAAAAATGCGTAATAAAAATTATAAATGTTTTAGTAACACATAGAGTTATGGAAAACGTTTCATAAATCCTTTAAATTATATAGCGTCATATTAAAATTATTAGGAAATAGTCATAACAACAATAATATAATTTGTTGGTTACGTTGAAAACAACTAATAAGATCTTGTAGAGCTAGACAATTCCCGAAAATAAAAATGCCAAAAATACCACTCATTAATATTGGAAAAACACAAAAACAGTTTATTCTCCATATGTTCTGGGTTGACTAAGCATGTTGCCAGATATAGAATGCACTGCGTTATATATTTAGTGAATATTTGCTTTTGATCAAACATAAATAAAATTTGTCCTTTCGGCATGCAATGGGTAATCCATTATTCTTTCAATTAATATACGACAGTTCTTAAAATATCTCTCAGTAAATTTGTTAATAATTTCCAAGTGTGTGACATTGAGACGCATCTTATTAATGTTCCAAAATCCTTTTTCAATAGTCCAGTAAATATAACTAGAGAAAAAGTTTATTTTAAAACGCAGTTAATTATTTTATTATTTACCATGACTACATATATAACTTCTTTTGATTTGCCATTATCTTAAAATTCAATAATATATATTTGGAAATTATATAAACATATACCGGGGTGGTCTAGCGGTACAGCGCCCGATTTGGACCTGGGTTTGAATCCCACCACCGGCACTAAAATGGGAGCCCACATTCGGCTTCGCTAAAATGTCCACTGTTGAAAAATGTTTTCCGTAAAACATTCAAAGTATATATATATATATATATATATATATATATATATAATGGTAAATGTTCCCAGTCTTTGTAAAATCTTAGTCTAGGTGTTTAGAACATACCACCAGTTTATTATGGAATGTAGGTCTTGTATTTAAAACAATACCGTGCCACCTATTAGTACAATCAATAATTTACCACAAATATAAATTGATATTGACCTAAATTTGTCAATAATTGTGAACGCCCCGCTCCGCCCCCTATTGCAACATCAAAGCCAAAATATTTGCACACAAATGTATCCACATCTTTCTATAAGATAATAAGGCAATTTATTCAATCCCATTAAAAAAACCATCACAATGACTTGTGCATGTGTACATGTGGCGCACACGAGCGTACGGAGGCGTCAAAAGTGAAAATATATCTATAGACTGACCAATAGGCACAACACTTGAAACATTTCATCAACAATGCGAAATAATCACCTGTTCTGAAAATCCAAGGTGAAAAATGGAGGGTTGGGTTGAAATGTACACGAGTGACGTAGTAGTCCAACAAAAAATAATCATCTTTGATATTGGTAATTGTAAAAAGGGATACGTGTTTATTGTTTTATAACTCCATCTAGTGAAGATCAGAAATGGACCAATCTAGGTAGTCCCAAGCCTGGATAGGAGAGGAGGGTTTTGAGCCCAAGTTTGCCAACCTGGACTCTGTAAAAAATCTATAAAAGGATGTCGTTCTGGCTAGCAACGACAAGGAATTGACGAAGAAAATTACTTAGTCAAATTCTACGTGAACAGTTAATAAATAATCGAATCAACAGCAATTTTAACGTCTGCATTAATGCGCCGAGTTTATACAGTATTTTATTTATTATCTATAGTAGAGTTATCTGACTTTATTTTTTAACTACAACAATTGTATAAGTAAATTGAGCACAAGTTTGAGTTCTTTTGCTGGGCATTAAATGCAGGTCATCATTTGGGACTTTGATAAATATCTACCTGCCTAGATTAAATCAAAAATAAATTAATCTAGCCAGTCCCAAGCCTGGATAAACGAGAAGGGTTTGAACACAAGGTTAGCAAACTGGCCTCCACAAAAAATCCATATTATTACAGAAGAATAAAAGGCCATTCCGGCATACAACCGCACAGCCCAAATAATAGAGTTGAGTAAAAGCCGAAAGTAAGCTCAATCTTTAATTAAACAATGAAAATTACTTGGTCAATTTTTACGTTTATCATTAGGAGGACCACCATAAACGGTTTTGGGATAGATAATTGATGATGGAGAAAGAAGGGCTGAGAGTAGACCACAGAAAACGTAGCTAAGAACCATTCGGGAAGATCTAATTGAAATGCATGTTTCATGGAATCAAACAAAAATGTTGGCAAAATGTTCAAACACACATGGAATAATTTTTTGCCCCATATATTATTTTTAAATTATGAGACTTTCTTGTTGTTTTTGCTGTTACTGCTAACTTGTTGCCTCATACTTATTTTAAAGAAACAAGGTTTTGAAATAAATGTAATAATAATAATAATAATATTTCAAAAACTTATTATTTTCTTTGCATTAACATTAGTTTATTCACACCATCATCAATAATTTATATAAATGACAATTAACCTTCCTCTACCTAAAACCTCTCATAATACACGGAGTACTAAAATGGGGTCATTTTTGACCCCAATCGTTTTGTTTAAAACACATTACCAAGGTTCATAAATCGAAGGAAATTGATAAAAGTTATGCTCAGAGACTTTAAAGATTTATTTTCAAATAAAAATTTGGTAAAAATACATATATTCAGAGAATAGTAGTATAGGATTATTGCAAAATTTCATACTCTGGGGTCATTTCTGACCCCATTTCAGGTCCAGGAAGGTTAAAACATACAACCAGTATAGTTAGTGAAAAATATCGTTGCAATAACCCTAGTTAGTTGCTGTTGATCAAAATTCTATTTTTTGACATTTCGGAGGTGAATAATTCTACAAGAATAAAATTTCTCGTAAATATACCTCAAAAGATTATAGAGGTGCTAATATCCCTAAATCATATACAATATATTCTTATAGCATTTTTAATACGAATATCTGCATACGTAGACAAATATGCGATTAAAAAGCAACTTAAATCACTACTTTTAATAGCATTAGTGCCATTAATTAAAGTAAATATTTTATCGTTTTTCGAAGTCAACTGAATACTCCACAAAACATCCACAAAATCTGCAAATATGACTAAAGTATCGTGAGCCAGATTTAAGTGGCATTATTTGTAACAAGCTAAACTTAGTGCAATGTCTTTATTAACGTCAAACAAGGATACACTAATGACCCTGAGGATTTAAGTAATGCTTACCAGGTTTCAATTTTTAATGATGGTGATAATCCTCCATGTGGTGCATCCTGAACTGAGTGCCTATAAGCATCTAGACTAATAACAGCAGGGACCAAGTGCTCGGTGGTATATCTTGGCTTTCACTAGATTGTCGTTCAGTGGATAGGTGCTATCGTACACCCAAGTTGCTTAAAAGGTATCTCAAGCTAACTGTTTACCATATGCAGCCAGTTAGGCTTGTGGATCCGTCAACCGGCGTTAATCCTATAGAAAATTACCTTTTCAATTCGTGTAAACACTGGCGTCGTCTCAAGGAAGCGGACTTCTAGCCAAGAAACTTCATTTATCCCTCCAAGTTCAATTCGCATCCGACAATCTTTTCGCTTAGGAATTCGAGAAGCTATTCAAACTTGAAATTAATGAAGAAGTGGCTCTGTCACCAACTTATGTTATGCTATGTTATAATGTCAAACAAATGTATACAAAAGAAATTAATTTTTATAAAATCAAACAACCAAAGTTTGAAAGAAATATTCAAACAAATTATCTTAAAATACGATATAGTAATTGTATATTTTATATATTTTGTTACACACATTATTATTTATTTCATAAACTAAATATATTGTTAATAATTATTACTAAAATGCAAATATTATTTTCATAATCAAAATACACACTTTAACCTGTAATGTTTTATAACAATAATTATATGAAATACGTTTCTATCTATTAACAATAATCAACAATTCATTCTAATTCTGTTGCTATCTATGTAATAAAAAGATACACCAAATGCTATTGAATTTCAATACAAATTGCAACTTACAAAAGTAAATGTTGATCCCAAAATAACTGACCGGCCAATGAACAATGAGTTGAATGTCGCTGATAAGGTTCATCCAATTCTACTACACAGTAAGCTCCAGATGTAACTAAACAATCATTTTGAAATTATAATTTAAAAGTCTTCAATAGTTAGGGTAATTATATATATATATAAAGAGAGAGAGAGAGAGGCCTCGATATTACAACCCGTAATGCAAAAACAATTCTCTAATATTGTGATAATTACTTTTAACCCCATAATTTCACAGTAAATGGTCCAAATCCACTTTAATAACAAGGACGATTAAAATGCAAGGTTAGCAGCTAATGGCCTTCTTTAAACAATTACTAATGTTAAAAATATAACAAGAGAACGTTATTCCAGTAATTTGCAAAAAAGACCTAAAAGCATGACAAAGTTGATTAAAAGTCAAAAGAAAACTTAATCTTCAATATATAAGATGGATTCAATCCTAATACGTCAACGTGCAACTACTTAGAACAATGTCGTTATCAATGTTCCTCAAGACAAAAAGGTGTTATCAATAACCTTTTGTTCCATAACTTACATAGATAAGTTTGCCGAAACCGCTCCCAAAGCCGTTTAATAAATTAGAGAGTGAAGTTAACAACCTTACCTCTATGAAAACTACACGTATTTACAAAAACAACACGAGAATATCATTTTCAAAAAACAGCAAAATGAAAACATCATTTTGATAACATTATCGAGTAAAACGGATAGGAAACTCATTATGTAAACCGTTATGGACTAATATATTGTGCGCTCACTCTTAAAATAAACAAATCAACCAATTCTTTAGATAATTAGATCAAATGTCAGAAAAACATTGTCTGAACAAACTTGTCATTCCACAGTACATTTAAAAATCATTATTAACATCTATTGTACAAAAATTAGTTCATAGTCGTTTAATAATAGCTGTTGACCAAACAAGTTTTTAATATATATAGATAAACCAATACATAACCAATACATACATATTATTCAACATATACATTTTTTGGAATAAACATTCCGTTTTTTAGTAAACAAAACAAAAATCAACTTTTTGTGCAACTAGTTATAAAACTCATAAACTTGCCTTTAACGTCTATTGTTTCAGCTTTTACAACCTTAATTAATAATTTTCTGGAAGCCAAATTGTGATAGAATTGTTCGCGCAACGGAAGATCTACATAATGGTATAATGAAAAAATGTAAATACCTTCTGAACTAATTTCAGTCCTTTCACAATCATTTGAAAATCCAGCATTCGTATCCAACTGTCTGACAATTTTGGTCTCAGTAATAAAATTAGCAATATTTTCGATTTCTTGTGATTCAGATGAACCATCATCTTCTGCATAATATGACGCCGATCGAACAATTTTAGATGGGGGAGCATGTTTAGCAACTAACAACTTTTTCAAAGAAGCGTTATGTGCTAAAACAACACGATTCTTGCTATCCTTATTCACAGTTCGTTCGGACAATTTAGTTTCAGTAATCTTATTTTCATTAGTGTCATTTACACTAGCTTCATTTTTCACATCAACATGATCATTCTTGTTAAAATTAGAAGATTCGGTTGCCTCAGTAGAAATATCTGAATGTACTAATTTAGAACATTGATTATCTGCATCTTGTTTTGAATAAGAAAACTCTTGTGGGTTTTGGTAGCCATCACTCTTAAAAAATTAATTAATTAAACATTAGCAAAAAAAAACAAATTTATTATAATTATTAATACTACAAAAATAAGTAAGTAAAATAACAAAATACTGTATAATTTTCGAACAAACAAAAATATTGTTCAAAATCCTATCGCTCAAAAGAATATGCAGCAACAAAACTATTAAATATAATTGTACATTAGATTTTTGGTTTTTAGATTGTGCATATCAAACACTGAAACTCTATTTGAAGTTCACCGAACCCTGTAATCGTAATCACGTTCTCACTTCTTTGATGTACTTTAATAAACTAATATCCTTTTGTTGCTTCTCTAGCAATATTTTTACAGTAGTCAGATTAATAATCTTGTGCTTAAACCTCCTCATTTCTCAACCGGATTTGGGACCGTTTACAAAGGCGTTAAATAACTAACAGTTAATAAAATTACATTTAAATTAAAATAACCCGTAAAAAGTAAATTTAATACCTTTTATTCCTAAACGCATTAAAAAATTAAAATAAAATAATGCATACATGTATTCAACTTTAAACAAACCTGATTTTTTAAGTCAACTATTTTCTTTGTTTCATGTACATATTCAAATGCTTCATTGACAATAGTATGTGATTTTTTAAATTTCCAATTAATATTTGTTTTATAAATAGCACTTAATAAATATGTTTGCAATAAAGATATCTAAATTTGAAAAGATAAAATTTATCAATGTAGTAACATTAAATAATTCATAAAAATCGAACCAACAATAAAAAATAATTTTTAAAAACTCACAGATATATCAACAGAATTTTCCAACAAAAGTTCAAATACTGGTAAAGAAAGAAATTTTATTTCAAATTCTTCTACATTAAATTGTATACATTTTATTTTTAATAAGCACTAAAACATAAAATTTTAAATTATACTCACTTTTGCAGTAAAATTTTTCATTATAAACAAATTACGATCACAATTATGACTATTATGTTTATCAAAAAATGCCCAAATACGAAGAAAAGGTATAGATGTATTAAATATCACAACCTTAAATATTTTAATATTAATTTTTTACCATCTCATTATATGGATTCTCCCAATTAATATTATAATCAGAAACGGTTAAATTAGATACATTCAATTCATTTACAAATTCAAACTTTATAAATCTTCCCTAAAAATAAACTAAACACAATGTTACCTCAAAATCATTAAGTTTGTTATTTATTTGAGAGATAAATAAATTTAGTACTTGGACAGTAGAAATTTTGTAGCTTTGAATCCAACTAAGTAGCAATTCATAGTTAAATTTATTGCTATTCTTATATTGATGTATTTTTTTTTCTTGTAAAGAATAATTAAGATATATTCCAATTGTTAAAACTAATAAGGATATTAATGTCAAAATCCTTAATGATGTATAATTAAATTCATTAATTAAAAAATCAAATCGTGAACTTAATATATTAAAAAAACTTAAAACATCAAACGAATTATATACAGCAAATTTAGCTATAATTGCATTCATTCCTTCATGATGGTCGAATTTTTTTATAACTTATCGAAATCTGTCCAATAATTCGAAAGTCTGCGTAATAATAAACACACTAAAAACAAAAAAATAAAAAAAACATTATACTATATATA
Source organism: Cardicola forsteri (assembly GCA_025895645.1). Taxonomy (NCBI): domain Eukaryota; kingdom Metazoa; phylum Platyhelminthes; class Trematoda; order Strigeidida; family Aporocotylidae; genus Cardicola; species Cardicola forsteri. Next base: position 98,139 of record JAKXYG010001435.1, on the reverse strand, counting down.
TATTTATTAAACAATAGTTTTTATTATATTAGTTATAATTATTTTGTTATATTTTTAATATATATCTTTTAAACTCTGCACTCATTACTGCCCACATTTCAAATAAATTTTTATTAATTTTGTTTATTTATTTTAATTTTAATTTTTTTATTTAACAATTTTTGATACAGTTTTTATTAAAAAAGTAAAACTTTATTAAACAATTTTTTTTCTAAGTGTAATGTTATTACGCAGTTATCAAAACCGAAGTTACAGGTTATAGGGTGTTTTACGAGTTCAGTAGGTTCAAATGTTGTCAAAAATTTTCAGGAGAAAATATGAAACAGATAGTAAGGTAAAGAAGGATTAATTACAGAAAATAAATAAAATTAAGACAAAATCAAGGTAGATAGTGGAAATTAACAATTATAGTAAACAAGCAAAAATTATAAATATACAATAATAATATAAAACAAATTACGTATTACAATGCGAAAACACTGCAATAATCTTCAAAAAAAAAAGAAAGAAGAAAAAGATGAATAACGCTCTAATGGACGTGTAGCGTGACGCGCGTCTCACCTCGCGAGTCTCAAAATAAATAGTTATTTTTATAATAATTACATAATTACATACCAATAGGTAGTTGATATTTATCATGGTTTTAAAACGTACAACTTTTGTTATTATTATTTGCACTAATAGTAATGGTTTCACTGTGGATAAAACATTTTGAGTAAAAGTAATTGTAAAGTTAAAAGAACCAATAATAAAAGGTTTTTATTGTTCACTAACAGTAATTAAACAGTACATTAACTAAAATAAAACTATTATTTAACAAAATTTATGCGAAAACTATAGCCAGTATAAATTGTTAACTTTACAATAAAACAATTAAATGCAGAAAATTAAAAAAGCGTTTTTCTATATATGCAGCGTTTGCATTACATTTTGATATAATTGCCTAATTGCATTTTGTTTGATGCTCTTGTATGTTTTTTATTGTTACGTTTTTTTTGCATTTTATATTTTTTTATTAAAGTATTAAAAATTATGATTGTGTAGATTGTGTGAAGTTATAAATCTAAAAATAGTTCGTTTTTTATGCAATTTTTGGTACAACAAAAGCTGCATTGAATTATTATCTATTAACTATTTTTATCGGTTTAAGTCGGAGAATGATATAATCTGAAGAGAGTGCCTACAAAATGAGGCCAAATGTAAAACAGACGTTATTAATTATGTAATCAAACGGAAGGTAAGTAGTATTTTTGTTTTTTTTAAAACCATTATTATTAAAAATTGTACACTTTTAGATACACCTAGGGCAAATATCGAAGCCTAATAACCGTGGTTATTAAAAAACACAATAAAATAAATATTTTTTATTTAGCACTAATGAATTCTAACTCCTTTTGGATATTATAAACTATATAAACCAGATTGCTTCAATTTTTTTCTGATTAAACAACGTTGTATTTAAAGCCACAGCTCGGTGTTGACTACATTTGCATTATTTTTTAACAGGGTCATATCTGCTTGAATTGACATATTTTAGCACGTTGTTAGTGCACAGTTCCTCAAAATAATGAATATTATCTCTTTAATTTTATATAATTGTTTTTAATAGTTTATTATTTTATATCTGATTTTCTCCTTTTTACTTTTTTTAATCAGCCCTGATAATTAATGCCTTTAAATCGAGTATTAAGAAACGTTTTTATTATTTATTTACAAATCTAACACTTGTAAGGTTTACCACTTTTACTAACTTCTTTGCATTAAAGGTTTTTTATATAAATGCCCCGAGTTTAAAAAACAAAATTAAATGGCATACAACATTGTGAGTGTTAATAACAAGTTAGAATATAAATGTAGTGTAGTGAACATGCTTATAGCCAATAATAATAATAATTTTGGTAAGATTATTAAGTATTTTTGTAGTTGGTCTAGAATGATTAAGGTATATTTATAGTTTATTAACTTAAAACTAGTTTAAGAATTATAACTGCCCAAAACATACAATTACCAAGGTTAAAGAGTTGCAAGTAACAAAAGCAGGTATTATTTTCCATATTCAAAAAGTAACAAGGTGGTCATAGTATTAATTGGATACATTTAGTTTATTCCTTGGTATCTCTCAACCCCATATTGGCTAATAAACTGATATATATCAAACGTCACATACAAAATCCTTAGTTTTCTAATTATGTTAACAACCTTATTATTCTTCCAAAAAATTATTCAATAACAGAAATAATAATTAGAGTTCATTACTAAATGGAAGGTTATATAGGATTAACATAAGTTTTGGCTTTAATTGAAAAACTTATTAGTTTATGAAAGGGAGATATCGCTAACCCGCTTATTTTTGATAAATTTGTAAAGGAGGCTTTTATCAGCTTTAGCATTATTCAAGAGTGCATAGAGTTTGTGGTTTTTAAGCCGTTTAAAACAAGCTACCTCCATATTCCGGAAATCTAGATACCTATAGAGAAAACCTGGAAAACCAGTCAGCTACTACATTTACGGTGCAGCAACTAACAACAATTTGGAGCGGAAAGATATAAAGATATTTACACATTATACGAGAAATTTGAAAATTAGTGTACTTTGAGTAACATGTACTAATAATTTCTGAGACTAGTTCCTTAAAGTTTATAGCAAATTCTGGGATTTTTCTTACTATTATATTTAGCTCGCTCCTTCTATTTGCAGCAAATTGTTTAGCTACGGGTAAGTTCTCGTTTTGGGAGAGACGGAGTACGGCACTTATTACTGGGGAAGGTGTAGGTTTACTAATCACTGACGTTAGGTTCGTAACCGAGGCTTTAAGTAGGTTGAATTCCTCCACTTGTTTCCTAAAGGAATCAGCAAAAAGGATACAAAATCCCTGTGAAATATCAACTGACTTTTTCAAATCAGAGTTACTCTTTTCAAGCTCGTTAACTAAATCGAGGAGAAGATTTAATTTAGGATTAATCGTAGGAACAGAACGCTTAACAATTTTGGACCAGAGGCAGTTTATGCAATTTATGCATTACTATTCATTAATTCATTATAGAGGGATTCACAAAAACCGGCGCAGTTTTTATGAAACCAGGTGCAGCACCTAGTGCAAAGCATATTTAATAATAATAAAACAAATAACGTATTACAATGCAAAAACACTGCAATAATCTTCAAAAAGAAGAAAAAAGAAAATGATTAATAGCGCTCCAATGAACGTGTAGCGTGACGCGCGCCTCACCTCGCGAGTGACACAAAGAACACACAACAACAACAAATTTAACCAAAACGTTTAAGCACGATTCACAAAAAACCGTACAAATAAGCAATTGAGCAACACAACTTGCACAATTGCCACACACAAAAAAAAACAATGACACGTATAACAATGAACAAGCGCAAGTCAATAAGCTACTTTTGAGTAACACATAAAAAGTTATAAATTTTCTTTTACATGTGTGCACATTAGAGCAGTTTCCATAAAAGTGGTACATTTAATATTTACATATTTATTTATTAAGGATAGAAGGAGCAAACCTCACTACATATACAACGACAATTGTGCTAATTTAATAAAAGCAGAATTGGTGTTATTATAAAAGCAATAAATTAACTAGATTAGACGTTAATTAGTACTTCAACCCTCTATATGTACATTATAGAGGTGGGGTATGGGGGGAAATGATTTGATTGGTTAAAAAAATATTGCAAGTGTAAGCAATTTATTGATTATGAGACCTTGCTGTCTTTACAAACCAAGGTTAAAATAATACTTAATAATTGCTCGCTCATGCGACTAACTAACAATGCATGTATGGGTAATTTTACAAATCTCCAGTGTTCACTATTGCATTTAAGATAACATTAATAATTTTGTACATTTTTTGCTGTAAACTCAGTTTGCAATTGATTGTGCTCCAGCACTCAAGGAAACATTCCCCATTTTGGGGTTTCTGTACTATGAATAATTGGACATCCATTTTGGTGAATAATCATGTAGACAAGAAATTATTTTATACCTTTTTCAATATGAAAACAAAATAAATTTAACTTTATATTAGCCATTGTGTTTGTTTTTTGTTTGTTACAATAATATGTACGTTAATACTAGGTAAGGAACATTTACGATTACTGTTATAATATTGGTAACGTATTATCCAAAAAATGAAAAATCGTTTAATGGTTTTATTAAAATCCTAAGTAAACATGTTTAATATTTGTCAGGTTTTCGTGTAAGTAAGAATGTATGAATATGTTTCAGTTTGTATAGTCAAAAAGTGAAGTATTTTTGTTCATAATGGATATTTATAAAACTTAACTGAACATAAACACATTACTTTTCAGAAACTCTAAGATTAAGTATTCAATATACATGGTTTTTAGCCATTTATCACAGTAATAATAATAAAGGATTTAGGAGACTATTGCATTATCCCTTTACAGTTAACATATCACTATACAAAACAGTTTAGTTCAGTTTTAGCTTAGTTAAAATGCAATTTTAAAAATATTTTTATTACTCAGCTACGCTTATTATTAATCTTATATATAATAAATTCTCTGTTTAAAATATTGCAACTATGTTACCGCTCTATTCTCAAGTCTGATATTTATTGGTTAGTTAGGAGTTAAAGGATTTTTACAAACATTCTTTGGGTAATCCATTATCAATTGTATCTTAAAGGCCTAAAAACTTTAAATGTATTCTTATTAAATGATAGGAAATTACAAAGCGATTTATTAATAGCTTGAAGATTTACAGAAAGTAATATTTGAAAAATATAGAAGGATGTTAGAAGTAGAAGAAAATTATGGAAGTAAAGTGTAAAAATATGTTGACAGCAAGTGCAAACAGCAGGATTTTTTGACCTTACTAAAACCGAGCTTGATTTATAAATCGTAATACATAAAGTTTTAAAAACGCATAACGTCTCATCTAATATAGATATACCTTACGCTACCTTTGTATAATAGTGACTTACAAAATAACGTTGTTTACATATATGTTTTTTGTACTCTGTTTTTATTTTGAAGTAGGTTACATTTGTAATTTAAACCGTCGTGTGTCAACATATTTTGGATTTGCACTGTGAAATATTAGCAAAAATAATACTTATATTAATAAGGTCTTGATGCATATTTCAGTAAAACTGTTTTTCGTAATCAATAATGTGTTTTCTACACGAAGAACGCTGAACAACGTACATTATTGTGATTATTTCTAGTTCACAATAAAATAAATAATTTAAAAGCTTGATTAATTTTAATAAAAAGTACAAAAAAAATTTTTAATCTTTAAAAATGCATTCGTATTTGTATACTTTCTCAATAGTAGAAAATATCTCGTATATTACTTGGCAAGCAATTGTGCTTTCAATCATTATCTATGGATCAATAAAATATTAATAACTTACAAACCATTAGATGTTTAACCTAATTAAATAAAAAAAACTTGATAAGCAAAATTTTAATCTTTGTACAGTATTATATGTTTCGTTTTGATCAAACGGTTGGTTATTCGTTTGAAGTTAACATATTAATTGTAAAGGAAATAATTTATATTTGTAAAAGGAATAATTTTGAAACAATGTGATACTCTTGAGTGACGTTACTGATCAAAGCTACCTTGCTTTGTTTTGCGCTTGTTTATTGTATTATGGATTATATTTTTATTGTGTTTTTCGATGTTTTTTTTAGTGTTACATGTAAATATTTTTGTGTACCTTTGTGTGCAATTGTGCAATTTGTGTCGCTTAATTATCTGATCCCACACAAGATGTTTATGTATCGGTTTCAAATCTTTTTATTACATCTTTAACTGATTATCACTTTGCTTGTACATTGTGATATTTTATTTATTATATTTATTATAATTTTCACAGATTTTACTGATTAATGATGAAAGACCCTTAGTCTTCAATTTGTTGTAAGTTAGTAAAAAATAGTTATGTTTTGTTTCAAGTATGATTTCTGGTTTTATGAAAAGTGTACAGGGCTGTGTGAAGCTCATCACTACGACCAAATTCGTACTTTTTTTGAGTAGACATTTCTTTCAAAAACACCCTTGGTTGTTCTAACATTAATCGTGCGTACCAATCCATCTTCATCCGTTTTAACATTTTCTATAAGCCCTATCGGCCATACATTTCTTGGTGTATCCTTGCCTACGATTAGAACCAGGTCACCTTCTGAAAGGTTACGTTTACCTTTAAACCATTTGCTTCTTATTAGTAAAGTTGGGACGTATTCACGTAGCTTATCGTTTCCAAAATACATCGCTAAATGTTGAGCTTCCTTCCATTTTCTATTGAATATTTCAATTTTATTATTTTCATCCGTCAATTTGATAGGTATCTTGTAAATAAATAACAACTTATTCGGAGTTAATGCACTTATATTCTCATCCTCACTTGATAAGTTTACGAGTGGCCGGTTATTTAATATTTCTTCTGCTTCAATCAAAAATGTTAAAAACGTTTTATCTGATACTGGCCTTTCGTGTAACATTGTCCTCAAAATGTTTCTTATTGAACAAATAATTCGCTCCCAAATACCACCTCTATGACTGGCTGTTAAAGGATTAAAATGCCATTCGCATCTTTTGTTTACCAATACCCCTGCTATTTTTACTTGATTCCATTTTTGCATAATTTCTTGCAATTCTACTTCGGCGCCTCGAAAATTAGATCCATTATCACTAAATATGTGTTGAGGACAGCCCCTTTTTACCATGAATCGATCAAAAGCACATATAAATGAATCAGTGTCTAACGTATAAGCAACTTCAATGTGTACGGCTCTGACAGTCAAACATGTAAATAAACATCCGTATCTTTTTTCCAACCTTTGTCCTCTTTTAACGTAAAACGGTTCAAAATAATCAACTCCAACTGAATTGAAGGGACGCGAATCAAATTTAAAACGGCTAATTGGAAGCGGTGCCATTGTTTGTTTGCATGGCTTAGCGTTTATACGTTTGCAAATCATACATTTCTTTAAATTTTTTTTAACCGCTGAGTTACATTTTAAGATCCAAACACTTTCTCGTATATCATTCATTGTATGGGACAACCAGAATGTTTATTGTTACAATGATAATCATTAACAATTAAATCAGTGACATAATGTTTGTTAGCAGGATTACCGGATGTAGGGTATTGAAGAGCAATGGACTTCTTTGCAATCTTCCTCCAACTCATAATATTCCTTGAAATTTAAACGGGTTTAATTTACGAAGCGAACTGGTTTTATTAAGTAATTTATTTCCACCATTTATTTTTTTAAATTTAAATTTAAATTTATTTTCTGTTGTTGATTTACTAAGCACATCTTGCAACAATACAACCGGCTGATTATTCGTATCATTTCGGGCATTATATTCTATATCTTTAAGAATTTTTATTTCCTTGTAGAACACAACATCTTGAACTAATTTTAAAATTAATTTTTTCGATGCTTCTACCTCTGAAGGTTTCAAATATCCAATAATGATGTTTCTTCGATGATTCCTCTTCGATTCAATGTTGTGAATAAACTTTAAGCACCATCCTAAAACACTAGCGAGTTTTCTATAAGAACTAAATCTTGCTAAATAATTTAACAACGAATTATCAACAAATGTAGTATGTATTAAAGCCCCCTTTTTTTAATTTCGTAATTTTGTAACACGGACAATTTAATCGTTTTATTATCACTTGGCCAAAACGGACTTTGTAATAAAAATGCAGGACCCGACAACCAAATTGACAACTTAGATTTATCGGATGGCAACAAACCGCGAGATGCATAGTCAACTGGATTGTCCTTTGTGCCTACATATCTCCATTCATTTCGGGAAGAACACAAATGTGTGAATTGTGTATTGAGTACAACACAATAGTCGAATCCGTCCAAAACGTAACTGACTCTATTAGCAGTTTCAATTCCTTTTTTGATCTAAAGCATTATTTTGGCACATAAATGCGCTGCAGTTAATTCAAGTTTTGGAATTGTCATAGTTTTTAATGGTCCAACTCTTGTTTTTCCAAATAAAAGCGATGTCTGCACGTTTTGGTTAGTATCTTCAACACGTAAATAAATAACTATTCCATATGTATAATTTAAAGCATCTGAAAACCAGTGTAATTGCAGTCGCATGTTTGATAAGTTATCATAAGGAAAATGCACCGATTAATAATCAACAATTGCAAATTATGTAATTTAGAATACCAACTATTCCACTTTCTAATCAACTTATTAGAAAGAGCTTCGTCTCACTTTAATTCCATCCGACACGTTTCTTGTAAAAGTAATTTTGGTATTAATAAAATTGGAGCTATAAATTTCATTGGATTAAATAATCTTGCTATAAACGACAACAAACTTCTTTTGGTAATAATATCATCTACTGTGTGCGTTTTAAATTGAAATTTATCTTTAGATACATTCCACTCAATATCCAAGGTCCTTTGTATTAACTCATTTTTTGAACCAAAAATTTTGACTTTGGCGGAATCTTCATTATTGGAAATGTTTTCTAACAATTTTGGATCATTAGATAACCATTTTGTTAATTTGAATCCCCTATTATTTAGTGCATCACGTAGTTCTTTCAGTACTAACATTATCTCTTTTTTAGTTGGCAAACTAGTTAAAAGGTCATCCACGTAAAATTATTCGTTTGCTACTATTAAAGTCATTGCATTACAGTAATTTTTTGCAGACTTAATGGTTTTACGTAAAGCAAATGATGCACAACTTGGAGAAAAGGTAGCTCCAAATAGGTAAACTTTCATACGATATTTTTGTGGAACTAGGTCTAGTTTACCGCCTGGCTACCATAAAAACCGCAATGCATCCCGATCCGCCGTTGGCACGCGAACTTGATGAAACATAGTTTTTATATCGGCCGTTACCGCAATAGGATAACGTCTAAAACGTAATAACACACTAATTAAAGTGTTGGTTAAATTTGGGCCCGAAAGCAAGCAGTTATTCAATGATACATTATTGTATTTAGCGGCACAATCAAACACTATTCTCAATTTGTCAGGCTTATAAGGATAAAAAACTGAATGATGTGGTAAATACCACGTTCTTACATTAAGTGATTTTAGAGCAATTTCTGTTCAATGTATTTATTCATAACTAATGCGTACTGTTCATGTAGTTTCTTGTCATTTTGCAGTTTTGATTTTAAAAACCACAACCTTTTCTGAGCTAAAAACTTATGTGTTGTCAAACACTTGTTACTTCTCTAAGGTAAAAATAATTCATAATAACCATCAACAAATTTTATTGAATCCTGCATTACCTTTAAGGCATGCTATCTTTAACCGACATTGCTTTTTATTAATGAAGCTCTATTGCTAAATTCTTTGTTATACATCTTTTCTAATTGTAATGATAATTCGCAATCCAAAGTCGATATATGATTTAAATTAAAAATTTTTAAAGTATCAAAGTTTAAAAGTCCATCCCAGTATTGTTTGAATGGCATATAGTTGCCCTGTGCAACCTACTTTATGTTGTAAAGTTAAATAAACTTCGGGCACATCACTTCCTATCAAAATTAAAGTTTCATCATTTCCAACGTAAAGAAACTGTAAATCTGTTAAATAGTTCCACGTACGCAACTGTTTTTTAGTCAGAACTATCCTTCTAACCTTTGGTAATTTATTTACACTCCACGCTTTATTTAACTTTAACAAAACACAATTGTCGATTAAAATAATAGTTAAATTAGATATTTCTAAACAAGAGCTTATCGTTTCTCCATTTACAGTTGTAATTGTCATTTTCCTTGATTCACTACTAATTCCCATTTTTTTAATTAAACGTTCATTAATTAGAGTTGAATCAGATCCATTGTCTAAAAATGTACATGTTTGAACAGTCGTTCCATTATAACGAACTAATATTGGTACGACCGATAGCGCTACTAATGGAGTAAAGGTTTCGTTTAAATTTATATCCGGTTTTGTTGTCAAAGTATTGTTTTCATTTAAATGTATTACTGATTTTTCGTTATGAATTAAAGTGTTATTTCTTTTTCCACAACCAGGTTTTGAACAACGCATTGGGTTTTAACAATGGGTAGATGTATGATTACGCTTCAAACAGTTAAAACAAAGTCTAAATTTCCTTAACAATTTAACGCGATTTTCGATTGAACTTTCTAGAAACAATGAACACTCATCCAAAAAGTGTCGTTCAATACATACAACGCATTCTGCGGCTTTATTATCATTTCTTTCTAACCTTCTGGTAGTGGTGAATGATCTTTTTGGATTTGTACGCTTTAAATTATTAACTGGTCTAAAGCTACCATTTATATTTCAACTCTATCTTCTGCAAAGTCCGCTAAATCAGCTAAACAAGGTTGTCTACCTTCCCTTATAATCTGAACCGTTTTTTCAATCCACAAATTTTGCATGTAAACAGGTAATCGTTGAGAAATCGCCCTTAGTGTTCTATGAGAGGTAGAGTCTGCATTGCATCCGATCTCGTTTAATGTCATTTTACAAACTCGTAACTCTCGAGCAAATTGATTTAAAGCTCGGGTATCTTCTAACCGTAGAACTGAACCATCAATTAAATTATCGATCATAGAATGACATATAACGTGTTTTTGACCAAAACGCTTCTCCAAAAGCTTACGAGCCTCTAAATAACCTCTTTATAGATCAACAATTGTACAATGTTCTATTGTTTCCTTGGCTTCACCCTCGCAATAATGTATGAGATAACTTAGTTTCAATTCCAAATTGTTGGTCTTTCTGCAAACACGAACGTCAAAGTTTTTTTATGAACAACCAATACTTCATAGGATTTCCATCAAATCTTGTAATTTCCCTTTTTGGGAGATCCATCAAACCGTAAATGATTCTGGGATACTTGTCTAAAACTAATTCATCAGTTTCTTTATCATTTGCAATTGAGTTATCATTAAACCCATCAACTGATTATTAAACTTTTTTAGTCCTTTCCATATTTCTTGTTTTCAAGCCGTTCTTCATGTTTTTCTTTTATTTTTACTTTTTCTTTTATTATTTTTTTAGCTTATATTATTGGCTTGAATACTTCAATAGAAGTAGCTTGCGCACCACAAAAATATGTACAATTATAAAATACAATACAATTAGCAGTGTATAACATCAGTCCAAAAAAAGTAAAGTAAGGTTAAATTACATAGGCTAGAAAAAAGAAAAAAATACTCAAAATCAACGTATATTCAAAAGTCATGTTTAATGTGATGTGCGTAAACAGGCATGGTATTATTTAGGGAACACTATGATTAATGGAGTGCAAATATGTCAGTATACATAAAATGCGAATAATTCATGACTCATCAGTGAGCATGGCAAATAAAATAATGCCCTGAATGAAAGATAATAAATAGTCACAAATTAAAATGGGCAGATTACAAACAGACCAAAAAAACAAAAAAAAACACTCATAATTTTGATAGGCTAATGTAAAGGTCACTTTGAACTTTGTTGGGATTGGATAATAAACTTGCTAAATAAGGCATCTATGAATTTAAGTACACATTGGTTCTGCACTTAACGTGTATATGTGATCTTCTTGTCATTCCCGATGCAAATAATTTGCTGAAATCACGATAAAGTGGATGATTGGAGTTGTTGGAAATACGACTGATTAATTGAAAACATTTCTTGAAGTGTCGATGAATTATTTCATAAAGAATGTCATTGTAAGGAGTACCTGATGATCGGCTAATTGTGGTAATACATTTTTTTAACTTTATAAAATCCTTTCTTTTTAGTCCCGAAAAAATCAGAAAAACAATACAGTATTACTGGTTAAAATGTTTAAAATACGTATCAATAACATGTTGGCGAACACGCAGGTTTCTTAAACGTCTTATGTAGTAACATAAACCATGAGTTTTTGTGAACAAATGGTCTATGTGATCAGACCAGGTAAGTTTGTTGTTCAGTAAAACACGGACATATTGAAAACTATAACAAGTGTCAATTTTCACGTTTTTAATACAAACTTTTAGATAAAGATGAGTCAATTTAGTTGAAGGTTTGTGTGAGCTAAAATTGATTACTTTGCATTTTGTACGATTTCATTTTGTTTTGTTGACTAACTAACTAATTCACCAATTGACTCTAGAAAATGTACCTTATCTTCGGTTGAAAAGATGGATTCACATAACGCCATGTCATCCTCATATTTGAAAAATATAACAGGCTCTTTTGGTCGAAAAACATCTACGTATAATAAAAAAAAGAAAAGGAGATAAGACCGCATTTTGTAGAACACGTTTGTTATTTTAAATTAAAGTGGATTTTTTGCACCTAATTTGGGTGTATTGTGTTCTGAGTTCAAAATAATTGAAAAGTCATTTGATTGTGTGATTAGGCGCATTGAGTTCAGTAAGACGTTTAAGCAGTTTGCTTCTGCATTTGCTATCGCATGCGGCTTTATAATCAACAAACAAACAGCTAACGAAGCTTTTTTTGTTATTCAGTGATTTCGCAACGTAGCTAACCAAGCTGGCTACACAATCTAGTGTAGAGCTATTTTGTTTATACGCAAATTGTCATGGATTACTACTTGTTTTAAACGTATCACTTAGTTCATTCAAAATCAATTTTTTGGTCAATTTCATCAGTACTGACGTGCATGAAATTAGTCGAAAATTTTTTTTTTTATTGTTTCTTTTTGGAACAGGGACAATTTTTGAAGTTCTCCACGATTCTGCAATTCTACTTTTGTTCATTGAACTGGTTAAAATTTGTATCAATAGAGTGTATATTGAGGACGAGCATAGTTTTAGCATTTGCATACTAATCCCGTCTGGACCTGATGACGTTGTGGAGATAGTGATTTCTTCTAACATTTGTAAATTTATCTAATTTCTTCCAGTAAATTTAATTAAATCGTTGACCTTTCAATAGTGACGTTGGAGGTTCGCAAATTAATTTTTGTTTTGCAAATATACAAATTTGCCGTTTTCGATAGCGACGTAAGAATTTCGCTAAATTGACAAAATTGCTGTTTCAATAGCAACGTAATAAAGTTCGCTAACTTTTGTAAGACTCCCTTTATCTTACAATTGACTTGTTTGATCAAATTGGACAGGCTATACGCAAACGCCCTTATTACCAATTTACCTTTGTTTTACTTGCAGAAACTTTTTATTACTACTCAATAATCGTTTTTCAAATATCCGTTGAAGTAAAACTCACGAATATAAAATATTCTTTATTAATAAAATGATAAGCGTTGACGTTTGGTTCTATAATACAATATTAAATTTACATTAATATACATAAATCAACATAAATTTAATAGTAATATAGAATACAATACACTATCAAGAACAACTAGTATTATATAATAATAATAATAATAATAAACACAATGTTAATAGAAACAGCTTACAGCGAACTGTTCCACGTTATTACAGTCAAAAATTCAAACAAGTGCCAAATTGACACACAGCTTCAAACAATCCAAACAAGCACAAATAAACAAACATTTATAAGTTAATTTATTGGTGCTTTTCAAACAATAATTAGGATTTACACCCAGATCTATCTTTGTTCAATTTCGCGTTGAAATCACCGATCAAAATTTTGATGTTTCATTTGGTACATTATCTAACAAACTTTATAATCGATCGTAAAAAATATCTTTTGGTTCTCCTCAGTTGCCTCAGTAGGGGCATAGACTTGCACAATTGTTACTTTTGCAAATCTGGTGTTAATCTAGCTGAAATGATACGGTCGCTCACAGGTTTCCATCCAATTATAGCTTTAGCAGCATTTTTACTCAACATAATACCAACTCTATTAATATAATATTCTTCATGTCCAGAATATAAAACTGATGTATCTCCACTCTTGAAATGACTTTGGCCTTTCCATCGCATTTCGCTAATACCCAAAATATCTAAGTTGTACTTTTTCATTTCTCGAAGGACTTGTTCTAACTGTCCAGTACGAAAAAGTGTGCGCACATTCCATGTCGCGACACTGATTAAGGTTTTGGCATTAAAAATTCTGCAAATCGAAGATTGAGCTTCCTTTCGGTTTTCACTCAACTCTGTCATTTGTGTAACTCTGTCATCGAGATACGCGCGATCACTTCTTTGCTGTTGTTTACCGGAATGGCGTCCTTTTATTGTTTCCGTAGCAGTATACATTTTTTACAAAGGCCAGGTTGCTAACCTTGCGCTCGAATCCTCCTCCTTTATCCAGGCTTGGGACTGGCTAGATTTCTGATCATTTCATTTCTGATCCAAACTAGGCGGAGTTTGTAAACATATATATATATATATATATAACATAATTTAATTCATTTTATTTATTTTTAATGTTTATTTTTTAAATAAATTTTGTTTTTTAAGGATAATGTAAATTTAGTTATATACAAGGCTTTTATATATTTCTACGTATTATGATAAGTAAGCGCTATTTACGCCACTTTTAGACCTTGATACATAGCGTTTAATTCCAGCACTGCGCTACATCGTTTATAGCTGAGAATTTTTTTATTTTGTGGTCGTTATGCTGGATAATGGTTACTAGAAGACCCTGTAATAGTGCAATAAAAGCATTACAAAAAGAATTAAAGGAATTACAAGAAATACCTGTTGAAGGTTTCAATGTTATATTATCAGACTCAGATAATCTTTTTGTTTGGGATGTTGCAATTTTCGGTCCACCCATGACTCTTTATGAAGGAGGTTACTTTAAAGTAAACGTTTTTTGACAATTATTTTAGGCACGTTTAAACTTTCCTGATGATTATCCTTATAATCCACCGACTATGTATTTTTTGAGTACAATGTTTCATCCAAATATTTATCAAAATGGTGAAGTATGCATTTCTATTTTGCATTCTCCAGGAGAGGATGCACAAAGTGGTGAGTCCCCGGTAGAAAGATGGAATCCTACTCAAAATGTTCGGTATGTTGTTTATTATGTTATTTTAAAGGACTATACTTTTGAGTGTAATTTCCTTACTTAATGAACCGAACATTAATTCAGCAGCGTATGTTGATGCTTCGGTTTCTTACAGAAAATGGAAAGATTCGAATGGTGTTGAAGATGAATACGCTCGTATCGTAAGGTATTTTTAAATACAAACATAAACAGATTTAGAATTTTAATTTAATGTTATATTGAAAGATGGTTGTTATTTAATTATATCAGTATTAAGATATTATTACATTTTAGTATTGTTTATGTTATTTTGGTATTTATTTGACAATGCTGGTTAAAATGAAAATTATAATTTGTACCAACATTTAAAAAATGGTTATTTAAATTTTTCTAATTACACTGTTTAGTTGCATTACTTTAGGAAAATATGGTTTTATGTATATATATATATATATATATATATAGTTGTAATAATGTATGTGATCGTGTAGTATTCTCTACACTATAGGTATATTGAATGTATCTTTATCTTGTTCGATTAAAGTATATACTACCCCTAAGCTGATTTGTGTATATCACGTTATATAGTTAGTATTTTGTGCGTTAATTTGTATTTTAAATTCAGCATTATATAGGATAAAATTTATCTGTTTTTATTAACTGCTAATATGCTAACTCACTAGAAGTGTATTTTACCACGGCAAGCATTCTAGTGTTTATAAGTTTTTAAATTTACAGTGCTTTAATCAGAAACAGTAGTGAGAACAAAATTGATGATCAGAAATTGCATTGTTTTTAATTGCTGTTTTTAAAGGAGACTTTTACGGTAGAAGTTGTCAAAATGACACCAGTCATGAGCATCATCATCGAGGGTAAACACCCCCCATTGGTTATTATTGCCCAGGGTAGTTCAAATTACCAAAAATCTACAAAAACCACTAACTTGCTGTGTGCATTTAATGAACGACATTTGAGGTATGCTAACTTTAAATGCTAATTGCATCCCGAATTAAACCCCTTCAGTGATATGTATTAGCTGCAAACAGTAGGCAAACGGGCGCCCAATTAAGTAATTTATTTGGATGAGAAGGTATAACATAAATAAAAGGACTGTGTTCACGTGCTACAGTGTCCATCCAAATTTTCCATTGGCTACTTGATAGTTTTTCTAACCGCATAATGGATGGGCGATCTACGTAATCCAATCCATTTTAATTATTTTTCTCTTATAATGTTAGACATATGGCCAATGAATGTTAAGTGTTTTAAAAATATTTGGAAATTATTGAAATATTTTATTAGTTATCAAACAGTTACTTTAACTAGAGGACAGCGAGCGAAACCACACGGATCTTAAATAGCTTTGCCCAAAATGAACTATTTTTTGTATATTCACTTGGGTGAAAGTCCACGTTTCGCAAGCATAAAGTAGAATAGAACGTATTAAAATTTTATATATTTTAATCCTGATTTTAATAGAAATATTACTTTGTTTTATAAAGGTTTAGTTAAAAGTTCAAATGCTGCAGCAGAGAGGCGAATACGACGCCGAATTTTTGAAGAGCTGGATCCTTTGTTGTCTATGGCCGAGCCTAGATATATAAATACATCAACCATCAGGAGTGGATTACCATTAACAGTAATTGGATTTTTAAAACCACTGTTTTTAGTATTAAGATATAAACCCTATTTCTCTGAGGATTTTTGAGTAAGTCGAACCGCATTTTGCATATCTTCGGTTTCTGCCATAAGAACCGCATCGTCTGCATATTGAAGATCTGCAATTTTGCGATCATTATGAGTTATACAGTCCTCGAATGACTGGAAAACTTTACCATAGACAAAATGACACCAACCGGACTTTTGAAGAAACTTCTATGGGAACAGTAAGAATTGACTGAATATGTGATCTTATATAATATGGTTTATGCGAACACTTTATAAAATCACTCTACAAGTTTTGTTTACGTTTTAGTTACATAATTATGAATATTCATATTAGATTGATTACGTATTGGTAAGCAAACATTGGTTAAGTGCAAACAACGCCAATTTATTATTAAAGGTTCCATTTCCAAAGTTTGGAAATCTACCTTGAAGTCGATTATTTTGAAGAATTAATTCCATATTTCAAAAAAAGTAGAATTTATTATTATTAGGTCATGGGACATGTGCTCACTGTTTACAGTTTCTGCTAAACCTAACTGTCGTGTTAATATTTTATGTTATTAAGATACCCGTTATTCAGGAGTTTGTGTTATGAGTTTACCGTCAGGATTAACTTTTTGGTCTTAATGTGATATTTCTGGCGGCGACAACAACTAATTTAGAAAGTAAATTAAATTTTATAATAGTAATGGGAATTTTAACACTAAGTTAAGTCTCGTTTGCTGCTTAGCAGTTGACAAATGGACTATTAGTAATAGTCATTGTCCAAACAGTAACTACCTTAGCACTTATGTCTTACAGCACAATTTAGCGGCCACTAATACAATGTTCCAACATCATCCACGTATTTAAGACAAGATTGCCGCTCTCAAATTAATTTGTAACTGGTTTTCATGAATTACGAAAGTATGAATGTTCCAGGGCTGCGGTAATAGAGCCCAAAGTGGAAATGATTACGGGTTATTGAAGTGCACACTCTCACACTTAAATTTTGATCCAAACGAAGGTACTTCAATTGCCCAGATTTGTTAAACATTTTTCCAAATTTAGAATTCTCTTAAAAAAGAATTTTTAAATAATGATCATTTGCATAAATCTTGTCCTAAAGATCGATTTACTTTGCAAAGACCATTCCTTTCATAACCAACGATTGTTATCGATTTTCGCAGCTCAATGGACATCCCATTTTGCGAAATTGTTCAACCTACCAAACATAAAGTGACAGAGACTTCCATTCTACCCCATACATAATTTACCCGATCCTCCACATTGAGCTTTGATAGAAGCACCCTCTTACAATGAAATCCTTTTCATATGTCATTACCTAAATATGGGAAGGCTGTAGGTATTGATGGCATCTCAATTGAACTTTTTAAATATGGTGATACAGATGTCATACAAAACTTTCGCTTTTTAGTAAGTTTTATTTGGTTAGAGGAGAATATACTCGAAACCTGGTTACAAGCAGTTATAATCCCTGTTCATAAATTACTGAGGAATTAGTTTGTTTCTTACGGTCTTAAAAATTTAGCGAATATTATTTTACTCGGAATTTGTGGCGAGTGTGAGTGTCGTATGCAACCAAATTAGGCTGGGTTTTGTCCAGGGATGGAGTGCATTGATCAAATCCACACAATTTGTAGAACATTCGAACTTCAATCATGATACCAACAGTCTACATACTGAGCATTTTTAGATTATTCAGCTGCCTTTGACTCCGTTCGCAACTTATTGAATCTTTTTATTTCTATAGGAAATATGGATTATATCTTAATATTAAAAATAGCAGTTTCAGTGTGTCTTTTTAAGGAATCCAATCACTGTAAGTAGTAATCCCCTTTCAATGGGTGATGATTTTACCTACATGGACCCTGTTATGGATAGCAAAGAATCCAGCTGGGCGTCGTATTCACGTTTGCTGCAGCTTTTGGACGTTTATGTAGACCTGTATGGAATAAAAATTTTCTATTTTTATTAAAACCAAGATTAGAATATTTAAGAGTACGTTCTATTCTTGTGCTCGCAAAACTTGGACTTCCACTCAAGTGTATATTCAAAAGCTTGTTTAGTTTGAACAAGGCTGTTTAAAATCTATGTGGTTTCGTTTTCTATCTTCTGTTGAACGCAACCATTCAATAACTAATCCAACATTTCAACCATTTGCAAATGTTTGTAGTACACTTAACATTATTTGGTCATGTTTTACAAAGTTTGCCCAACCATTACCCAAATTGAAAAGAAAACCGGGTGACCAACGAATAATTTGGACAGATAGAGTAACACATGAACTCATTTTATTTATGTTAAACTCCCTCAGTCCAAATGAATTGCTTAATTGGGCGTCCTATTGCTTGCCATTTGCAGTTAATAAAGATCATTAAAGGGGTTCAAATTCGGGATGCAATTAGCATTTAAAGTTAGCATACCTTGCAAGTGTCGTTCATTAAGTGCATGTTGTGCAAATTAATGCTTTTTCGGATGTTTGTTAATTTGGACTATCTTGGGCAATAATAGCGGGTGGAGGGTGTTAATCCCCGATGATGATGGGTGTCCTAGTCAAGGTTGAAGTTGTATAGAATCAACTGTACCACTAGATTATTTTGTATTTAATTCATTTTGTGGCAGATCCTTGGTTGTATTGACCAAAGCGGATGCTGAAAAAGACAATGTCATTGTTCCAACTACACTCGAAGATTATTGTATGCGCGGCAAATCCAAAGCTCTAAACAATTCCAGCTTTTATTATCCAGGTACGGCAGATGATGAAGAGTTTGACAATTTTATGGACAGCGTTGATAACGAATATTTTGGTTTTGACGATGATGATGACGAATTGGAAGATGAAGATGAAAAGAAGAAATTAGGCAGTGTGGAAACGTAAACGTGCATTTGATGTGCGTATGCGTATGAGCTTTTTGTGTGATATTTGTTCTGTTTGTGAATGGTTGGTATGTCTTTTGCAATAGGATTAAATTGGACAGTGAAGTTACATTTTGCATTACATTAGTCTTTGTGCGAGGCTTACAGATTTTGTATTATAAAATTATGTAGTTTACTGTCTGCATTGGTAGACAATTAGCTATCACTTACAGTTTCATTGTACACGTGTGCTTATGTGTATGGAGTATTTATCCAATCGCTGTTATAATATAAGCAACTTGTGGTTTTTCATTGTTTGTGTCAAAATGGAAGTGGTTTTTGTATTCTTTTAATTTAAATTGACTTTAAAAACAGCCGTTTTTAAATATGGCATTGTAAAAATTCACTTTATTCAATACAGTTACGTGAAATTGTGTTTTGTTTGTCTTGTAAATTTGTATTGGGAATGTTGGTACTACGTATATTACGGACTTAGAATACGCTGATTATGCTATTCTTCTAGTTGAGAACGAAGTTCGGCTGCAGCATGCATTGGATTTCCCTGTGAAAGTCAGAAACGTACCTGAACGGATGCTGTTTTGGACGAGCTTTACACTATTTTGGCAGGGACTTTATCGTAGAAACAATGGTTAAGTCGATGAACTGACATATCCATACATGCCTCCGAAAACCGTAAACAATGGAAATGGGTTATTTAAGATGCTATGCGAACTTGGGATTGATAAAGGTGTGGCTTTGCTAATTTGCTTTACTAATTTTTGTTGTTTCTTTTTTGTGATCGTTTACAGTTTTTGGAGACGTTTGGAGGATGATGGTTGAATTTGAGTTTAACCGCCGGCCCTTCTGAAAGTATTCATTTAGTATAAACCAAAAATAAATAAATAGCGTTAATTTAGACAATATTCTACGTTATGTAAAAACATAGTCACTATAGGTTTGTTTGACTTCTCTTGAATTGCTTGGTTGAGAATAATTGTGATAAGACTTGGATTACGAATGTTAATTTTGTCGACTTGAGGCTTACAAAAAACTCTAAGTTGATTTATTTCAAATCGCATTTTGTGTCGCTGTTACAGGTTACAGGTTGAATACACGAGTTAAGTAGGAGTAAAACTCCTTTTGATCCTCGGTTCTATTTATCGGAATTATATCAAAAGAACAATAACAATAAATGGAAACAAATGGATAGCTGAAAAAAAAAGATCGGTTTATGTAAGTTTAGAAAGCTTATAGTTATCATATGCCTTTTTGAATAATGGAAGTGATGACGTGGATATTACCTTGGTAGGTAATCTATTCCATGGAGTAACTGTTCTATAAGAATAATGATGACACCTCAGTCTAGAGTCAGCCCTGGGCTTAGTCAGCGCTTATGATTGTGACCCCTAAGTGAGTTTTGTGCTAATGCAAAGAAGGGCAAATAAGAGCTAGAATTTTGAATAATTGATATGTCAAGATCATATCACCCCCGGAGACGCCTATCACTAAGAGAAACAGTTTTAAGGATTTAAGTCTTTGTGGGTAGGATAGATGTCTGAAGCCACGAGACAATCTGGTGACTGCCCTTTGAAGCTGTTTAAGTCTATAGCAATCTGATTTCAGGATTGGGGCTGTAACTTGAGCACAATATTCTAGATGAGGTCTTAAGTATAGCATGTAAAGTAAACGCAGGCATTTAGGAGGAATGGTCCCCAGATTTCTTTTAAAAAACTTAACAAATCTATAGCACTTCTGAGTGGCCCTATAAGGATGTTTAGAGAATGAGAGAGAAGAATCAAGAATGACCCAAAGATCCTTGATTGATTTTACTGAAACAATAGTCTGAGAATTTAAAGAGAAAACACTGCCTAAAGATTTACCAAAAAATATATGCATACATTTAGTCTTATTAAGTGGAAGGTGGTAGGATACTGACCAATTAAATATACTGGTAATGTCAGCTTGAATTAAATCAGGGTTAGTACCCCAGATCTTTACATCATTAGCATAAAGCAATATATTGGAGTGTACAAATGATGGAAAATCATTAATGAAGAGAATAAATAATAGGAAACCTAAAACTGACCCTTGCGGTACCCCAGAGGAGATGGTACAAGATGCGGAGTAATCGGATCCGACCTTAACCTTAAATGTACGATTTGAAAGAAAATCTTTAATCCAAGCTAAGATTGGGTCCACTATCCCTATACGGATGAGTTTAGAGATAAGAAGTTCATGTGAAACCTTATCAAAAGCTTTTATGAAATCGAAATAAATAGCATCCACAGACCTATGTTTATCAAGTAAATCAGTAATGCTATTTGTGTAGGTAATTAAATTAGTTAAACAAGACTTTTTAGGCATAAAGCCATGTTGCGCAGGATTAACTATGTTAAATCTGATAAGGTGTTCGAGTAAATGGGATCTTACAAACCTTTCCATAATTTTGCTAGAAGAGGAAAGGATACTAATAGGTCTATAACTATCAGGATTGAATCTACACCCAGACTTGTAAATAGGTCTTATGAAGGCTACCTTTCATATAGAGGAATCGTTCCTATGGTTAAATGAAAGATTAAAAATATAAGCAAGGTAGGGGCAAGAATATCGGCACATTCTTTCAACAACTTTGGATATAACCCATCAGCTCCACAAGACATTGACTTTAAATTTAAGAGACCAGTATAGACTGTAGAAGTTTTAATGATTAGGGGCTGAATAAACGGAATTTCTGTGCTGTAATAGTGCCTGATAGATTGTGGAGATTGAAAGACAGAGTTAAAATATTTCCTAAAAAGATCACAAGTAGAAGGTCCAGGTAGCAAGGAACCATGTTGATCTTTTAGGCTAAGTTGAGAATTAGAGGAATTGCGCTTATTTTTAATAAACTTAGATAGATTTTTATTAAGCATAGCTCTATTTAGAAGCTTATGAAGTAATTCAGCTTTGTGCCTTCTAATGAGCCTATTGCTTTTATTACGGATGTCAATGTAGGAGTACCGAAAACAGAGAAGCTTAGAGGTTTTCTACAGATAAAAAGCTTTGTTCCTTTTTTTGAATTAATTTACATATATACCTTGGAAGTCTAGGGTTAGTGTGTTTTGGGATTCTAAAAGAAACAAATGATTTAATCCCCTCCTTTAAGACATTTATGAAATAAGAGTAAGATGTGTCAACATCATTAGAATATAAATAATCCCAATTTATATTAGATAAAAAGACCCTGAGACCGTTAAAATCAGCTTTCCTAAAATCTGGTATAGGTTTAAGATTGGAATCACAGGTAGAAGGGATATGGCTGGGACGTGTACTCAAACACAATATGATCACTTTACCAGAGGAGAAAGATAAGGTAACATATTGATGTTATGGGTTCGTTAGAGAAAAATGAAATCTAGAGAGGAATGAGTATAACCAATCCTATATCAGTGGGAAATCGCACGTGTTGTTTTAATCCATATGAAGCACTAAGCTCCAGAAGATGTGAGTAAAAAAAATTACTAGAGGCAGACGGGAAGGCCCAATTTATAGAAGGGCAATTAAAATTGCCCATCATTACAAAGTGCTTATATAATAAGGTGAGGATGTGTTTAATATCATCAATAAGTGCTATATTAGATTAATGGGTAAGCGTAGGAGAGCGATAAAGCAGGGAAAATAGAGTTTTAGAAGTGGAAGACCTACCTGCTAAGTGAAGAAAATCATAGTCAGCTTTATGGGAAATTGGATAGACAGAGATTAATAAAAAAGCTAAATCATTTTTTACATAGAAAAGACAACTACCTTGCTTACCCCTCCTAGAATCCTGTCGTACAACACAGTACCCATCCATAGAGAGTTCAGAATCAAGAACATCATCTGTAAATCAGGATTCCGTGATACCAAGGAGATGAGGGGGAGAGGGAGAAGATAGTATCTGCCAAATTTTATCTAATTTATTGTAGAGGCTGAGACTGTTTGTGAAGTAAATTTTTAAAAAAGTGTGTGTGGCAGCAATGGGGAGCATTGTCTTAGTCGATAAAGGATTGGGGGGCGGGGATGACTCCGGAATGCTTGTCGAAAATCCTGACAATCAATATCAATCTCCGTCTAAGTGGGGTGAGCTTTGAGATAGGCAAGGCATGATGAGCAGGGAATAAGAGGCTTAGATCACCAGCTAACCGTTTGGCTAAGGGAAGATCTTTCGTGACTTTTATACTAATCAGAATGACAATAATCCACTTTTTTAACTATATCCTTGTCATGAGAGGAGGAGCAAGAAACAAGGATTAATGGAGATATGTTTTCTCTAAGATATTAATCTACCATTAAAAAAGCTTCATCTGCTTCAGGATGATATTTTTTAACTATATTTGATACAAATTCTTTATTGGCATATGTCAGAGCTGACTCTCTAACTATAAGATTACGTTCACGTTTACTATACTATTAGCATAGTTTTTGGCTCCTCACACCCTCTTTCTTGAGATAGTTTAAGGATGGATTTAGCCACCGCAGAAGAAGAGTTGATATTAGTGTTGCACGTTTTGAAAGAAGAGATGTCATTGGCTACAGAGTTAGATAGCTTGGAAAAAAAGAGATGGCTTCTTTGTTTTCGAAAAAGAATTAGAGACCGTATCTGTCGATAATAAAGTTATAAGATTAAAAAATCAGTCATTTTGAAAAGTCTAAGTTTTCAATTTTAGTAGACAAAAAGGGATTATCACTCAACAAAATGTAAAATTCTTTGGTCGAACTGACAATTCTAAAACAATTTCTGAAGATGCTTCCTGCAACTCCCGCAACTCGGTTTCATATCTGCAATCCGTGCAAATATAATCCAAAGGACTATCTGCTAATTGCGAGTAATGTGCCTCATAAAACCAATTTTTGCAAACTGCGCAGAAAATGCCAACCTTCACAGACCTCTTGCATCGTTGGAGGCCACAGATAGATGCACTAGTCGACACCATGCCTGAATAAAATCAGGTTTAAATACAAAAACAAAACTGAAAAAAATAATTAAATAACAAATTCTATCGCTGGAAGAAGACCAGTGATAATCTTTTAAAGGAAATAAAAAATATTAGTGCTTAAGCACGATGCCAAGCAACACGTACAGTGCAAACACAGAGAGTATACACCAGCAATACACCAAAAATACACCAAAAAGTACACCAAAAATAGATACACACAATTTTTACACCGAAAAAACAAAAACAAAAATGACACAAATGAGCGGGTAACAAATAGCAACAATAAGCAAGCAACTTTTGATCCGTAACGTCACGCAAGCGTATCGCACAGATTCAAAAATGATTCAAAAGTGTTCTAACTTTTTCTATTCCCGTATTGAGAAAAAAAAATGTTCAATTGTAGATTATACTACGTTACATTTGTTATATATATATATATATATATATATATATATATATATATATATATATATATATATATATAATTCCACTAATCGTTTAGGCGAAAATCTATAATTTTTCTATAACATGTTTATTATCATCTTTTTTACTGTTGATATTCATTATACAATGAAATTGTGCCGGGGTGGTCTAGCGGTACAGCGCTCCAATTTGAACCTCGGTGGGCATGGGTTCGAATCTCACCACCGGCACTAGAATTCGGGCCAACGTTCGGCTTTGCCAAAAGTTCCACTGCTGAAAGATGTTTTTTGTAAAACATTCAAAGTAATAAACATTAAAAATATTTTTTTAAAGATTACAGTGTATCCACATTATAATACGGAACTTGTTTTATCACTTGCACATTTATCCATAACTTTTAGATTTTTCTACTATTCCTTTATTCACGTTTTAATTTCCAACCTTTTTCTAAAACAAATACCCTCATTAGATCACCCTCCACTTCCTACCCTCTCCCCGATAATTTGATATTTATTAAAACCAAGAATCAAAAGAAATTTCTCCTACTCACCTCATGTACAAACCTAAAAAGTAAAACTTTAGATCCTTTAGCACAAAACGTTGCACGCCAGTTTGTTTTTTTGCTTACCCTTATTGTTTTTTGTTTTTGTCATTTTTAAAAAGTTTTTGTGTTGTTTTAAAACGTTACATTAGTTTTTGTACCGCTTTTGTGTGTTTTTATTGTGCTTTTTAAAAAGAATATCACTAGACTTTCCTAATGGTAAATTTTTATTTTTGCAGTTTTTTGTGTTTTTACAACTCTAGATTTCTTTAGATTTTGAATATGCAAGAATTACTTGTAGGTTAAATGGTGCAACAATCGGTACCATGAGTGTTTCCTTAGTCTATCAGACTCTTGTATATAAATTACTTATTTCCTAAAAACAAACTCAAATACCTTAAGCAGTCTAATAATTTGTTTCTCGAAATTTCTAAATCCTACTGTTCACAGGGTTTAAATGGGCACTGAATAGTGAACTTTATTTTAATTTGGTGTTATTTGATCTTTGAAAGTATATTTTTCAAGTCCAAGTAATTATGCTAAAATAATATGGGACTATCGATACTTTAAAGTTAATTGTGTTTTTCACTTTTTTATAATTATAAATAGTTGCAAGCGTCTGAAATTTGGATAAATTGCATTCAAGTGGGTAAATGGTGATAGTCACACTTAAAATTTTATACATATTAAGTTAAAAACATAAACGATTACGTGCAACACTAATCAAAAAAAAAAAAAAAATTTTGTTTACATAAAGTTTATAAGTATACAACCCAGCACATCAGTCACTTCATACACTATATATAAAAAATTGATCAGTTTTCATATTTTATATGTATTGAAAATTTAACATTAATATGGTGTGAAAAAATCAAAGAATATTTTTAATTACTTGACTTCTCCTTTTTGTTTTATTAACCTATCCAACATTTAAATTTGAACTTTTGACCTTGGCACCTTGGCCTGATTACGATGAGTTTAAATAGTGGAAACTATTTCTTAAGTGCTAAAAATTACAAGCAAATCAAAAAAAGTCATAAAATGGGTTTGACTGTTGATGAAATAGCGGATTTATTTGAAATAAGTACAAAACTGTATACCGTGTATTAAAGGATCATACACGTCCAAGAACACCAGGAACAGGACCTGTACTATCAACAAATAAACGTGATAACACGTTTATTATTACCAAATTGAAAAAAAACAGGATGAAGCCTATTCAACAAATACCAAAAAAAAATTGCCAAATTTTTTATATTCATTTATCCGTAATCGGATAAAATCGGCCAATTTGCAGTTAAGGAAAACGTTAAAAAAGTTTCCTTAAACTGCAGAACAAAAAAGAAAACGTGTGGAATTTGCAAAAACGTATAAAAACCGTTAATTATGTTTTTGGAGATTAGTTTTTTTTACTGACGAGTGTGCTTTAAAGTATGAATCATAGGCAGTGCAGTCCACGGTCATTTGTGGTTCAGATTTTCCTCAAGATAACAATTGCATTGTTAAAAAAGTTGCACATCCATCATGTCTTTATGGATATTTTGGAATCAAGTACGGGCAACTACCAAAATAGAGCCAAACAAATAGCCATTTAAACAGCTCAAAATTTGTAGCTATTTTTAAAGAATTTTTCAAGTCTGAACTACGACAAAATGCTTCAGAGCATTTAGTGGTTGTTTAAAATAATGTTCCAGTGCATACATCCAAAAAGGTAACTTGGTTTTTTATTATAATCTAAAAATTAACAAATTTTTTTATTGTTTAGACAAATGATTCTTTAAATAGCAAAAAACTGAGTTTTGTTTAATTACCTCCATACAACCCAGATGTCAATGTAAAAAAAAAATTTTTTAGTTATTTTAAACGCGAGGTAAATCGGACTGAAAATCGAGGCACACTGCCCGAAAAATTAATTATGTGTTGGATTATCGAATTCACAGGATTATATCAACAATTTGGCTCAATTCCTATCCAAAACGGCGTCGTTAGTTATAAAAAAAGCACGGCTATCCCCTGAATTATTAATTTTGACAATTGGTGATGTCTGCTTTATAGATATGTACATATTTTATAATATAATTCTATTTTTAAGCAAATAACGTAGTAGTTTTTTCTGTTGTCGAAATGTGTAAATTCTGGGTTTTTGGTCTAAGCGTAAATTTGATAAATGCTATTTGCAAAAAAATATTTTTAGTGTTTTTGAATATTTGATATTGCTAATAAGATGTTTAATGCTTATTTTAGTAAAATGTTGATGTGCCTAATATGCTTAAGTGATAAGGAAAGTCAATCAATTCAATATGCTAATTTTGACAGCTCCTATTTTAGCCCCTGTAAACTTACTTTGAGCAACTCAAAACTCTAAAGTTATTTTTTCTTTTATAATCGCCAGTTTTATAGCAACCCCATTCTAGTATACAAACTCCTGAACTCTGGGATCTATTCCCCATATTTCAACGAGGTTCATGACTTTCTTACATGCCACTTCCTTAAAAGAAGGAAATCTAGGGTATATTTATGATCACGGCTACAATATATTTTATATAGGGTTGTCTCGGCATAAAATGACCTTTTTTCTTATATAGTTAATGCACTTGCGCTTAACTCCTTCAAGTCCTCCTATGACTGCATTGTCATTTTCAATTATATAAGATTTTATTTCTTATTTTCTCATTTTTTTATGATGCCCAAACGTTTGCTTTTTTATTTTTTTTATTTTTGACAATTCAAAACCAAGGATCAAAAAACTTTTTTAATTTCGAGGCGAGACGGGCGTATATATGCGGCGGACCGATCGTGATTTTTCATTATTGAGGAAATAAACGTTTCCTTTTAAACTATGTAATTGGCCACACCCGCATTGGGAAAAGCAAAATGACAGAGGTGTTAATATGGTCAGAAAAAAATAATTTCAGAGATAAGAGCAATCAACGCAGATAGTGGAAGTTAACAATTTATGAAAACGAGCAAAAATTATAAATATGCAAAAAATAATAAAACAAGTTAGCTTTGGCTACAATGCAAAAACACTGCAATAATCGACAAAGAAAAAAGAGAAAAGGATGAACAACGCTCCAATGGACGTGTAGCGTGACGTGCGCCTTACCTCGCGAGTGTATATTATTAAGCTTTAATATCTCACTAGAGATACATTTAGCGTAAAATACGTTTCTACCCTAAAAGATTGAAACAATTTGAAATCTAAATATTAAAAAGTGTTTTAACCGACTCAACTTGTAAAAACTACTAAATTTTAAATTCTTCTTAATTTGTGTGTTAACCTGCATTCTGAAACCTGTTCAATAGTATTTTTGGGATTCCTCACTAATCACTTTGAGTTTTGATATAGTTTATTTTACTAATATAATTTTGTTTTTATTATAACATTTTTGGCAGCATATTTTATTATTTTATTATTTAATTTTTTCCATAAAACAATGATGTTAAAACACATATTGTCATTCGCAAGGTGAGGCTCGCGTCACGCTACACGTCCATTGGAGCGTTGTTCATCCTTTTCTCTTCTTGATGATTATTGCAGTGTTTTTTGCATAAATACGTAACTTGTTTTATTATTATTTTTGCATATTTATAATTTTTGCTCGTTTTCTATAATTGTTAACTTCCACGTTTACCTTGATTTTATCTATTTCAAATATTTTTTCTGTCATTAATCCCCCTTTACCTCACCATCCATTTTATTTTTCCCCCTGAAAATTTGAGACAATTTGAGAACCGAGTACTAAAAGACGTTTTGACCTACTCAACTCGTGAAAAATCCTGAATCCTGTCAAAAGTTCTCTGATCAAATTATAAAGCTTGTAAACCTGCAAATTTTAGTTAATTGTAATAAAACAAAATATGCAAAATAATAAAATTAAAATAAATATATATACATTATTCATCTTAAACATGAGTTCTTTTGTTTAACCTTCTTTATTTTCTACGACTTCTGTGGCGCAATTCTGAAATAAAAGCGGCTTCTTATTTTGGTGAGGTCATTTTATTGAAGATATTTATTTTAGTTTGAATGTTTATTTAATTATATATGTCTAGATTATTTTTTTATATTAAAAATATGTATAAATGATATTAGTACAACATCGAAGGTTAAGCAAAAGATTTAATGTTTAAAAGGCTATATTTATATTGTAGTGCATTAAACAGTATACTGTTTTTATTAAAATTAATTTAAACTTGCAGGTTTTAGAACGGTTTAATTTGATTGGAGACTTTTTGATAAGACGTTTCAGGGTCCAGGATTGTTCATGGTTTGAGTAGGCCAAAACGCTGTTCAGTACTCAGTTCTCAAATTGTTTTAATTTTTTAAGGGGAAATATGAAATGGATGGTGGGGTAAAGGGAGGGGCTTGTTACAGAAAAAAATTGAAATTAAGATAAAGTGAAGATAGAACAGTTAATAATTATAGAAAGCGAGCAAAAAATAAATATACGGAAGTAATAATAAAACAAGTTTCGTATTGAAATACAAAAATACTGCAATAAGAAAAAGATCAATAACGTTCTACTTAACGTGTAGCGTGTCGCGCGCATTACTTTGCTAGTTTTTTGACATTGTATTTTGGAAAAAAATTAAATAATAAAAAATAAAATATGTTGCGAAAAAGCGTTGTAATGAAATAAGAATAGAGTATGTTAAAATTTAAAGGGACCATTGGGGGATCGCAGAAAATATTGAACAGGTTAAAGTAGGAGGAATTTTTTTAATTCTTGGTTTTAAATTGTAAAAATGATCGGAGCAGAAATGCGGCAAGAGCTTAGGGTTATAAAAATGGGAAAGGAAGAAGGAAAATAAAAATAAATTATATAAAATTAGAAAGGGTAATGAGTTCACGGGAGGATTTGAAAGAGCTGAGCGAGACAACATGATACCTGAGATTTTATTAAAATTTGTACGAGGAATATATCGAAACTAGTTTAATCTTTTTTGTTATGTCACTAATGACGTAAAATTATGAAGATTAAATAAAATTGTTTAACAAAGTTCAAATTTTATTATATAATTGGTACAAACAAACCTCTTAGTATTACTTTTTCTGCTAAACGTTTTATTCTTATTAACTTTTTCAGGCGATAATATTCTTATACGAACAACTAACTTATTTAAAAAATTTTTTTTACTAGACTCCGTATATAATATTATGGTCAAATCACATCCCATACTAAAAAAAACATTTTAAAAACCTTCCGAGAAGAGCTACTAAACTAAGTAACAGATTAAAGTGATTGTTGTATTTTCTTAAACTCTTAGTTTAGTCTTTAACGATGTTGAGGCTTGAGATTAACTTTATTTTAGTCTATCAACTTTTTAGGTTTGAGAAAAATGATTAACTGTATTAAATTTTCAATTTAAGTAGAGTTTACGTAATAAAATTAATTAATCCTAGGGCTACCATCAAACTTTTACGTCACTTTGTAAAATTGTAGCTGTTTGAAGTTTATTACCTGCTTTCATAGTTCTTTCCAGGTCTATTTATTCATTCATTGTGGCTGGTGATATAAACACCTCTTCGTTGTTTCTATATTTATACGGCATATTAAACGATCGACTTTGATGACAGAAGAATAACGAAGTTGCTTGACTGGTAGACGGCTTTCTTGTGACGGCTCTACAGTTTGCAAGGATTGATGAAGCAGCCTAATTTTTTGTCAGTTATCTTAGCCTAACAGCTACATACATATGATATACCTTAAAATATCTTTTAAGTATCCTGAGTGTATGCTTGCATGTAGTGGAAGCTAGTTATATCACTGTGTTCGATATTTGTGGTCTAACAGTACAGCGCTTAAATTCGGACCTAAGTGAACATGGGTTCGAATCCCATCACCGGTACTAAAATTCGGGCTCACGTTCAGCTTCGCTAAAATATCCACTGCTGAAAGATGTTTCTTGTAAAACATTCTGAGTGGCAAACATAAAATGAAATAAAATAAATAAATAAGTTTAGATACCTATGGGCACCTTGTCCAGATGGAAGAGTAAGGAATATCAACATAAGTAGAAATGGAGTCTTTATAAGCATTATTTAAGTCCTTAGGATCATTAACATCCCAATGTAATCTATGATAAGTTTTTATTTTACAATTTATGCAATCTTTCAGCTTTTTTATCCTTTATATTCTATTTTTCATTTTCTCCAGACAAACCTTGTTGACAAGTTGGAGCCAAGCATTCAAAAGGCGTTGTCTTATTTTTGCTTTAAAACCTGTAGTGTTTCATATGGCATGTTTAGTTGTAGATATTATCCACTTTAACGTTTTGTTGCAATTAAGAGTGAATTTTGAGTTTAAAATTTATTGCAAGGTAATAGTAGTAATATTAGTTACAAAACATTTGTATTGTAGTTAGATAATTCTTTAAAGTGAATTTATTTTTTGTAATTATTTTATTAACATTATACGCATTTAAGTTTTTTGAGTTTCGATGGTATTATTGATTAGTTACGTTTAGAATAGGAAGGGGGAGGTAATGTAAGTTCAAACATCTCTTTTTTTCTACCAAGGTATAGTTTGTACAGATTCGAAGTTTTAGTCAGATTATCTGCCAAGGGATTATTTGAGATGCTATTGCAAATTTGGAATTAATGAACAGGTGGCTTTGCCACCAACTTTTGTTGTCTGTTGAGCTGCAGTACATATGTCTAAACCAGTGTAGTAGTTTGTCGAAAATAACTTTAACGATGTTGAATAAAAGTTGTTTGACCACTGGTACTGTTGGTAGAATACCATTATCATCGGGGATAAACATCCCCACCGGCTATTATCGCCCAGGGTAGTCCAAATTCCAAAAAGTCTGCAAAAACACCAGCTTTTGCGATGTGCACTTAATGAATGACACTTGAGGTGTGCTAACTTTAAATGTTAATTACATCCCGAGTTAAACCCTTCCAGTGATCTCTATTAGCCGCAAACGGAAGCCTAATTAAGTAATTCATTTACACGAGGGGTAGAATTCCAATTGGACGTTATCCATTTATCGTAACTGTGATTACATTTTATAAAGTGATACATTTTACTTTTGATTGTTGTAATAAGGACGTTTGTTTTTAAGATTTATTCGATTTTTTAAAATCGCTTTCCTATATGTTTTAACCAAATGGATTTTTTGCAACAGTAAAGTTGTTAGACCTACGTTTTATTGCTCTTCCTTTGTCAGTACTGTAGCTTTGGATAGATTAAAGCAAATTCTTTTTGAATCGTGAATTGAATGGAAAATAATTGTCTATTTTTGTTTTCTAGTCCACTATCCAACTCTAATCTACACATGCACACACACCTATGACCGAACGCAGACTTACAATATTGTACGGAAGTCAGACAGACAATTCAAAATCCCTAGCCGAGCTGCTTACAATTCAGGCTTATCAGTTGTTTGGGGCTTCGACTTGGCATCATCCAGTTAGCTGCAAGTCGTCAACTTCCAACCAATTGGTCGTTCGTCTCAACTGCATGAATGAATACACACCAATTTCCAATTTAGCTCATGAGAATGGAATTTTTATTTTTGTCTGCTCGACGACCGGTTACGGCGTTGCTCCAGATAACATGCTCAGGTTTTGGCAGCGTTTGATGCATCGCTCTCTTATTCCCGGTCGATCGATATCCTCTAGTATGAAATTTGCCGTACTTGGCTTGGGAGATTCTTCGTACAGCAAATACAACTTTGTGGCCAAAAAGTTGTATCGCCGTCTTGTCCAACTGGGAGCCAGTCCGTTAGAACTGGATGTTGGGCAACTGCCTAGTGATGTATTGTTAGATTGTATCCCTAACTGTGACAGAGCACTGGGATTGGCTAATGAACAAGACGACTTGGGTGTTTATCAAACTTTGGCCTGGTGGATTCCTCTTGTATGGAAGGCTATTGCTGTAAATTATGACATGTTATTTACGTGTTTTTCAACTGAACATGGTGATGTTGGCCTACGGGACTTTTCGTGGATGGATTTGAATTATTTATTGAATCCCAAAGGCTCGATTATTCAACCGGGGGTTTTTAATAAATTTCAAATTACGTGTCATCAAAATGATTGCTCAATCCGATCTATTGAGTTTGACGAAGAACGATGGACCACCACACATGTCAGTGGCTGTTGCATTGCAGCATTTCAGGTTTTAGATAATAAACGTGTGACGCATTTGGATCATTTTCAAGACACGCGACTGTTGAAGATTGGTGCGATGGGACAAGTGAGTAGTATTTGGGAGAGTTATGGATTAGTGGTTTGAATTTGCAATCAACGCTTCTTGGACAGCCTAACAGTATTGCAATCTCAATGATGTGAACATATTATTATATAGTTAGTAATAAGGTTATAGTCATAAGTTTCGTATGTAGGGAAGTAACGAAGCTTTGTGTTAATGAATGGCACCGTTGCCCACACAAATTAAAATAACAACTTGATTTCTTGTTAAATTTGTCTCTTATAGTTAATCGGCTATACACAGTATACATATACTCAGATTGTGCTTTTGGTTCTTTTAATAATAATAATGATTGTGATGCTAAGGATCCAGATGATTTCAGTGATGCTTATTAAGTTTTAATTTCTAATGATGGTGATATTCCTGACTGTGTGTCCTCTACGTGGTGCATCCTGGACGAGGTATCCATAGGCATCTAAACTAATAACAACAGGGTCCGCTTTGAGTTAATGGGTGCGAGCACATATCCATGATGCTTAAAAGGTATACGTATACCATTTGTAGCCGTTGGACTAAGGGACATAATCCTGACAAAAAATCAGGCTGCCTTGTCAATTTTTGCTAACAGTGGCGACGTCACTTCTACGTTTGTTTCGCTTATCAAGCCATCGAAGTTAATCGTTTATATGCCGTATAAATATGGAAAATAATGAAGACTTGACTTGGTTACTAACTAACTTGTGATGAATGAATGAATTATTAGTATTATTTGCATCATTGCTATTAGCGATAAACATTATTAATGAATAGTGTTACAAAGCTGTCATATAACACGGAATGTTGTGCCTACTGACCAACAGATGTATCAAAATTTTTATTTTCGAAAGCTGTTTGGTATGAGCAACTCTAACACGATCATAAACGTCGGTCAACAGGCTAAAGTGACAAGTTTTTGACAATTTGATTTTTATTCATCTAACTCATGGTGGATTTATATATTTTTTCCTTCCTAGTTTAGCTTGCGTCTAATTCAATTGCTGCTATCCATCCAGGTGATGTATTTTATGTCCAGCCTCAAAATCATCCCAAACATGTACATGACTTCTTTGCACTACTTTCCCATTTAAATCGAAATCAACGTGTGAAAATTGTCCAATCAGATGCCAACTTTCCATTACCCGTTATTCTAAAACACTTTTTAAACAATTCGAACGAAGCTTCCCAATCGACCAATCCAACGTGTGATATTTCTTTGATTTGGTTGGTCACTTATTATTTTGACTTGAATCGCATTCCAAATCAATTGTTTTTTATTCAACTATCTGCCTTGGCCCATTCACTCCTACATTCCATTGGTGCAGACGATTTAACCAACTCTGATCGTTTGCAAATGGAAGCCGAACGTTTGCTCGATTTGGGTTTGACCACGCGGGCAGACATGATGGACGATCTGCTTGACTACATCTATCGACCATCGCGACGTGTCATTGAAGTTCTATACGATTTCCCTATCACGTCGTCTTATTTAAAGTTGGAAAATTTGTTTAACATTATGCCAGGTCCAATCCAGTCCAAGCCTTATTCGATTGCTCAGTCGTCGCCCGAAAGTTTCGAACTCCTCGTTTCTGTCGTTTCCTATCAAACCCAAATGCAGTTGGAACGTTTTGGAATAGCCTCTCGCTACTTGGCATCTTTACAACCGACTGATTCTCTCGTTGGCTGGATTGAGTCACAGTATAGTGGGCGATTTCAATTTTATTACGACATTGCGTCGAGTGGCACTACGAAATGTGGACTCAGGCCGTGCATTTTTGTTTGTGCCGGAACCGGCATCGCTCCTGTTCGATGTTTTATCCAACGTCAAGTGAAGTCTATGTCAAATGGCAAAGTGGAGTCGTACTCGGTTTGTCGACGCCAACCCTACTTGGTCGTATTTGGATGTCGTTATGCGACCAAAGACTTCTATTTTGGGGATGAATGGAATTGGTTGCAAGCTGAAGGCTGGATTCATTTGATTAGTGCATTTTCTCGAGAAGGCACTCAATCCGGACGTATCTACGTCCAACATCAATTGCGGAACTATGCAACTTGTGTTTGGAATTGGCTAAAATTATCCAATTGTTGTGTGTATATTGTGGGCAATGAGAAAACAATGCCCGATGAAGTGTGTGACTCGTTGAGGCACGTGGTAATAGAAGCGGGCAACCAAAGCGAACAGCAAGCAGACGACTTTATGGATCGGTTGAAGATGGAAAATCGATTGCAAATTGAGTGTTGGAATTGATTTTTAATTTTGAGATTTGGTAATAAATAGAAGAGTATTGATTGACTGATGTGACTTTTTATTGTTTGTTTGTTTGTTTGTTTGTGTATGTGATTAAGATTTGATTGCTTTTTGCCGTTTTACTTGGAGTTATTAACACACGCTCACGTGAATTGGCAATAGAAATTTATATTATAGCTTTCAGTTGCTACAACATAATTGAGCAAGGTTCAGTTGGGTAGAAATAATTTTTTTGTAGCCATTTGAAATCATGATTTATTGCCTTAATAATAATTTGATTTTTGTCGGTGAATAAGTTGCTGGGCTTGTATCCCAATGATCACCGTCATTTAATGTCGCTGTACTCAAGCACTCAGACTAACACAGTAGTAATCGAGAATACAACAGTATAACTGGGTTTCTGCTTTGGTGTAAGTGCACACTCAGGAATTTTAAGGCATTTGTAGACGTTGGGCTAGAAGAGGATAAATTAGGCGGCCTCGTTAGTACTTGCAAGCAGTGGCACCGTTAATTAGTAAAGGATCTTTGTTATTCTCCTACGTTTGTTACACTTATTAAGCAATTGGAGTCGATCGTTTAATATGCTAATATGTCTAATTTTGAATTTATAATTTGATTTAATCTATAACTGTAGCATTGTAAAAAAATGTCTTTCAATAATTAAAATCGTATCTTTGTATTTCTGCTTCACGTTGTTGTTATTCTTTTTTTACACCAGCTTATCCTACCACAAACACCTTGAATACACACTTTATTCATGTCGCTTAGTGACTTTCTTTTGAAAATCAAACAATGAATTCGTTGTACGGCTTTTGGTTGGGTTTTCAAGAATTTCTCACAACTCCCATTTGCTTGTGGCGAATGAATGGCCATTTGCGCAAATTGGAAGGCACCAAGTACGCTATTGTCGATCATTCCCAATCGAAAATTGTCGCTCACCAACGCGAACGCCAACGCCGTCTCGAATTGCGCAATTTGTCTACTGGAATAGCCGCGAACGTTAACGATTCGAATGTTTCGACTGCGGCAAATTCCACGACGTCATCGCCGACTGTTCAAATGGAGACCAAATTTTCGTTGAGCATTTGGAAGCCGCTTGTTACGATGTGGATTATTAATGTTGGACTGATTTTTGTAGGTCGATATTGTAAGCTAATTGGCGCGTGTTTGTGCCTCTGTGTGGCTGCAGCTCTAGACACGGAAATTGGATGGATCATCGACACTGAATAAAGATACTTCTGTTTGCTTAATATCCACTTACTGTTCTTTTCCCTGAATGTATACTTACACCTACCCGCTATAGCTAAAGCTCAGTTATACTGCTAAGTACTCGGTCCATGCTGTTATTGGTCTATATTCTTATGGGCACCTAGTCTAGGATGCACCACGTGGAGGATGAACAGTCAGGAATATATAAGCATTACTCAAATTTTCGTGGATCATTAGCATTCAATATGCAATGTGAATGATGAACCTTTATAAGATTGACTATTTTAGATTTTATTGAAATATTCCTTAGTTATTATTTTAGCAGTATCAGATAAAAACATTGTGAAAGACCATATTTTTTGCCAGATGTCAATAAAAACCGTAATTTATTTTAAACTAAACAAAACAAAAACAATTGAGTTGTTTGTTTAAAAGTAAATTATATTATGAAATATTTTACATAATATTTATTTATTGTTTTCCATATTTTCATTCGAGCGTTTAGGTTTGACATATTTTCGTTTATTAACCTAATGTAGAATGCAGTACATAATTATTTTATTATTAGATTAAATTTTTAACGGGCTTACTTTGTTGTTTAAGATAATTTGAAAAAATTTAAATTAAAGTTTAAGCTATAAAAATATGTTAATTATTTTATTAAAAAAATAGAAACTAACACGTTATTAAATGCCAAATTATTTATCATCGGTTTATAATTTAGGATTAAATAATAAATGAAATTTTTAGACATTTTTACTGCTTTCCAAGTGATTACTAGTTAAGTTTTATTTTGATGGCTTTCTTGACTTATTTTTTTAAATTTTAAAATAGAGGATGCTAATGATCTTGAGGATTTGAATAATGCTTATAAAGTCTCAATTTCCAATGGTGATATCTCTGACTGTTCCTCCTCCACCTAGTACATTCTGGACTAGGTGAACATATGCATCTGGACTAATAACAGCAGAGGTCGAGTGCACAGAGGTATAACTGAGCTTCCGCTACAGCGGGTGGGTGCGAGCATACACCCAGGATTTTTAAAAGGTATATTGAGGTATACATATACCATATGTAACCGTTGGGCTAAGGGAGATAACTCTGACAAAAAATCAGGTGGCCTTGAACAATGGCAACCTCACAATGATGCCCTCTACAGTCAATAAACT
Source organism: Cardicola forsteri (assembly GCA_025895645.1). Classification (NCBI taxonomy): domain Eukaryota; kingdom Metazoa; phylum Platyhelminthes; class Trematoda; order Strigeidida; family Aporocotylidae; genus Cardicola; species Cardicola forsteri. Next base: position 59,978 of record JAKXYG010001435.1, on the reverse strand, counting down.
TTGTTGTCCTTCTAGGCTTGTTACGTTTATTAAGCCATCGAAATCGGTCGTTTGCTATGCCGTATAAACATGGAACATAATGAAGAGATGATCACATTACCAATCAAAACGAAATGAAAATTTAAATGCAGAGCTCAATGTTTATGCTTTGTACACAACACACAACTCATTTTTGAAGGAATGTTATTTTTTATGCATGAACAATTCTACAGATTATTGTCTATTTCTTGATGACAGTTAGTTGTTCCCACTTAACGTTAGCTGATTTTACTCTTTCTTTTAATTACACGTTATAAAATACAACAACATCAACAAATGTTGGTGGCCAAGCCACATCTTTATTAATTCCAAGTTTGCATAGCATCTCTTATCATCTCCTTCTACTGTTCATGGTTTTTGGAGGCGTGCACCGATAGTTCAGTCTGACGACTTTGCTATTGTTTTCAAAATAAATTCCTAGTCAAAATAGCCAAAATAAAATGTTTTTAGTTTATGGGATGCTAATGAACATAAGGATTTGAGTAATGTTTATAAAGTCTTAATTTCCAATGATATTATTGGCTTTTCGTTCTGCATGTGGTGCATCCTGGACTAGATTCCTTCAGGTACCTAGACTAATAACAGCAGGGTCTGAGTATTGATTTTAATTACATTTTTATTTGTTATTTTGGATAATTAAAACAACCTGCATGTGTTGAAACATTTCAGTCAAGTAACTGAACATAGTTAAAACTGTAGTCAACATTAAGTATAAAATAGTTCATTTATTTGTTATACAATCAATTATTGTGAATAAATGTACTGCTGTCAAAATCAATACAATATAATGGATTAACTTTTGTGACACTATTTAATTATATGAAGCACATCTAAGTTGTACTAAAAGCATTGTCTTACAGTATAAATAAAATTAATATTTTATAATAGTTGTATTATGTCTGTATTATACATGACGTTGGGGGTTGTTTGGTAGTTGATTTTTAAATCGAAACACAACATGATACATTAGTTAACTATACAATTGGGAATGTATCAATTTGGGTATTTTTAAATATTTAGTATGCTGTTGAACTACTCCAGCCACAGGGAGACATTTGTGGCTACAACGCTAAATTCGAAACTTTGTGAACATGGAATTGAGTTTTACTGCCGACATTCCATATCGGTCTTTGTTCGGCTTTATTTACTGAATTATGTTCCCCATGATAGATACGATTTTATTTTTACTATAAATGTTTTACGGGAAACATTTTTTTAACAGTGGCTATTTTAGCGAAGCCGGATGTGGGCCTACATTTGGTACTGGTGACGGAGATTGAATCCGTACCCACCCAGGTTTGAGTTGAACTCTGTACCGCTAGGCTACTCCGACATATCCGACATATATAACTGAAATGAAACCGTAAGGCACTAATTTTATCTTTTGTTCATTTTAGATACTCGTTGTTCTTATCTACTTTTTTATGCTAATTCCCATCAATTTGTCGTGGAGTAAGTTTTGAAAAATGTGTTTAAAATATTAATAATAAAGTACACCTAGTAACCAGTTGAATAACAGTATTTAATTGTGTTTTTTGATTGATTGACGATTATTATATTTCACTGCATTTGCGTTCGATAATTGTCCGTTTTTTCAATTTATTGCCAGTTTTACGTCCAGAACATTCGACACTTTACCAGTTTGTTCGACGGTTGTTTAAATGCAGTTTGCACGTTTGTTTGCTGCTCTTTATGGAAGTCATTAATATGTTCTATTTAAAGGTATGCACAGCCGTGAGTGTTTGTTATTGTTCCATTGCATCAATGGATATTGCGTTTTGTACAGTGGACTTTTTGTTGTTTTGGTAACGGTGAATACTCAATGATCATAGTAGTAGTAGCAGCAGTATTAGCAATAGTAACAGTAGTGGTAGTAGTAATTGTGCCTACAACATCCAATTACAGCTCAATAAAAAATGAATCAATCGGAGAACAATCGCAACCAACCTCCACATTCAATAAAATTTACTCAGATTTCGATCAATTAAAAATTCTATGGCGTACAGTATTTGCCTAGAATTAGTAGTAGATTCCCAACTCCGAACATAAATTAATTTCACACCAGTAAATTCAAGCTTTTACTTTATCCGATGAGAGTGCAAATATAATCACGAAATACATATTTCTAACTATATATATATATATATATATATATATATATATATATATATATATATATATATATATATATATATATATATCCGCCGGAACTAAATGCAGATTCACGTTCGGTTTCACTAAAATGTCCATTGTTCAAAGGTGGTTTTTGTAAAACATTCAAGGTGAAAAATAAATGTATCATTTAGCTAAGGAAACAAAATGAACAAGTAGTCGCTTTGTTAATATTTGTGAATACTACACATTAGTGTCGGGTATTGAAGATTTTTTTGACATACAAAACAATGGAAGTAGATTATTTGCAAATGACCATTTTGAATTCTTAATTATTTTTTGACCTAGACGATTTTTGTTGATGCTAATGATTCTGAGGATTTGAGTAAGATGGCAATATTCCTGACTATTTCTCTTTTACATGGTGCATCCCGGGGCTAGGTTCCCCGTAGATATTTAGACTAATAACAGGGACCAAGTACACAATGGTATAACTGGGCTTTTACTAAACTTCCGTTCAGTCAATGGATGCTAGCATACACCCAAAGTGCTTCAAATGTATGTCAAGTTATCCATTTATCATTTGTAGCCGGTTAGACTTATGAATCCATCAACTGGCATTAACCACCAATTTCCCCGAAGAAGATTACCTCGTCAATTCCTGGGAACACTGACGTCGTCGCAAGAAAGTGTTCTTTTAGCCAAGAAACTTTATTCTCACCTAGTTCAAATTGAATTCGACAATCTCTTGGCATAGGTGTTTGGTGCGAACTTTGAACTAATGAAGACGTGGTTCTACCATCAACTTTTGTTATTGTTGTTTGGCGAAAGAAACATTTTCAGCAAACCGACATTTAGTTTATATCCTAGGGTGATTGGTCTCAAATCCACCTATTCGAAAAAAGCTTATTTCCAAGTGTTGTTCAGAGTAAAAGTTGAACATGGCGTATTAGCAAAAAAACCGATAAAACTCCAAACCAAATCTATGACATCGATTTATTTGGTATTTTGAGCTTACTATTTCTCTTGAACAAACAATATTTATTTATTTATTTTATGTGGAACTATGGTAATGTTGGCACAAATGATGAAATTCAATTCAACAACCAATTATTTGTTCGTGTATCGTTTACAACAAACAAAAAGTAATAGAGGGCATTTACTTCTCGTAATAAAAAATCTAACATAGAAAATTGAAATTTAATTATATATATATATATATATATATATATATATATATAACAAAACGATTAAAAGTTGTTAGCAAAGCCAACTCCATTAGTTCCAATGTGAAGAAGTCGGATGCAAATTGAACTAGAGGGGATAAATGAAGTTTTTTGGGTTTTCTTGCGATGACGCCAGTTTTTACATGAATTGACGAGGTGATTTTTTTCAGGAAAATCAGGGATTGATGTTGGCTGACCGATGGATCCACAAGCTTAACCGGTTACTTATGGTAAATGGATACTTTGTGATACCTTTTAAACATCTTGAGTTGATGCTAGCGTCCATTTACTGAGCTGGAGTTTAAATATGCACTCGGTCCCTACTGTCGTTAGTCTAGATGCCTATGGGCATCCAGTTGAGGATGCACCACGTGGAGGAGGAACAGTCAGGAATATCACCATCATTGGAATTTGATTTTTTGTAAACATTACTCAAATCTTCAGGATTATTAGCATTATATATATATAAACTGGTGGAAATGATAGTGATCACTTTCCATCGATTGTGTTTGTGCACTTGTAGAAAATCTGTGACCGTATTGCGCTTCTGTCCAAATCGAAACACTTTCGCCGTGGTACGCAAGAAACGAGTCGTGTAGGTGGAGCAGTGCGGGCCATGACTAGCGCATCAACCGACTACCAGAACTCGAAGCCTGTTTGGTCTGCTATTGGTATCATTATTATGGATCGTTTGTATACAATGATCTTTTTTGCTATGTTCCAGTTGCAGGTAGTTTTATTTAGGAATTTATATATATGGTGTTGTTTTAAATGTATGGGTTTAGCCTGTCTAAATGTATGTTATATAGTTACAAAAATGGTCATTTTCAATGCTTGAATGTTTTGTGGGAAACATTGTTTTGCAAGTGGACATTGAGCAAAGTCTCACGAGGTCTCGTAATCCTGTCACTTATACCCTGGAACAACTTGTAGCGATTTTGATTTATTTTTACTATCCCTATCATTAAATGGTTGGTGAACTTTTTATCATTTTTTCTATATTTCTTGAGCATATCAAACAATGATGTCTTACGATTTTATATTATTATTATTATTATAAACCCTTATGCTTTAAAATAAGCATGGGGCAACAAGTTAACGGTAACAGAAAAAACAACAACAAAGTCCCATAATTTGAAAATATCATGAGGGAACAAAATGATTCCATGTGTTGGAACTTTTTCCAAAATGTTTTGGTTGATCCCATGAGACATTCCAATTAGATTTTTTCAAATGATTTTTAGTTAAGTTTTCTGTGGTCTATTCTAACCTTTCTTTTGCCATCTTCAATTGTCTATTGCAAAACCGTTCTTGTTCGTCTTTCGAACAATAAACGTATAATTTGACTAAGTTATGCAAATCAAAAATTGTACTTTCTTTCGGCTTTCACCCAATCCTGTCATCTGAGTCATGCTATCACTTCTTTGCCGTTGTTTACGGAATAGGTTGATTGATGTTTTCCTTGTGACATCGACATTGTTGACAAATATTTATGAAGTAGCCTAATTTTTTGTTGTGGTTGTGTCTCTTAGCCATAAAATATTGAAGTTTTTAATACCTGAAATATTTACTTGCACCGATCTACGAAGACATAAGTCACGTTGTATCGATACACACTAGATTCTTGATCCGCGTTAGTTTTAGATACACGATATGGAAGTTTGCAGATTTAAGGAAATTATTATAATTTTTTAGATTGAGACTTGATAACAATCATCAAGATCATTATCATATTATGTTTGTTACGCTTGGCTGTGATTGTTCGACATGCTGATAAGGTGACCACGTCACCAACTGGTTTAACATCTTAATGAATAATGTATAAAAATGGGATGCTAATAATTATGAGGATTTGAATAATGCTTATAAGATCTCAATTTCCAATGATGGTGATACCCTTGACTGTTCCCCTCGCACGTGGTGTATCCTGGACTAGATACCATCAGGTATATAGACTAATAACAACAGGGTCCGAGTGCACAGCGGTATAACTGGGCTTCTTCTACGGCGGATGCGAATAGTGGCGCTGTCTATCAACTGAGAAACTTGGTTATTCTTTTGTTTGTTACGCTTCCCAAGCCATCGAAATCGATCGTTTGCTATGCCGTACAAATATGGAAATAATGAAGAGGTGACTGTGTCGCCAACTACCACTTAAATAATAGTAAAATGTCGATTATGTTCCTTTTTTTCTTTTTGTTTTGATTGCAGTGGAATTTGTTGTCAACCGTCTTGTCTACATATTGGTGGCTAAGTAATTTGATCAATATGTTTGCCGTTGCTTTTATTTACGCCTGCTATGCATTCGAATATCGATGGCGCCAGGTTTCGAGTAAGTGGTTCGATGGGTAGCAAATCCACGTCTCTTTATTGATTCCAAGTTTGCATAGAATTCCGAATTCTCATGCGAAGAGGTTGATGGATGCCAATTAAACTTTGGTGGGGGGGGGGAGATCAATGATGTTTCTTGGCTAAAAGATCACTTTCTTGCGATGACGCCAGTGTTCACAGGAATTGACGAGGCGATCTTCTTCCGGGAAATTGGTGGTTAATGCCGGTTGACGGATATAGTAAATGGATAATTCGAGATGCTAGCGTCCATTTACTTTGCTGGAGTCTAATGAAGTTCCAGTTATACCATTATGCACTTGGAGTCTACTGTTATTGGTCTAGATGCCTGTGGACACTCAGTCCAGGATGCACCACATGGATGAGGAATTTAAGGCTTTATAAGGTCTTATTCAAATCATCAGGATCATTACATGAATTGATGTCATTTTTACCATTTGAATTGGGCTTGTTTAGTTTACTTTTGAACAGTGGCTCAGTGTCCAGAGCTCTGGTTTTTTGACGGATGAGTTTGGACAATTGTTGTTGCTTGAATGTTTAATGGGATGCTAATGATTCTGAGGACTAGGATGGTAATAATCTTAAGGATTTGACTAATGCTTATCAAGTCTTGATTTCCAATAATCGCGGTATTCTATCAGCCAAGAAACTTCGTTATTCTTCTACGTTTTTTTACGCATATCAAGCCATTGAAATCGCTTGTTTAATATGCCGTACAAATACAAAATAATGAAGAGGTGACTATGTCATCAACCACAATGAAATGAAATGAATTAAACAGAAACGCATTGGTTAGCAAATGGTTATTTATAAAAGCCAAATGAAGACTCTGATTTCGTACCGATGGTTGAAATGAATTGTTTGGCCGCACAGTTTGAATTCTTATGCTCTACTGCCCAATGTAGCCAACATATCCGATTTAGAAATCCTGTTGGATGAAACCGTTATAAGGTTCTCGTTTTTTACTTTTTGAATTATTCATTTTAATTTTACACTAAGTATCGGTTTTTATTTTGTTCCTCCATCCAAATAGAAACAACATTTGAAGGTTTTCTCGAACAAATGGTCCAAAACTGGACTTATTTTCTAGGCTATGGCTTTCCACTGGGTGTGCTTTCCCAACTCTATCCACACTTTATTGGCTGGGGTGGTATTCTCTTGGCCGTCGGTTATCCGTGGCTGGTAATCGGAGCCATGGGCAGTCAATGGAATCCGTCACAACTCACCGGAACCACTACCATCCCTACAAAATTTGATTGGTTCATTTTGGCTGTCCTCCGTCACGTCCTCGTTATCTCAATGAGACCGGCCTTGTGGGTTTCGAATCGGATTTGCCAGTTTGGTGCGTGGGTGGTATACAATTGCTGGTTTCGATCCACTTCCTGATTGGACGGTTTTTCATCTATGGGACATGTATTGTCTACGTGTTGTCTCAATTCCAGCGTCTTTCATCTAATATTTGTATGTGTGTGTGTGTCTGTGAGGTATATGCACCTCATCGCTTATTAAATTCTTGTTTTGTATTCAATATGCATCCCATTGTGTTTGTACGGTGGGTGGCTGGTACATTTCAATCAGACTTTATATTTTGTACTTTTTTGCATGCTTTCATTTTGTGCAATCGATCATTAAGACAAATGACGAATGACAACGTTTTATTATACAAACTTGCTTTATCCTTTTTATGTGTTTGTTATAATATTTTCGGAAGGTTTCATTTGTAAAAACATTTTGGGGATATAACTGTGCTAGTAAGTATATTGGTAAAGGTTCATTCTCTTTGTCCATAATGGGGCATGTTACTGATCTCGAGGTTGCGAGTACTGCTTATGGAGTTTTAATTTCCAATAGTAATGATATTTTTAACTGTTACCTCCATGTGGCGCAATTTGCACAAGGTGCATCTAGGCATCTGGACTGACTCAGCAGAGATCGAGTGCAAAGCGATACAACTGGGCTTTCGTTTTGGTTGATATCATTGTGTGATGTTGGAATGCTAATGATTCTAATTGTTCCTGAGGATTTGAGTAATGCTTATAAAGTCTCAAATTCCAATGATGGTAATATTCCTGACTGTTCCTCCTCCACGTGGTAAATCCTAGACCAGGTTCCCATAAGCAGGGTCATGTGCATAGCGGTATAATTAGGCTTTTACTGGACTCTCGCTCAGTTAGTGGGTGCTAGCATACATTCAAGGTGCTTAAAGCATATATCAATGTATCCATATGTAACCGGTTTGTCTTGTAAATCCATCAACGCCCTATTCATCTCGTCATTTTCTTTGAACACTGCCGTCGTCACAAGGAAGTGGTTTCCGAGTTAAAAAACTTAATTTATCCCCCATACCAAGTTCAAATCGTATAAGAATTAGGGATGCTATGGGAACTTGGATTTAATGAAAAGTTGGCTCTGCTACTAGCAATCGTTATTGTGTGATATCATTGGAGACGGTCGTTTAATATGTACAAATATGGATGATTGCGTCATTAACCAATAATGAAAAATAAAGCCCAGCATTAAGTATGGGATGTTAATGATCCTGAGGATTTGAATAATGCTTATAAAGTCTCAGTTTCCAATAATGATGATATACCTGACTGTTCCTTGTCCACGTGGTGCATTCTGGACTAGGTGCTTATAGGCATTTAGACTAATAACAGCGATATTACTTGGTATAAGAATATACCCAGGATATATATATGTGACGCATGCCTTATACCATGCGTAATCATTGGGATAAGGTAGATAACCCTGACAAAAAATCAGGCGGCCTGGTCAATCTTTCCAAACAGTGGTGCTTTCAAAAGGATATCGTTGCGTTGTTACCTTGGATAAAATTACGTCGATTACTTTTTGCAATAGTGTACGACAAGTAAACGTTTCGGCGGTTTCTCGTTGGCGGAGTTCAATTTTTCCTAGTTAGTTTTATGTTTTAACCGTCTTGTGTCAATAAAAGCTGGAAACTAGAATTGATTAGCCAACTTTTACAATAATGTATACGTATTTGATTATAGCCGTCTATTTTTGTAAATAATAAAGAAAAAATGGTAATATTTGTGATTTACGTAATAAACATATGATTTTCACTTGTGTCACATGATACTCGTACTTTAGAAAGCTATTTAAACAAACGGTTGTGATTTATTTATTGTGTGTGTGTTTAAACAGTATGTATATGTTTGTGCACAATTTATTCAAGTCTGAATTTAATTGTGATGAAATTTAAAAATCAATATTTATTTTGACATTTTTGTAATAGTTTGACTTGCGTCCACCTGGTTTTATTTTTTTTAAATAAATTTGTTTACTTATAAGTAGTTTAGTACTTAAAAAACATTTTGATTAAAATGTGATTAAATGACATTAACAATGGATTGGGTTGCTTGCACTTTTTCATAGCTTAGAGGACAAAAGAATGAATTAGTTTGAAATGTAAAACTATGCAATTTTTAATAAATTAAGCGTTGGTTTGTATTACTGTTGTTCGAATTTAATAGAAGCACAAATTTTTATATGTTAAACCTTTTGTAAATTTAAATTGGTATGTCCTGGACTAGATGTACCTAAGCTGTATAACTGGGTTTCTTCTTTGACTGATGGGTGCAAACATACACCTGGAGTACTTGAAAGGCATCTTAAGGTATATGTATACCATATGTATCTACATCAATCGTTGAATTTGGTGTACAAATATGAAAATAATATAAAGGTGGCTGTCACTAATACAATGAATGATAACGATACAAAATGTGAAATGCATTTTTGTTATCCCTTTCGTGTTGTTGAGTCGAATAGTGAGTTGGTGAGTTTGACAGTCAGAAGTGAAACATGCAGTTCACCTATTATGAGACCTTTACTGTTTTAGCATGTAATGTTTAAAAGGAAACCACTAATTAATCATTTTTGCAATTGAAATTAAGTGTATATTAACAAAACACATTAATATTATCATTGTGGGATGCTAATAGTGCTGAGGATTTTAGTAATGCTTATAAAGTCTCAATTTCTAATATTATTCCTGACTGTTCTTTGCTCCACGTGTGCTTCCTGGACCAGGTGTCAACAGACATTTAGACTAATGACAAGAGGGACCGAGTGCACAATGGTATCACTGGGTTTCCGCTTCGGCGAGTGGGTGCAAGTACACACCCAGGATACTTACACGATGTCTTAAGATATATGCCATATGTGCTAGGGGAGATAACACTGACAAAAAAATCTGGCGTTCTCGTCAATTTTTGCGAACAGTGGCGACGTCACAAGGATGCCATCTACCAGCCAGGAAACTTTGTTATTTTTCTACGTTTGTTACGCTTATCAAACCACCGAAATCGATCGTGGGCTATGCCGTACAATAGGTGACGGTATCACAAACCACGATTGTGCACACAAAGTATACTTTTTTATGCGGTTTTTATGATTTTTACATTCCAACTACATATATCTGCTTGCACAACACTCATCTGGAATTAAAAACTCCTACTAACTTTACTTTATGTGTTAATAATTTACAATGAAAAAACGTCTCTCAACTTTCACATTTATCGGTATCCGCTTTAATACTCAACTGTGTGCATGCTTAAATTTGAAAATTTTTAAAACACTTTGATTGTGTCACATGTGGCGGTTTGAACAAGTTTGTGATTCGATTGTCGTTTTACGCCATTTATTTATCGTTTTGTATTATCAATGTCATCGACCCCGTTGAAAATTACAATTTTGTCGCCATGTGAGAACTTGTACGCTTATTTCATTATTATCATCATCAGCGTAAAATTACCGAAAGGCCTGTAAATAATCAATTTTTAAAGTGTGCCTTAATAGACGACACTTGTTGTAGTCAATTACATACTAAATTATAGCTCTATCTAGTAATGTTGCAGGTCGTTTGAACGGGAATATTTATTATTATTATTATTATTATTATTATTATTATTAGTAGTAGTAGTAGTAGTAGTAGTAGTAGTAGTAGTAGTAGTAGTAGTAGTAGTAGTAGTAGTAGTAGTAGTAGTAGTAGTAGTAGTAGTAGTAGTAGTAGTAGTAGTAGTAGTAGTAGTAGTAGTACTATTATGGTTATTGGCTTAGTAGTAGTAGTAGTAGTAGTAGTAGTAGTAGTAGTAGTAGTAGTAGTAGTAGTAGTAGTAGTAGTAGTAGTAGTAGTAGTAGTAGTAAAATAAGATTAAACTGCATAGTCTAATACACTAAAAGATTAACGTATTTTCAAAAATCATTTGCATTATGAAATGAGTGAAGGGGCATAATTTTATTTTGCAAACGTACTATAGCTAATAGTATAGTAATATATGACCTAGGTATCCCACTTTTTTGATAATATTGGTATAATTTAAACCAATAGAAATGATTTACCAGTTTATTCCAAAAAATGCGTAGGAGTGAATAACACATGTGTGAGCATGAGTAATAAAACAATAACCTGGATGTAGGACAATAAATGATAATAAATGGAATGGATAGATTAAGGACAACAGTAGTTGGATTGACAAAAATAAATTTATACAGATTTATGTAAAGGTCACTTTTAACTTTGTTGGGATTGGATAGTAATCGTGTTAAATACGGCAGATGTGAGTTGAAGTACACGTTTGTTCTGCACTTGGTATGGATACATAAACTTCTCATCTTTTCCGTTTGATGTCAGTACAAATTATTCGTCGGCCTTCTTTTTTATATTCAGTAGTGGTTGGACATATGCCAAGGGTAGGACATGGTCACTTTACTTTTGACGTCTTGTTTAAGAGATACGTCGTCAATTGTGTATTTGGTGAGTTACAAATGTGTAAACATTTAATTAACTATTAATCGGATATTAAATCTTGACTTTATCCTTCAAAATCAAATATATGGTTTGTTGACATTGATATCTACAAGAAGTCAGATTAACTAGTGATCAATTCGTTATAACTGTAATGACAATAGACGACGAAATCGGATTGAACATTAACGCACTAATGTATTATTCGGTATTCAGCAAGTCTTGCTTATTTTACACACATATCGAACTCTTATTAATGCATACCTTAGATAATATTTTAGCATTGTTTAGAAACACTATTTACATCAGTGATTTATGTTAATAATCACTTCTTATTTTAGCAATAAACTTCAATAACACTATTTATTAAAACTTTAAAAGCACAAAATTTGTTTAAATATATATATATATATATTTATATATATATATACATATAATACTTGGAATGGGAGAATATTAACGTACTGATATAATCGTGTAAAATGCGATATTCCATAACATGAATGATCCACAAGTAATGCGTTATTTTCCAACCGTTTAATAAAAGCCAAAAAAATAAGTAACTTGAAAAAGTGGAAAATGGAGATGTACAAAGGTCAGAATTTTTTATTAAGTTTGTGTTATTTAAATAGGTAAACATGTAGTAAATGTTGAGACGCGTTAAATCAAAAGCATCTGACGGGGTTTTGTTGAATTGAGGATGGAGGACTTGATTGGTTGTACATTTTCAAAGATATGGCTCAAAATCGATTATATTAGGGTAAATATTTTTATCACTTAAATTGAGTTTGTTATTTATTGCTTGTCATATTATTAACATTACACCATTTTGTTTTGTTGTATATTTCTAATTCGATTTGTATTTTTATCGTTTGTTTATAAAACGCAACATTGTTACGTGATCTTATAATGTGTTCGGTTGAAAGTGATGATAATTTACAAAATACTCCATTCTGATCGGTCAATGAATGAATTAAAAAGCGTTGACCAATCAAATTCAAAGACCTTGATTATAGTCACATTCCCTGCTGATCACAAGGTCTTTGTATCGAGTTATTGGGAGACCGGCACGAATTCTAATTTAACGATTATTTGCTTTTTTCTGTCAAGGTAAACTATGAATTATGTGTTTTTTCTTGTGCACAAGTAGTTTAAATATGGCCAAATAGAACGGTTTTGTAAAATAAACGTTTTTCAACAAATCAACTACAACTTATATCAAAGAAAACGATGTTGGTTGGAGAAATGTTTAAAATGATTGTAAATTAAGCAGAGCTGTAATGGGATTGCTATTCATATTATTATTATTATTATTACTATTATTATTATTATTACTATAATAGTAATAGTACCAATTCTTATTATGTAATAGTAATGTAATGAAATAATAATTATGTGGTATTAAGAATACTAATATCATAATAATCTAATGTACTAGTAAAAATGTGATAATGTAATAACAGTAATAATAATAATAGTAGTGATATAATATTAATAATAAAATAATAATGATTACGTTCTAAATTACAGGATTACACAATAGTGAAAATAAACAAATTTTATGGTTTTTTAAGAAACTAATTGAAAGTTGCACAATTTTATACAAATAGTACAACGAAGTTTAAAAATACGATTAAAATTTTATAAAATTATTGATTAAATTACATTTTCTTGAAAAATCAGTTTTTCGAAGAAACTTTGGAAAAAGGTTTCAGTTTCAAGTCTTATTATCGGATGTTCAGTTTTTAGTGACAAAATAAAAGAATGGAACTATTATATAGATCATAAAAGTTTAAATTGTTGAATGATACTGTGTAAAAATACTTTTTGACTATAGAGAGACTTGTAAAGCCCAAAACGTAAAACCGAACACTGCTAAGCAAATGAGTGGATTTAGTGGTAAGAGATTTTTGTGAGAAAACTCCAGAATTAAAAACATTGGCCGGGTTTTTTGGGTTTTTACAACCTAACTGTATGGCATAATTGGATTAGTTTAACCAACATGTTGTTAACAATCCTAAATAAAAAAGGTTAATTATTATTACTATTTTCATCATCATCGGGGATAAACAACCCCACCGGCTATTATCGCCCAGGATAGTCCAAATTACAAAATGCCTGTAAAATGTTATGATTCAGCAGCAACACAATTTTGCGCAACCAGTGTAGACAGTGAGCGTACATTCTATGAGCCAACATTAAGTAGATATTTTGGTTTTAATGGGCAAATCGTAGATTTAATACCTGGTGCATTATTGCGAGTTATATTCACAGACCAGGCAGCAGCCTCGCTAGTTACATTCTACCTTGTTTGAGTTCTGAGAATGATGTTTTTTTGAATTTGGTTATCAGTATCTGCCCTGTTGACCACAGCCTTTAATTGATATTTATAAGAGTTTTGACTGCGAGTATATAGATCAGTTAACCGCGGCCAGTTGTCCTGGCGAGAAGACGAACAATTTTTAAACCATCTTTTCTATGCTCCTCTCCGGGTGGAGCAAGCAGTGCTGTCCCGAAATAGGGCTGCTTGGTAAAAATACTCAGGGTGACACCCATAACCGTTGTCGCCTTCTTGTCAATACGATAACGACCTTAACGCCTAAGTATCCGTTTGGTCCACGGCTGTTTATTTGGTACAGCCTTATTCACAGTTAACCTTTATTGCTAAAATCGTTCCATTATCCACCACCTGTGGACGCTTTAAGTAGGAGTCGGTCTCCCCCCTTATTACTATTTTAGTGGGCCGGTGGTGGGATTCGAACCCATATCCACCAGGTCCAAGTTGAGCGCTAGACCAATAATAAAAAAATAATTGCCAACCGTAATTATTTCGACTTGCTGTTATGTTTTGTAATGTCAATATAATAATTTTTCTAAACTATTCCTTGACCACCCCCCACCCCCCCACCCCCAATATTTTACTACGATTAAATTGCGTTTTTTACCAACTGAACTTTGGTAACAGTTACACTTCATTATTTTGACACTTCGAGCTACAAAAATTGCCATTAGATTCGTTGTCAGTAAATAAATATGACTAATGACATTATTTTTAAACCAAATCGATAGAGTTTAATTTAATTATTAAGTGAATTTTATGTCTGAAGCTGCTTTTTTGCATTTATTTTGAAACTCAAAAATAAATAATTCGATATGAATAATAAATTAAAAAGTTTATAAACAGCAACGGCATTTTTAAATTTGATAATTTCTTAACATTTATTTGTTGTATCACGTGATAACTGTGCACTTTGATGAAAATTGTTTATTTAAACAAAACTGTTAATTTTTTCAGTAATTATAACCTAGTTCTATCTCAGTCGAAATGAAGATGCTTTGATAGTTGTTGGGATTGTACAATTTAGACAGAATAGAAAATGACACTATTAGAAAAAAGCTGTGAGTCAATGAAGCTCGAAAATAGGTTTGGGTGGTACAGTCATTTTGTATGTAGAGAAGAAAACGACGTGACAAGGCGAATAATGACATTGGAAGCAGAAAGAAAAAATGTTGAAATCGACTAAACAGAAGCAGATAATGGAGGAAAAAGAGCTGACAAAGATTGACGCTACCAACAGAACCAAATGCTGACCAGAAACAGCAACTCCTCATAAAAGAGGGAGAAGTTGTAAAAGTAGAACCATCAGTCTAGTTTTAATTACGTGAAACAATATTGTATGTTTGCAGGAATGTAACATAAAATTTGGACGGACATTGTAGCACGCGAACTCAGTCGTTTTATTTATGCCAAGCCCCCCTTCGTCCAAATGAATTACTTAATTGGGCGTCCATCTGTTTACCCTATGCAACCAACAGAGGTCATTGGAGGGGTTTAACTTGGAATGTAATTAACATTTAATGTTAGTACACCTCAAGTGTCGTTCATTAAGTGCACATTGTAAAAGTTGATGTTTTTGTAGACGTTTTGGTATTTGAATTACCCTGTCTGATAATAACCGGTGGGGGCGTTTATCCCCGATGATAATAATGATATACAGTAAAATCGAACAGAAATGATTCAACTAATAATAACTTACATTTCGATTTTTTTCTAGTAATAAAATGTTATCAACATTATCACCTCGAACATATTATTTTGTAAACACTTCTTCACTATTGTTACTGCTTTTGCACATTGAACACAGATAGGTAAGTATTTTACGGTTGGGTGGTCTTGCACACAACGAAGTAGCTAATCGAATGAACAAAGCTTCAAATATTGCGGTAGGCTGTCAAAATAAAATACAATATGAATGATGAGCTATTTGAACATTATGTAATCAATTATATTAGGCATATCTACATTTTACTAAAACATACCATTGATATTAATTCAGTACTGACGATTAAAAAAAACGAAATTATTGTCAACCAACGTAATCATTATATTCTAACTTTGACCAAAAACCGATAATTTAAACACGTTTTTTCGAAAAACATAAAAATCTATATAATTCGTATATAAAAAAAATAAGTAGTGAAAATTACACACACATTTAATATTTTAGATAGTATTCATTTTTTCGACAATTTTGTGTACATGTTTATGTTAAAGGATATCCAATTTATCGATTTCA
This sequence comes from Cardicola forsteri, assembly GCA_025895645.1. Taxonomy (NCBI): domain Eukaryota; kingdom Metazoa; phylum Platyhelminthes; class Trematoda; order Strigeidida; family Aporocotylidae; genus Cardicola; species Cardicola forsteri. Next base: position 43,902 of record JAKXYG010001435.1, on the reverse strand, counting down.
GCTTGTAAAATTTCATTTTTTTAATTACATAATAAATTAGATGACAAAAACAATGACTTACTAAGTCATCCATATTGTTTGAGATAATTTGAAAAAAATACCTATTAGTTTAAATTTGAACAAAAATGGAAAAATTTTAATTGTGTTGCGTTCCTACTCTACTATATCAACTATGGTGATGAGCCCTGATTTAATTATCCTAAATGTACAGTTGATGATAAATGATTTTTGCGCAAAGCTGATTAGAGTGGTTTCTGCAGTACAGCGCTCGACTCGACCCTAGATGGGCATGAGTTCGATCCCCACCACCGGCCCACTGAATGCGGGTACACGTTCGGCTTTGCTATAATGTCTACTGCTGAAATATATGTTTCCCGTAAACCATTTAAAGTTGTATATATATATATATATATATATATATATAGAAAACATTAAATCTGGAATAAACAACATTTAAATAACCAGTGAATAATAAATGCCGCTAGAATTGAGATTGAATGGATGTGGTCATGACTACCAATACCAGCACCGAATTAGGAATATTTTCCAATCGTATGCTAAATGTTTCCTTTCTCCAAAACGTTTTCTTTCAAATCTTTGAACATTTAAAACTGAATAAAATTATTATTGATTTATAAAAAAACCCGGAGTAATTTTTCAATTAAAATATATTTTGTATAATAGATCTTTTGCTTAAAATGTTTTGACCAAATTATTTGTTTCCCTACATTTATTTTGCAAGGCAATTAGATTGATAAAGTTAGGTGTTTTTTCATGTTATAATTTAACCGTGCATTGTCCACTTTTGATTTCATTTCTTATTTTGTTTTTTCTGCTTCAATAATTTGATACACAATATGTTTACTAAGTAGTATTCAAACTCTTATATCCCACTAAGTTTTTAATCGAGTGCTCAACCTGCTAAAAGATGTTTTTTGTAAAATATTCAAAGTAATAAACACTATATATATATATATATATATATATATAACTCCGCCTAGTTTGGATTAGAAATGATTCAATCTAGCCAGTTCCAAGCCTGGATAAAGGAGGAGGGTTTGAGCGCAAGGTTAGCAACCTGGCCTTTGTAAAAATTTATACTGCTGCGGAAACAATGAAAAATGACGTCATTCCGGCAAACAACAACGTTTCTAGATGGCAAAGTTACCAGATGACAAGGTTGAGTGAAAGCCGAAAGAAAGCGCAATCTTCGATTTGCAGAATATTTAATGCCAATGAGACTTTGTTATTGTTGTTGTTTTGCTGTAATTGTTGTCTTATTGCCCCATGCTTATTCTTAAAGCAAAAGGGTTTTGTAATATAATAATAATATATATATAATGTTACAAAACCTATCTACTTTAAAATACACATAAAGTAATAAGATAACATTAAAAGCAAAAAGAAATACAAAGTTTCATAATTGAAAAAGGATATGTGGGGCAGCAAAATAATTCCGTGTTCAAACATTTTGCCAAAATGTTTGTTTGATCTCATGAGACATTTATTTTATATAAATTTCCTCACATGATTCTTGGGCGATTCTTGTCCAAGTTTTCTGTAGCCTATCTCAACCTTTCTTCTGCCATCATCAATTGTCCATTCCAAAACCATTCTTGTTGGTCTTTCAAGCGGTAAACGTAAAATTTGATCAAATAAATATATTTCGTCTAATTGTAATAAAACTCCGCCTAGTTTGATCAGAAATGATTCAATCTAGCCAGTCCCAAGCCTGGATAAAGGAGGAGGGTTTGAGCGCAAGGTTACCAACCTGGCCTCTGTAAAAGGTTTATACTGCTACGGAAACAATTAAGAGGACGCCATTCCGGCAAACAACGGCAAAGAACTGATCTCACGTACCTGGATGACAAAGTTACACAAATGACGGGGTTGACTGAAAGCCGAAAGGAAGCTCAATCTTCGATTTGCAGAATCTTCAATGTCAACGAGACTTTGTTGTTCCTGCTGTTTTGTTGTAATTGTTGTCTTATTGACCCATGCTTATTTTTAGAGCAAAAGGGTTTTATATAATAACATAATAATATAATTGTAATGATGTCATATAGTGGATAAGACTCAGTTTTTCGTAATCTCATGGAAGGACATGACTATATTGATTTAAGTTTATGAAAGACTTTCGTTACTTTTCCATGTCTTTACCGTCGTTTGCCGTTAAAAGGATGGGAATTTTAATGAACTCACAAACGGTTGTTCAAAGTCAAAGATAAGCACGAATAATAATATTAAAAATAAAAACATCGTTTCTAGAAAAGTGTAACCCAAACTTAAACTGAATCGTTGTAATTCAATGAAGAAAAGGCAGTAGTATTCTTTTTTACAAACGCTACAATTACATCATCAAATAAAAAAACGGTTTAATATTGATATTGACGGTTTTAGTTAATCACTACAAACTAACAGTCAATACGTAATCAAAGCGTGCACAAACCTTTCTATTTACTGTCAATAAACAACACGTTCTTATTATAAAAGGTTTAAAAAACACGTGTGTATGTGTGTTGATTGTGAATTTAAAAAAAATGATCCTGACAGTAGTTTTTAAACGTTACAAATCATCAGCATTCGACTTGGACCTAGGTTCGAATCCCATTACCAACCCACTAAATACGAGTCCACGTTCGGCTTTGCTAAAATGTCAGCTACTGGAAGATATTTTTCGTAAAACATTCAAAGTAATAAACATCAAAATAAAGCATTGTCAAATGTATTTGTGCAATTACATTGCAAACACTGAAATTATAAAAAGATTTCATTGTCGCTTATTAAAATGACATTGTCAAAATTAAAGTAATGGAGTTGTTATGTCAGATTCTGACTGTTTACTGACTAAAAAAACGGATGGCAATTAATAAGTGAAAATGGTAAAAGATTACAGAAGGCCTGGCTATAATTATTTGGGACAATCCAGTTAAAATAATTGTCAAGTCGAATTAAACAACCAGGTTTGGTACGCAGTTTAAAAATATGTTGTTGTCCAAATGTTCTTCAGACCAATTGTAATTGCAACTGCATTAATTTGGACCCAATTACGCAGTTAGCAATGTTTCCAATTTAAAAACTGTATAATTGTTAAGTTGTTTTTAACCTAAATGCTGTACTTACATTTTAAACTATAATTTAAAGATTACAGTTTTAAAAGCTAACTACTTCCTACCTTAACGACTACTGCTAATAATAATGACAATATTAGTAGGGCAAATATTTATAGATTTAAATATATTTTCCAGTATTATTTTTACAATTTTCTTAAATGATTTTATTATTTATTTCAAAACCCTTTGTGCTCTGAAGGACATGGTGCAACAACACTGTTCCATATGATTTTCGCCTTTAAAAATTGTAATTAAAATTCTATTCTGTCATCGTAATCACGATTTTACTTCTTCGCTTTCGTCTAATAAACTGGCGTCCTCTTATCGTTTCTGTAACAATACACCTTTTTACAGAAGTCACTAAAATCTCAAACCCTCCTTCTTTCTCAATCGGACTTGAGACCGGTTAGGGTAGAATCAAATGTTTCTACTAGAAATGTTTAACAATAAGTAGACGATTTATCCAATAAACGTCTACCCGACACCCTCGTTGAAGAACAAACAGTTTTAAAATAAAATAAGTTTGATGTCTTTAATTCTTTAGATAATCTATTTGACAATTACCAACAAATGTTATTTTAAAATGTTCTTACAAATTGGACAACTATTAAAGTTACAGTGTAAACTTTATTGTTTTGTCAGTTTTAAGTAGTTTTGTAGATAGTGTAGTTGCTAGAAAAACTTTTTCTGATATATATATATATATATATATATATATATAATTGTAATTTGTGGACTAAAAATGTTTTATGTGGACGTCAGTCCCTACTTAAAGCCAAATTCCTTTATTTATTTATTTATTCATATAAGCTTCAATACATCAATAGAAGCACATTCAGCATATACACGCATATATACATAACGTATTATTAGTTGCATGTACGTTTGACAGAAAATATATTTTAGTAATTAAATATTTGTCAAAACCCTGAACGCAATCACTGCATTTAATGTCGGTGATGGATCTATATTAAATCTGTATTCACCTAATCACAAGTTAAGCATCTTAGCCGTCTCCTCCATTAGGAAAATCCCCACTTGGCTACATTTCAAATTTACATAATCTGGTTTATTGGTAATCATTAGTCTACCTGCTATTGTGGTGTTTAAAGTATTTATTATTTTATAAAACTTTCTTTTAGGCTGTCCCGAGTGCTTATTAAAAAGATGCAGGAACGTATGAGTATATATTTTTAGCAATGCCAACCGTGAAAAATATTTATTATTATTATTAATATTATTTTGAACCCCTTTTGCTTTATAATAAGCATGAAATAACAGAATAACATTAAAAGCAAAAACAACATCAAAGTCCCATAATTTAACAGAACATTGAGGCAACAAAATAATTCCATATGTTCGAACATTTTGTCAAATGTTTTGTTTAATTTCACGGGACATTCGTTTTAATCAGATCTTTCCAAATGTTTCTTGGCCAAGTTTGCTGTGATCTATCTCAACCTTTCTTCTGCCATCATCAATTGTCTATTCCAATACCGTTCTTGTTGGTCATTCAAGCGGTAAACGTAGAATATGACCAATTAATTTTCTTTGTCCAACCGAAGATTCTGCAAATCGCAAATATAAATTTGTTTTGGATTTTATTCAGCTCTGTAATTTAGATTGTGTTGACATTTCTTTGCAATTGTTTACTAGGATGGTGTCCTCTTATTGTTTTTGTAACATTGTTACTTTTTTACAGAGATCAGGTTGCTAATCTTGCGCTTAAACTTTCTTCTTTATCCAGATTTAAGACTAGGTATTTTGGTTCATTTATTGTTTTCTTCTTTCTTTACAGCTTTGCCCTCTTTTATGAGAGGTCGCTGTTTCTGGTCAGCATTCTCCATTGGGTTCTGTCCGTAGGGTCAATTTTTATTAGTTCCTTTTCCTTCATATCGGCTTCCACACATTCCAACCATCTTCCCTTTGGTTGGCCCCGACATCTTTTACTTTCCACTTCCTCGTAACGTAGTTTTCTTCTCTACGTCGAATGTGGCCGTACCACCTTAACCTTTTTTTAAATTTTCTTATAAGCTTCGATGACTTTCAGTTGTCTTCTAACAACTTAATTTTCTATTCTGTCTAATTTGAATGCTCTCAACAACCATCGAAGCATTTTCATTTTTACTGAATTCAGTTTTCTCGCTTGGGCTTTCTTAATACTCCACGTTTCCAATCCGTACATCAAGGCCGGTCTCAATGCAGTCTTAAAATTTTTATCTTTTGTCCTTGCTGTTATCCTTATGACGCACAGATCCCCTGTAAGTTTCTTCCATTTATACTATCCTGGGTGTATTATATATATATATAATAAAAAAGAATAAAATTATTTAGAAATATGTACTTTGGTTTAAAAAAACAACCAGCACTGACATACAATGCGGAATATTCAACTGTTTTTTTATTGGATTATTAGTTTATTTACACTAACCACAGACATTAAAATGAACACTCTTGCTTTTCACTAGAGCTTTACACAAACCTAAGTTGCCAATACTCTAGTGAATACAGCTTTTATTTTCCTTACCAACACTCAATGTAATTGTTCATTTAGATAATGTAAACATCAACATTCAACAAACCATTTGTTTGGCTTATTTCAAAACTAACTAGATCAATACAGAAATGAAAACAACATTAATAATAATAAATTCATTTGCACCTATAATTTTATAATACTGTAACAACAATTTTCGATATTTATACAAGCACCATCTTTGATAGATTATATACCACTACTACTCCACCCCCAGTTTAAACCTACACAAGTCGTAACCAGATTATTTAAGTATGTGTCCGTCTGGCAGTTCATTTGGCAAGGCACTAACCTTGCGTTGGTCCAGTTATTATTGATTAACGACTGTTTTCCAATAAACTTTACTCTTCTAATTTTTTTCTTGGGCTGGGGGTAGGTGGATTAAACTTAGCACAAAATTGATGCACTACTTAGTCTGTGTATTCGGATAACTTGTTAATGGCTGCAGATTGGAAAGAATTTTGCAATAATTAGCAATAATTCAGATAGGGCTTTCATAAAATTCTTTTACTTTAACTGCAACCCATATTTACAAATTGATTCAAGTAGTTCCATTAATTGCAAATACAATTATACGTTTGTACACCTCTACCAAATATCATAAGTTGTATAGAATAAGAAAAACGCTATAATCAAATCCTTCATTTTGAAAATACTCAATTTAATTTTAACTTGAATTTTTTTTCAAGTCCAGTGCATTCGATGCATTCAAATATGGTCGGGGTGGACAAGCGGTACAGCTCTCAATTCGAATATGACTGGCCGTCCACTAAGTGCAAGCCTACGTTTGTAATTTCTAAATTGTCCACTGCTGACGAATGTTTCTCATAAAACATGTAAAGTAGTAAAATATAACAATAATATATGTAAATTTTTATTTACTGGGATGCAAAGTCCAGCAGGGTAGTTAAGCTGTCTGTGTCTGTCAAAATCCAATGTTCCATTAACAAATAAATGAGTTGAAATTATATTTTATTCATTAAAAAAATTTCTTTTAGTCAAACAAAAACCCGTATCTGGTCCTACCCATGCTCCCACTTGATTGCAAGTCTAGATCCTTGGCCACCTCAGTACGTATTGTTGAAACTCGTAGGCGAATTGACAGACATTCGATTCCTACTGCCGATGCTAAGTATGGCTTATCGTTTGGTTGCAGTAATTATTATAAACATTTATATTTTTCCTCTTCTTCTTCTGATTATTATATTTTACTTCTTTGCATGTTTTATGAGAAACATTTGTCAACAGCTCCATTCAGAATAATTTAGGACTCAATACATCATAATTTCTACTGTAAAGATATGTTAACGCTTAGCATTTTTTTTTCCACGTCCACTTATAGGCTATCATTTTTTTGAACGTTTGTTTCTACTGCAATGCTCGACTGGAAACGACAGTGGTTTAACGGAAAGTTGTATAATTCTTGAATCATTGACGGTGATGCTTCTTGCTCAATAAAATGTACAACGGCGGAAGCAGGTAGTGTAGGTGTGGGTGAAATTAACCCTTCAAAATGCTCAGAATAGCGCTGTCATTACCTACTTGCTTTTGGCAAAGACTAATGTCCCACAAACAAGGTACTATATGCAAAGACAATAAGCGATACTATAATCTTCTCTTTTTAAATTTCAAACAAGAGTTGAAAATTATTAATATATTCTGATTTGTTAAATATTGTAAATAATATTGGAAAAATACTGCGGCGTACTTCGTAAAAGTATACAATGATATCACAAATTTGTATATACAGACTATCAAACACGTATTAGCATCATGAATCACAAAATATCATACCAATCATTATGGTTGCTTTGTGCAAAGTCTTTTGATCGTCATATGTTAAATATGTGCAAATACGAATTTATATAGTCAAGGTCGTATGTTTGTGCGTTGTACCCTTCCATGTATCCATGTCTGAAAACAAACAAACAAACAGGCATACATTGCGGTAAAATGATTATGTAAATCGAACTAGAGTTTCGATTTACTTGAAATCACGGCAATGATTTGTGTACTTTCACGTGCTTGAATCACGTGATCTGTTTAAATTGGATTGGTCTATTTATTTTATTCATTATTTTGTGGGCAAGGCCCTAAATGAATAGATAATACACAACCTGTCGTTCATCAAAATATATTCAGTTCGTACTGATAATTTGATGGATTTGAAAACAATGATAAATACATATAAAGCGACTATATATTGCAAGGTTATCTATAACAAAAGTGAACGTCCTGTATAGGATTCAATACTTTTTTATATAGAATTTATTTAGCACAACATATGGTTCGAAGAAATTAGTTTGGGAAATGAAACCAGACTCAAACAAAAGACTATTCATTGAACGAAATAAATAAGTAGGCTGAATGCTTTTAACAGTAACAAATGAGTTTCCGAATTGCACATTTTATAGTAGTTGGAGTAGTGCTGAGAAAACAACAAGAGGACACCATCGACAAAATAAGGAGATGATGTTCTTAATGACAAGGTTTAGCAGCATCCGATTTGAAAGCAAAATTTACATTATGTGGGATTTTAGTGCCACAAATGTTGTGTACAATTACATGGAACAATTCTATTGCCCTGTGGACAGGTTATAAAACAAACAAATAATAGTGGATTTTTGAAGCATTGAATTTCCAAATAACTTACTTGGTGTCGGGTTCAGAGTGATCACAAATGCCCTGACCCCGGGTAGAGGCTAGCCATTGCACTTCGGCGGGTTGAAGCCTGCGGCGGTCCCTAATCGGGTTCGCTCGGGCGCGCAAGTTTTTGTGCCGGAGTGGTCTAGCAGTACAGCGCTCGAATTTGGACCTCAGTGGACATGGGTTCGAATCCCATCACCAGCACTAAAATGCGGGCCCACGTTCGGCTTCGCTAAAATGTCTACTGCTGAAAGATGTTTCCTGTAAAATATTCAAAGTAGCAAACATAAATAAAAAATATATAAGAAGACGTAAACTGTGAGATGAATTCATTTCATGAATTCTTGTCAGTCACAAACATATAAAATTTTGGTATATAAATATATACACACAAAAACAGTTTGTCACTACACTGAACTTAGCTTGGTTGTAATATATATCTTAAATGTCATCTGTACCTTAAAATTTTAAATGTTTGTGACTAACAAGAATTCATGAAATGAATTCATCTCACAATTTATATCTTCATTTATTTTTCTATTTTTTTTATTTATGCTACTTTGGATGTTTTATAGGAAGCCGAAGGTGGCCTTGCATTTTAGTGCGGTGATGGGATTCGAACCCATGCCCATCAAGGTCCAAATAGTGAATCTAACTGTCTACATACATCATCATGTTTTCTTAAGAAAAGCAGAATTTTGTGTCGCATTGTAAGTCCTCATTCTTTGACGATTGTTTCTTTTCAACTATTTTCTACGTTTTGTTTGTATATAACCACTTAAACTAATCAGAATTTCTAATCACTTTCAAAGAATTTTTTAAGACTGAACTACGACAAAATACCTCAGGGCACTTAGTGGTTGTTCAATATAATGCTCCAGTGCATACGTCGAAAAAGGTAACGTGCTTTTGATCATAATTTGACGTACTTTTTATTGTTCAGACTAAACATTCTTTGCATAGTAAAAAACCGAGTTTCATTCAGCTACTTTTATATCGCCCGGACCTCAATGTAATTGAAAACGTTTTTGGTTATTTTAAACGAGAAGTGAATCAGATGGCAAATTAAATCACATTCAAATAAAAAATTGTATTAAAAAATTGAATTCGACAAGGTTATATCAACAGTTTGGTTGATTCCTATCCAAAGCATTTGAAAGAAGTTATAAACAACCACGGTTGTCCGTTGAACTACTAAATTTGTAAAATTGGTGATGTCTATTTTGTATATCTGTATATATTTTACAATATAATTTATTTTTAAGCGAATTATGTAGTAGTATTTTTATCTTGTCGAAATATGTAAATTCTGGGTTTTTTGTCTAAGCGAGAACTTAGTAATGCTATTTGTAAAAAAATATTATTTTTATTGTTTTAATTATTAGTATTGCTAAAGTGGTGTTTAAGGGTTATTTTAGTAAAATGTTGGTGTGCCTAATATGCTTAAGTGATGTGAGGAAAGTCAATCAATTTTCATGTGTTAATTTTGACAGGATCCAGTTTAGTCCCTAGTTTTAAATCAAATATTAAAAAGCAAAGTCTTTCTCTGCTTTATGTGTTATAGAGTCAATTAAATAAGCGCGATATTTGTGTTATATTAGTAAATGCTGCCGGGGTGGTCTTGAGGTACAGCGCTCGAGTTTGGACCTTGGTGGGCATGGGTTCGAATCCCACCACCGGCACTAAAATGCAGGCTTCGCTAAATGTCCACTGCTGAAAGATGTTTCTCGTAAAACATTCAAAGTAATAAACATTAAAAAAATGTAATTGTGACACTTTATTTTCTTCAACGCTTTACACAAAGCGTTTTTCTCACCATTTTTGCAAAACCCAACCAAGGATCAGCATTTTGTGACGGCTACAGTGACCAATTTAAATGTATGCCCGCCTTAATGCATCTTAGTTATTTGTACCGCTACACCTTACATGATTTTAACGTTTCGAGCGTAGTGCTTGACGACTTTCAATTTCCAATTGCGACAATGTTTTGTTATTGTCCACAACTTCACATGGATGCATCCTAAACACCTCCTAACACTTTATTTAGTTTGTCTCCTTAGTAGATAATTGCAAATGTGTATCAGCTATACGCACACCATATGTAGATAAGGGGGACAAGTCTACCAAATCATCAGGCAGCATTATCAATATTTGTAATTAATGGCGCCATTACAAAAATTCCATTATTAGCTAAAAAACATTTTTTATTGCTTTCTTACATTTATTTGTTGCAAGTAGACGTAAAATTAAACTTATTAATCTGATCAAACAATAAAGTAGAAATATCACTGAGTTCCGAATAAAATATAACAACCTAACCAGTATGAATAATCAATTTGGGTTTTTTTAAGTGTAAAGTTCCTTTTTTTGTCTCACAATGAACGTGGCTATCTGTCGTAACATTACTGTTAGTCCAAAAGGCGTTTCCAATTGCTATTCAAGTTCGATTCATGTAAAAAATATATTATCGCTAAAGTAACCATAACAATATTTGGTAAAAGGCACTTAAAACTACCACACAAATTCAATATAGTTGTCTATTTTTCAATGTGCCGGACTTATAATCCGAATTAAGCTAGTTTTAAAATCACGTCCACATTGTTTATACATTTACAAATGATTGAAAACACATTTGTGCGTAAGTGAATATCTTAGTAGAAAGTACTCTTAATATATAGACTACCATTACCATTGGATAGCCCTCCAATTATTTAAAATTTGAATCAATTATTTAAGTTTGAATCACAGTATAATGCTTGAGATTTTGGCAGTATACGTTTTAAAAGAATATCATGATTCTAATGTTGACGATACTTTTTGTTATTATTGCTATAAACCCATTTCGCTTTTAAAAGCATGAAGCTGTTACTTTCACTTTGCACATCATAGACCAGGTGCACTTAAGTACCTAGTAGAACATACAATGATACAACTGGACTTCCGCCCTGCTGCATGGGTAAGAACACACACCCAAAATACTTTTTTTTAAATCTTAAGGTGTATAATATGTGTGTAGCCATTGGGCTGGGGCAGACAACCCTAAATAAAAATCAGGCGGCCTTGTCAATCTTTGCAATAAAAGTGGTGCTGCCTATTGGCCAAAAACCCTCGTTATTCTCCTACGTTTGCTAATTTTGCCAAGTCAATTGTTCGATATTTATCTGAAAACCGTATTGCTCTTAGAGACAAGGAGATTGTTCCATATGATTGTACATTAAATTCTTAGCGTTGAAGATTGAAATTCTATTCGGATTTCATGCCGAACCCCGTCATCAGAATTGTTCTGCTTTCACCTTTTTGCCGTAGTTTAATAAAATAGTGTCTTGTTGTTGTTACTTTATTAACATTATTTGACAGACGACAGGTTGCTAATCGTGTACTCAAGCCCCCTTCCATTCTACGGTAGAGTATAGAAATAATAAGTAAATGACTGCATTACCAACCACAATGAATAAATTACCAATTATGTATGTATTTGCAATGCTCCCACTACTTGTTCAAAAATATTCCATAAAAGACTGCAATTGTTAGATTTATATAATGCTTTGCGCAAGGATTATTATCCAAAAATATCACTCATTTCTATCACAAAGTTGACAGACTTTTATTCTCAAAATTAACAAAAATAATACAATAAATTCAATAAACAATTATCGACAATGCCCACTTGTCTTGGCATGTACAAATCTTCGATATTTTATATTTGCTACTTTGAATGTTTAATACGGGAAACGCGCATGCCTTTCAGCAGTTGGCATTTTAGCGAAACCGAACATGGGCGCACATTCAGTGGATCGGTGGTGGAATTCGAACCCAAGTCGAGCGCTGAACCACTAGGCCACACCGGCATATTTAGTATTTTATTTATTTATTTACATATTGCACAATCGTCTCGTTCCGAAGAGTATGAATCGACAAATGCATTTCATGTAATGGACTTTCAACTTTTTGACAATTGATAATATGCATATCGAACATTTCGTTCAAACTTGTCATTGGAATCAAGCATTCACTTATTTGTCGTAGTTTGCTGTTATTGTTTTTGTAGTAACTTGTCTTTTTTTGTAATGAAGCAACGGCAAAGGTAGACAGTTTGTTATCTTGGTGTTTTGATAAAAAGCCCCAGATAAATAATATTAGCATGTCACTAAGTTTCTAAACTCTAATTCAAGTAGAAATTATTGTGGAGGTAGATGAGATAATTTTAACTTGAATACTAAATGTGCAACTAGCGTTTTAATTGCACCCCAAGTGGTTACTTATTACAATAGACGACTGTTAACTATATCAAACGACAGATTTCATCAATTTGCCCACTTCTTTCTTCCAACCACAGCAACCCCATCAATTACGTCAATCAATTCCAATGTTGCCGAACTAATTCAATTTGACTGTACAAACACCGAAACACGAGACCAGATTCTTTTGGTTGTTTTCCATTCTCATCGGCCCGATGAGCCAAGGTCATTTTGATAACTTTCAAAAATCGATAAACTACACATTCAGTCAAACACACAACTCGCGTTTCACGGTAGATCATTTGACAATAATCTAGGCCCGAAAAAGATAAACACATTATTGGTTGGATATGTATGAAAATAAGTGCATTTTTTATTTTTAAAAAATTAATGAATTTGAAAAGAATGTTTGTCTGTTTGGTTGTTTGTGCTTGATGCAAATAACGTTTTGTTTTCATTTTCTTTCGACGAACGGACTTGTACTCAAAACAACCGACAATGAGGCCGCAATAGACGGATGAAACATGTATAATTGTAGACACACACACACACACATCAAGTACATAATCATCACAAAGCGATGCCAAAGGCTGTACGGTAATCTAGACAAGACAACCAAAAAGATAATAAATGACTTCAAATGACTGGTCCTGATGTGATGGGACATTCGATGAAAGACGTTGGTATTGGAAAATGAATGTGCAATGACATTGTCGAACAAACAAAAGGCAACTTATCATAGGCATGGGAAATATTGTTGTGTGTGACTGGAAAAATTATAACCGGAAAAGGATGAACCACATTAAAAATAGGGAATGTACACAACATACATACATACACGCACACGCACACACACTAAAACAAAATAAAATTAGCTCAAAAAAATGACCAAGTTACAAAAAAATGCATGAACAAGATATATTTTTGAAAGGCACGACAAGATCTTACAATCGATTAAAGAAGAAAGCACTTGGATGTATTTTAAAAATTAAAATAATAAAGAAGTGAATAGAAAACGAAAACAAATTATACACACACGCAAATGTAACTCTGAATACTCATGCAAACGATGATGGCGAGGTATAATTTGTTTGTGTGTCTGAAATAATGGACGAATGATTAGATGACACCGGAATTAAAAATGAGCAATTAGATTGAGTAGAACCCGTCGTTTTGCTACAACTGCTGCTGTTACTGCTGTTGGCGATTTGTAATGACGACGGTTTATTGGCTGCTATTGTATTGGGAAATCGTCGACAGGCCTTTTTCCACTTGCACTGATTGCACCACTGATCACGATGCTCGATCCCGTAAACTTTGCGACACTTGCGCACCTCGGAACGACTGGTTGTTGGAGTGCCATAATTCGGTTTGGGTTTCGAGGCATTAGTAACAAAATGATGGTCTTTGACTGATGACTTTTTTGGCGGTTTTTTGATTGGAATTGACTGCTGGTGATCGGAATAGCCAACGCAATTGGTTGAAACAGAAGTATTGGGAAATGGTATAAAAACGACTGGATCGGGATTTGTAAAAGGCACTGACGATGAAGATAGGGATAGGCAAATCGATGAGACCGGTGGTGATTGTTCACATATCTTAAATATCCAAAAAAGAAATAATGTCGTTACGAATGAACTTATTTACTATTTCTGTTTGACAACGGTACACCTTTTTTTCGGGGTGGGGCGTACTGACTTGGTCGAGCGCTGGACTTCAAATTGACACTTGTATAACATCAATAACAACCAACCTCTTAATTAGTTGCCAGTTCGTATAGAAACCCAAAAATCCATTTTTACTGTTCACGGTTTTTGGAGGCGTACAGATGTCGGTCCAACAACTTAGCCATTGTTTGCCGGACTAACGTGTGGGCGTGGTCTAGTGGTAGAGTGCTTGACTCGTGGGTTTGACCTCCACCACCACGCGCACCAAATGCGGGCCCACATTCGGCTTCGTCCACTGCCAAAAAATGTTTCCCGTCAAATAACATCAAAATCGTCTCGAACAGCATCCGTCCAAGAACGTCATGTGACCACTATTCCTTTTCTTCCAATCGAACAGGCCAAGGTTACGATTGTACGAAAAAACATGACCAAACCAGCGCGATACCAATGATGCATAAAAACATAATAACGAATCTAACTCCCCCATTTGGTGTCAAGGTGACAAAGATGGTGACTTCAATTGCCACCACACAGGCCCTTTGTTGGACTCGTTGAGAAAAGGCTTTTCCTTCAACGAAACATTCGATCAATACCAAAATCAAAATATTGTCGGTTAACAGTGCAACAACAAACGCAAAACAATTGGCTTGTCTAACAATAATGCTTTTCAATCACTTTCAAATCCGTGTCAAGCCATTGCACACTGCCTTCCTTGTACAATGCCGAGGTGGCCTAGCGGTACAGCGCTCGACTTGGACCTGGTGGATATAGGTTCGAATCTTACAACTGACCGACTAAATGCGGACCCTCGTTTGGCTTCGCTAAAATGTCCACTGCGTTTTCCGTAAAACATTTATAGGAGTAAAAATAAATAATAACATAGGTTACTCACAATATCCAAACTCACTTGTTGTGTTGGGTGCACATTTACACAAGATTTGACTACCTGTTCCAAATACGAAAAGTGATTGTCGCAACTCCCTGAAAAATCACCCCAAATCTTGGTAGTGGCATTGGATAAAGTAGGCGATCCAACCGAAGACGATGACTGTTCGACAGTCTTGGCCTCGTGACTGGCGCTGGTCAACAACGAAGCAAGCAGTTGGAAACTGATCGAATCGCGCTCGTGAGCAGCCAAACAGGGCAACAGATGACGTGCTACATTCATTAGGAAATCATTCGAGTAATAAGTTGAGTTGTCTTCAAACGGTCTGCTCGTTGTGACTTCCAACGTTGGACTGATCTGATCTGTCGATAAACAACGGATGCACGAATTCGAGGACGAGTTTGGATTCTAAGTTAATACACAATTCATTCAATGTTGTATTTTCAATATTGTAACGCTAAACTTCATTGATTTGACGTCACAGTTCATTTTAATACTCGTTAATTATATACAAGCAGTAAATATAATACAAAAATTATAACCAAAACGCATTTGATCTATATCCAAGGTAATCATGTTTAATTAATAAAAACAGCAAGTGATCACATATTTAGGTCGTACAAAATCCGCCCTCACTGGTTCATGTGGAGAAATGTAGATAACAAGGCTGCCAACATAAACAAAATGGCAGAAGTGACGTTTAATTTGAAATTGAAAATACATGACTTTAAATCCTACTAATGAAAGCTTTTATCTACGAGTGAGTTAAATGTTCACTTGCTGAAAAATGTTAATCTTGCAAACATTCAATGCGAAACAATTACCGTAAATTGTGCAAAGTGGGTACGTTGATTGTTACCCCACCACAACCAAATTACTTTGTCATTGCTAATAATCTTGAGGATATGAGTAATACTCATAGTCTCAATTTCCAATGATGGTGATATTCCTAACTGTTCCTCCTCCACTTGGTGCAAACTTATTTAATAGTTACTTGATACTTAAAAGGTATCTTAACCTATACGTATACTATATATAGCCGTTGGGCTAAGAATAATAAACCTAATAAAAAATCAGGCGGCCTCGTCAATATTTGCGAACAATGACGACGTCACAAGGATGCTGTCTACCAGCCAAGAAACTTCGCTTGTGAAGCTTATCAAGCCGTCGAAGTCGATCGTTTTATATGCCGTATAAATATGGAAAATAATGAAGAGATGATCACGTCACTAACTAAATTAAAAATATACAAAAGGATTTCAATTAATTTGCAATTCGACTTACGTACGAGTGCGATAAACCTGATGTAATAAGACACTGATGATGTGATGCTAATTCGCACTGACCGGAAAAGTTGGTTTCGACCGATGATTTTGAGATTGTATGATCATACAGATTGTTGGACACAATATCACCGCGATAAGAATGTCCATAATTTATTTCGGCAAAATTATGAAGGCGACTCAACAACCGGACGTCACAATTACTGTCAAAAGCCGAGCAAGAAATACCGCTTCTATCCACTGCCGGAGTAGCAGTCACCGCAGGCTGATAATAATTTTCAAGTTCTGTGACTCTATCTAAAGGTGAATTTTAAAGTATCAAGTGCATAAAAGTACTTCTGTTTTGATAGAAGCAATCATACATCCAAGGTAATTCAAATTGGAATTAAATCAAAAAGTTTTGTCAAGTTTTGTAATAGTGGTCTATTTTTTAAATAGCCTTTGAGTATAGGAAATTAATTGTGGCAAATGTTATTGATTGAAAAAGTCACAATCATTCAGTATAAATAAATCGATGTATTCTTAAACAGGACCTCCAAATGGGTATGTTAAGTCGATATTATGATTGTATAAAACCAATTACGCCATTAATTGTCCGTACATATATGGAGCATTACTGTAAAATCGTCAAAGTTAAAATGCTTAAAAAACCGAATTCATACACCAGCTTGGTCAAGAAGCGGAGCTCTTACAGATAAGCTAGTTAACGACAAATACCCCCACAGTGCATGAACAGATTTCCGTCAAAATTGAATTAAATTTTTACTATTTTAAATATTTTACGTTAAACGCATCTTTCAACAATTGACGTTTTAGCGAAGTCGAACATGGGCCCGCATTTGGTGGGCCGGTGATAGGAATCGAATCTACGTCAACCCAGATTCGAGTCGAGCTCCGTATTGCTAGAGCACCGTGCCACAATCAGTGCAGTATAATAATGAGCATTTTTAATATTGCATTAAACACGTCAATATATTTTATCAAGACATTTTTTAACTAATACTTTATCCGTATAAATAAATAAAATTTGTAACGAAGAAATTGTTCCACCAACATTGTCAAAAAAGTCTAATTTGGACAAAACTTTTTTGAAAAAAAAATAATAATAACCAAGTTGTTTCACTTGAAAATAAATCGTGATTTAATATATGTATACATACAAAAACGATATATTTTCCATACTTTAGGCAATATTAATTGTTTTCCATAATCTCATTCAAGCGTCAAGGTTTAGAGTCCATTTGATAATTAACCTGTTGTGGAATTTGATTTTGCGATACATTAATGTTTAAGACAATTCTAAAAACATTAAAATTACGTTATCAATTTGATTAATGGTAATAAAGTTTCAATTTCCGATACACATTCATTCATTTTGGTTGGTAACGTGGTCACCTCTTCATTATTTCCCATATTTATACGACATGTAGAACGATCGATTTCGATGGCTTGATAAGCGTAGACAAACGTGGAAGAATAACAAAGTTTCTTGGCTGGTAGACGGCATCCTTGTGACGTCGCCACTGTTCGCAAAGATTGACGAGGCCGCCTGACTGTTGTCAGGGTTATCCCCCTTAGCCCAAGGTCTACATATAGTATACGTATACCTTTAGATAGCTTTTAAGTATCCTGGGTGTATGTTCGCACCCACCCGCCGTAGCGGAAGCCCAGTTATACCGCTGTGCACTCGGACCCTGCTGTTATTACTCTAGATGCCTAGGGGCACCTAGTCCAGAATGCACCACGTGGAAGACGAACAGTCAGGAATATCACCATCATTGGAAATTGAGACTTTATAAGCATTACTCAAATCCTCAGGATCATTAGCATCCCACTGAGGTACAAAATAACTCACCTTTTGTTTTAGCCAGCCATTCAATCCACGTTATAATTCCTTCGACCGTCGAAATTGTAGTATTGACGGAGGCTTGACGACCCAATTCCGAATCTAACAATTGACAATAATGATTATTATAAAGATTATCATCGTTACGTGAAAAAGAAGCATCTTGATTCCAGTTAATGTTATTGTCTTTTAACGTATCGAAAATTTGTTTCTTTATCGCGAAGTCGTCATCAACTCGACCACCACAACAACCATCGTCATCAGCATCGTCATCATCATCATCATCATCATCACCATAATGGAAATCGCGAAATTGGTTGACTGTTGTTGAGGTTTGTGGACAATACAAAGTCGATTCAAAATAGGTGTGACCAGGTGGCTTGAGACTGTCAGCCGAATGAACTTCGGTCAGATCGGGTGCATCCAAATTGGGCGAAAAACAAATAGAAGCAGTCGAATTCGAAGAGAGAAGGCCAGTGGACAGCAGCGTACTTGGATCGCCTCCGCTAGTCGAACATTCACTTAAGGAATTTCTGCGATTGACAAACAAAGGGGAGGTTTTTTAGGCTATGTAGTAATATGTTGAAGTAGGAATTGAATTGAGATAACTTAGTCTAAAGCTTAAGAATCTTATCACAAATGCATGCCAACGTTTCCAAAAATAGTGGTAAAAATGTTTAATTTCATCATTATCACCGTCATCAGCAACAACAATAACAACAACAAACGTTGGTAGCAGAACCACCTCTCTATTAGTTCCAAGTTCGCATAGCATCCCGAATTCCTATACGAAAAGACTGTCGGATGCGAATTGAATGGGGGTAGATAAATGTAAATTCTTGACTAAAAGACCGCATCCTTGCAACGATGTCAATATTCACAGGAATTTAGGAAGCGACATTCTTTGGGATAAATGGGGCTTGACGCCGGTTGAAGGATCAACAAGCCTAACCGGTTACATGTGGTAAATATACCTTTTATGGTAGCACCGAGCGGGAGTAAATGGAAAGCCCAGTTATGCAGCTGTGCACTTTGTCCCTGCTGTTATTAATCTAGATGTCTATGAGAACCTAGTCCATGATGCACCACATAGAGAACGAACAGTCAGGAATATTATCATCGTTGAAAATTGAAACTTTATAAGCATTACTCAAATCCTCAGAATCATTAGCATTCCAAAAATAATTAATTTGAAAATAAATTTTAAGTTAATAATTTAACTTATACATATTGCAAAAGTATCCAGTTTATAAATATATATAAAAAAGTAATAATAATTTTTTTATTTTAAAATTTTTAACTACTTTGAATGCTTTACGGGAAACATCTTTCAGTAGTGGACAACTTAGCAAAGCCGAACGTGGGCCTACATTTACTGTTAGTGGTGGGATTCGAACCCATGTCCACCAGGTCCAAGTCAAGCGCTGTACCGCTAGAAAACCGAGCAATGAATAAATTCTTATCTCATTAATAAATGTGTCATGTTTAAAACTAACATCCAATTATATAAAACATTTAAAAACGTCTCAACTTATATAAACAATTAAAAAGTTACAAAAATTACTTCGAAAAAAAAACAACTGTAAAAATTAATTATTGCACAACATTTTTAAAATAAACAAAATTTAAAATCCAGAAACCTATAATCGGATATAACATTGAAAAAGTAAAACTAAGATGATATATCTTAGTATCCAAAAACAAAAATAATCAAACATTTAATAAATATATACATTCCGCATAAACTCACTCTATATCATGATATTACTAACACCAAATATTTTTAAATGCTCATATTTTGATGTAGTCCTTGGTCTTAACATTGGTTGTTCTGAATTAACACTTACGCGTTGTGCATGCTAGATTATAATAAAGCTGGGACAAATATTGAGTGCACAGCGGTATATATATATATATATATATATATATATATATATATATATGTATATATATATAATACTTTGAATATTTTGTGGGAAACATCTTAGCGAAGCCGAACGTGGGCCCGTTTATATTGCTGGTGGTGGGATTCGAACCCAGGTCCAAGTCGAGCGCTGTGCCTCTAAGCTATCACAGTATATTGAAGCTACCACTTTTATAAATGTGTACAAAAATACAGCCAAGTTACTTAAAAATATATAAAACCATACCAATACTATATGCAATTATTTCCCTAAAACAATATACTCTAAAAAGATTAACCCCAATAATTTTTGCAAAAATCACAAAATTGCCGTCTTCTATCCAAGAAACTTAATATTATCTTGTATAATGCATTAATATCTTCGCATGTAAAACAATAGAAAGCTTAATAGACATGAAAATAATAGAGGGTGATTATAAATGCAACCTACCTTGTTGGCAAATCAATAAACAACGGTGAAGATAAGAACGAGTTGGCAATAGAAATATCACGCGATATAGGAAAATTTTCAAATTCTGACGAATAATGCAAAGTGTCTTTGGATTCGCGTACTTCCTGTCCATCACTATCTTCATCAGCATCCCACTCATCTTCCGTCGGAGGCGTAAGCGTTGATTGAGCAAAGGTCCCACCAGGCAAAATGTCTTCAATGCCACGGGTCACCAAACGACCCGATCCGCCTTCATTTGGTCGAATAGTAAACATATTAAGTTCGGGCATAGAATGAACTAGTTGTCCATAACACACAGTACCTCCATACCGAATCCACACATATGTGCCGGGTTCGGGAGCAGATAACCATCGGCGGCAATAACGATTGACGTTATCCGCAATTATATGATGATCGGATTTATCGTTAACAAAAGACGAGGCCAATGCCTCAGAATTCGTGTGTCCACTTTTCGAAATAATGTTTAAAAAGGTCCCCAATTAAGGACTGTAAAAAATGCAAAAAGGTAACCTTAAATAGTTTTTAGAATGTAGAATAATCAAACATCGATTTTTAAAATTATTTATTTATTTTCGAATATGTTAAAACTAATAAATCAATACAAAACCAATTATGTAACGCTAATCAAGGAAGCTCATTTAGCTCAAATCGCTTCCCATCAAACATACAAACGATAAAAAATCTAATCAAATAAATAAATAAAATAAAAGTGAGTAACAATTACAATTAACATACACCCATCATTTATAATTAACAATAATTACTATTATTTTAATATATCACAGTTTTACCTATGTAAATACGTAATTATTACAATATCAAAAAAAACAAATTTCAAATTTCAAAATCTCCAATTAATACTAAACGGTATACATCGTTAACAAAACTCATGTTTTTTCAACATTGTTTGATAAGTACTTTCGAAAATATTTTAGGTTTCATTACATATAAATATAAAAAACAACCTATATTTAAAATTAATTACTATATATTACATCTAATACATACTCGATATTTAAAATATATTACAATTTTGATTAAAAATAAAAAAACAGTAATCAAATCAATAAAATACTGATAAAAATGTATTAATTTAAAAAAATTATAACAATTATTCGTAAAATTATAAATCTTTAAAAACTAAAATATTTTAAATAAAAAACAATTACTTATTTTAATAATACATGCTAACATAAATATTGATATTTATAATGACCTTTTCAATTAATATACAAAATACAACTCTTTAATGCATATACAAACAATCTTTGTAACAACACAAATATACGTACTAAAAAATAATATAATGCTATCAAGACAACTGTCTTTTTATATGTGCAAACTTCAACGATAAATAATACGTATTTTGTCAAACA
This sequence comes from Cardicola forsteri, assembly GCA_025895645.1. Taxonomy (NCBI): domain Eukaryota; kingdom Metazoa; phylum Platyhelminthes; class Trematoda; order Strigeidida; family Aporocotylidae; genus Cardicola; species Cardicola forsteri. The sequence goes on along the minus strand of JAKXYG010001435.1, from coordinate 21,936 downwards.
CCAAAGATACTAAAAATTCATCAAACAATATGCTGATGAGACGTTAACATATTAAATTCATTTTACCCATTTTAAAATAGTTACTATAAAATAAAACTTACCGCAATTTAATATATATATATATATATTTATATATAATTTATTTAATTTGTGTTTAACCTTCACCGTTTAAAAAGCCACAAATTAATTTTAATTATTTAGTGCACTAAAACCATATATAATTAATTTTTTTAATGTTATTAAAAAACAATAAAAAAATTAAAATTAAAATGTTTTAATTAAAATATTTTTTAATAAATTTAAAATATACAGGATTCAGGATTCAGGAGGGTACACGGGGTGCGTAGGAATTTATCCTTTTAATCCTCGGTTCTCAATGTATTTGAAAGTTTAATATCGGGGAGGATAAAAAAAAGGAAAAAAACTGGCACAAACAGGAATAACTAATATGAAAGATAAAAAATAGTAACAATATAGGAGAAAAGTGAATAAATAAGTTGGACAAGACAAGTAGATAGGTGATGAATTTAAATGAAAGAGGCAAGCAAGTGCTGATCATAATTAATTTTAAATGACCCTAACGACTTAGAATTAATGACATAACTAAGAAATTTTTTCCATTCTGTTATGAATCTACTTAAAAAATGATTTGTCTAAAGCGAGTGAGAGACAATGTCCCCTAAGGTTTCCATTACTTACATTGACAAAATGAGTGATGCGATTGCTAGCAAATAACTGATAAATTAAAATTAAGTCACCTCGGAGTCGCCTATTTTTTAAAGGGAATAATTTTAGTATTTGCAAACGCTCTGGGTACGACTTAAAATAAAGCTCATATGGGAGTCTAGAAAGCGTTTTTTGGACTCTTTCTAATATATATATGTCTGCCTTCCGAGATGGGGCTGTTACCTGAACACAATATTGTAAATGTGGTTTTATACATTACATAAAAAGTAGACAAAGGCAGTTTATCAGAATTTTACCTAAATTATGTCTGAAGAACTTAATTAGACTAAACCATTTTAGGATCGCTTTTTTGTGATGTAGTGTGAATACTAAGGATGGTGTGAAAGTGACTTCTAGATTTTTAACCTCTTTTACTGTAGTAATAACTTTATCGCAAATCTTAAAAATCTTTCCCGAGGATCGTTTGAATGTTATACGTCTACACTTTTCTAAATTTAAAAGCAGCTTATTCGTAACCGACCAAAGATAAATATTGTTAATATCTTGCTGCAGAAGTTTAGGGTTTGTGCTCCAGATTTTAACATCATCCGCATAAAGCAGAATGTTTGATTAAACTTTTGTAAATAGATCATTAACAAACATGATGAAAAGTAGGGGACTTAGGACTGATCCTTGTGGTACCCCTGACGTGATTTTGGACTGGGTAGACAAGGTATTGCCGAGCCTAACTCTGATATTTTGATCCTTCAGGAAATCAATGATCCAGTTCAACAGAAGAATACCTATGTCAAAAATCTTTAGTTTAGCTATTAAGAAAGAGTGTGGAACTTTATCAAAAATTTTAAAGAAGTTAAAGTAGATAGCTTTAACGGAAAGATGATGCTTTAAATCACTGGTTATTCCGTTTGTAAATTCTAATAAATTAGTTCGACAGGAACGGGACATATTGAATAAGTCTGGTGCTAATATATTGGCACAATCCCTGAGGACTCTGGGGTATATACCATCAAATCCGCAAGAAGTGGATTTTAAGCGCTTAAAGTGTTTACATAGCATATCCTTAGTAGTAGAAGGATTGGCAAAACAGCTGGCAACCGGTGCAAAAAGTAGACTTAAAGTAATCCTTAAATACGTTACATGAAAATTCGGCTAATAGAGATAAACCATTACAATTCTTAATAAAAGGAAGAACACATTCCGAAAAACGCTCTCTTTTAATAAAATTAAATAATACTTTTTTTATCATTTTTTAGTAGTAAAGTGCTAAGTATTTTATTTTTAAAACTTTTTATGGCAGTTACGACTTGATTTTAAATATCAATGTAGTTGTAATGGAAACAAGGTAATTTCGTAGCTTTCCACTTAATAAAAGTTAAATTTCTTTTCCGGATTAAGCGCTTTATGCGGCTAAGAAATATTTTTTTATACAAGGCGGGAGTCTTGAAAGGGACGAATAATCTAATACCGCAATTAAAAATTTCTATTATACGGGAATAAAGGCTATTTACATTATCAAAACCCTTATTTGTAGAAAATAACATTTAGTTTATTATTACTTCATTTTTTATTTTAAACTTATTATTATTATTTTGTTTCTTTTACATTAATATTGCTGATACCATTCGGATCGAGGATCAAAAAGAGTTCGACTCCTATTCAATTTGTGAAACAACCTGTAATCTGTAAGTGAATAAAAACTCAACAAAATAACACCGTTTTGTTAAAATGCAATAAAAAAGTAAAAACATAGTTTTGTTGACAGGGTTTAATAAAATTTGAGCAAAGGATTAATGCTTAATGTGCAGGATTTTTAAAACCACATGAGGTAAAGCGCGTGTCACGCTACACGTCGATTGAAGCGTTATTCATTTTTTTCTTTTCTCTTTTTTAAAAGATTATTGCAGTGTTTTTGGGTTGTGCTTTGTAACTTGTTTTATTATTGTTTTTGTATATTTATAATTTTTGCTTGTTTTCTATAATTGTTAATTTCCACTATCTACCTTGAATTAGTCTTAATTTAAAATTCTTTTTTTGTGACTAATCCCCCTTTACCTTACCAACTATTTTATTTTTTTCACAAAATCTTACTGATATAATCGATAAATAGAACCGATGATCAAAAGGAGCTTTGCAACTACTCAATTCGTGTGTCAACTTGTAACCTGTAACAAATTGGATTAATTATGTTAGCAAATACTTTATAGAGCACAATTAGATAATTTATTTAAAGACACAAATAACAAAAACGTTAAATTTGTAATTTAATGAGCATTAATTTGAGTCCTACTATCGGCACTAAATATGAACCATTTAGTGCTAAGCTTAATGCCTATATGTTACAAATAAAACAACAACAATAAAAAATTGAACATTTTTAATTTCATTTAAAAATTAAAACGGACGCAACTCAATGTTAAAATTTTTAATTTGTTAATTAACAAATTTAGTGTTTTACTTTTAGACTACTTAACCTTAGATTTGTCCCAATAATTATGGAACCGATTTTACACATTACTAACAACTACAACACAACAACAAAAGTTGGTGGCAAAGCCACTTCTTTATTAGTTCCAAGTTTTTAAAACATCACAAATAATTTCCTCCATTGTTCACGGTTTTTGTAGGCGAGCACAGATATGTCAGTCCAGCGACTTTGCCATTGTTTCCAAGATATAGCCCCGGCCAAAATAAGGTGAAGATCGTCCCGAACAGCGTCCATCCAAGTACGTTTCTGACCACCTTTCTTTTTTTTCAATCGGCATTTGGACAAGCCAAAATTACTGAACGTGAGATTGCATCAGGATTTTTACAAAGAACGTGACCAAACCAGCGCAATCTACGTTGTCGCGACACCAAGGAAGGAAATTCATGGAATTGGAGGTTATCTCGAATTTGGTGGATACTGACCTTTTATGTCCAGTCTCTTGATATAAATAATGCAAAATGAGTATTGTGCCAAATATACCTGAGACATCTTGCCTCAAATTTGTTAAGCTTCGAGATCTCAGACCCTGTAAGAGTCCAGGTTTCAGCTGCGTATAGAAGCACTGTGCGAACCAATGAAGAGAAAATATTCATCTTTGTTTTTGAATTAATGTTTTTTCGTCTCTATAATGGATTAGCAAGTTTTTTAAACGCAGCAGCAGCCAAACAAATTTGTCGATTTACTTCGTTAGATGAACCTCCGTCAGAAGTAATCGAAGAGCCCAAATACGTAAATTGCCTTACATTGGGAAGCACAACATCATTCAATATAATCCTTGCATCAGGAGCCTGTGACGTCATGATGACTAATTTTTTGGGATTGATCTTTAGGCCAAATTCACCGGAAACGATCACAAGAAAATCCAATGCTCTCTGTAGTTGATCTTCATTTTCAGCTAGCAGAATAGCATCGTCGGCGTATTCTAAGTCGGTGATGGGCTTTGTATCAACATACACGCCTTCCATTTGTTCAGAGATCTTGGCAAATATAGCATCAATTGCATAGTTGAACAAAAGTGGAGCAACCACGCAGCCTTGACGGACACTACTGCAAATTTCGAATGGCTTTGTAGTAGAACTGTTGCATTACTAAACAACAATTTTAATGCATTCTTATTCATCGTTACCCGTCCAAAAGTCGATTGAAAAAGATGAAAAGGCGGTTAAAAACGTTTATCGATAAATATTGGTTTTTAACAATTTCTAAGTTACTTAAGTCAAAACAATTTTATATCAATAAACTAAACATTATTTAAACTCCTACCAAAACTCCTCCAAAAAGAGAATTATTTGAAATGTTACACAAACTAGTACCAAAAATAAACGTAATTTTGCCGGCATATTTAAATCAAAAGGTATTATGCTTAAGATCAGCAGTTCATTACATTAGTTTAAATTTGTTTATTAAGTTTATACATTAAAATACACAAATCTATGTTTTAACATATTTATATATATTACTTGCAAGAATTTGAGTAGGTAAAAACAATCTTATGAAAAATGTATGTTAGCGTTACTCTTTTTTGGTATTCAAAGTTAAATAAAAAATTTTTAAGTAATAAAAGAATATGTTGAGTAAATGCAAAATACATAAAATGTAATTTTAATAGATGAGTTTGTTTGTTAACTTTACGGTTGTAGAGTTACGGTTGTCAGTAGTATTAATAATGAAATCTACTGGAATTACTTAATAACGTTAGAGATCTTAACTTTAACAAAATATTTTGTAAGTTTATTTTAACTAATATTAATAAATAATAAGAAAATAATAATAACAAATATATTTACTAAACCTTGACTCAGACGAATAAATGTAAATCAAGCATTTTTAGAAAATAAAAACAACTTAATTATTTATTAGTGGGTTTTCATGGGTGAAATATTAGAATAATAAATCTACTTTATTTCAGTCAACCAGGAGCACTGTACAGCTGTTTTAACGTTGTTTGGAATTATTAGCAAAACGTCACGCGAACTTGAATCTATGTCCTATCTGGTGTTAGGTGAATGCCTTAATTATTTGTTTAAAAATAAATTATATATATATATATATATATATATATAAAGATAAGTAATATAAACTGTACATTTTTAGTATTTTAGTTTATTTTGAGCAATGTTGAAACCATGGCATAAATTAGAAAAATTACTAATCCGGCACCATTTTTATATGAATTCTAGTAGATACATAGCAAAAATAAGTTTTAAAAGATTTAAAGTAGTAAATTTATACTAAAAAAGGTTGCAATACAAATAATATTAAAATACTGATTGTCTAGTGTTGCAGTTGTTTCTTTCTACTTACTGAGGTATAAATGTGGTTATTTAGTGGTTTTGACTACGCCCAACACCTAAATTATTTTTTATGTGTTATCCTGTATGTTTTTTTAAAAGCGAATTATAATAATTGCGATAAGTTTGACTACTCACTATTATTATTATTATTATTATTATTATTATTATTATTATTATTATTATTATTACTGTTATTATTGCTATTAATGTTATTAATATTGTTGATATTGTTATCTTTATTAATGTTAGTATTGTTGTTATTATTAACAATTACATAAATAATAATAAAAATAGTATTATTATTATTATTATTATTATTATTATTATTATTATTATTGTTGTTGTTAATGTTATTGTTATTATTATTATTATTGTTAATGTTATTGTTATTATTTCTATCACATTACATTAGCAATTTAAAATCACACAATCTAATCCAAACATAAACCAGAACTCCTTTGTAGCAAAACAGTAAACATTTAAAATTTATTTTAACAAATAGTATCATTAACAATTACATTTCTATTTACTACCACATGTAAATACAATTTTTTTATAGCACACTAGTTTTCAATGTTAACTAATTTGCATTTTTAGAATATTTGTAAAAACTTGCTTATTCTATCGACACATCACCATACACGAGCATTTGGTTAATTTACTATTAGTCATAGTTACAATATACCAGTGATATGCAACATTGTTTAACTTATTATTGGCTTGTTTGATGATTGAGTTAAGTTAATTTTGATCAATATATGCATTTCTTTATCAGTGTCGCATATTATTTACACATACTAATCAATAAGTTATACATGTCTAATTCAACATTTAAGTAAAGATAATTTTTTCGAGTATCGTGTATCATTGCATATTACGTAGTAAATTTAATACGTATTACCCTTTTTTTAAAAAAAAGAATAGAATATTAGCTCAGTTATTTAACTCGAATTAAAATTAACATTATGAAATGCTAGCAATTATAAAAATTTAAGTGGTAATGTTTCTGTCTGTTACCTCTAGTTGGTGCATCTTGGAGTAGGTTTATCTAGGTACCTGGACTGATACAGCAGAGACAGAGTGCACAGAAATATTACTGGATTTTTGTTTTAGAGACTGGATGCAAATATATATCCAGGGTACTCAAATTAGGCACAGGTTTGATGCTGTCTTACAAAAATGTCGTTTATTAAGGATTTTTTATTATTCTCCTATACATTTGTTACGCTTACAAACCATTAAAGTCAATTGTTTTAATCTGCTGACGTGTAGAATTAATGAATAGGTTACTGCTTCATCACCCATAATAAATGAATGAATGAACAACACAAACACTATAAACACACACATATACAGAAAATAAACAGTAAAAACGTACATAAATAAAACCCTTTTTTCAATAATTACAAATCATGTGATGTTTTACTATTTAACTGTTTTACAGGTCGTTTTCAGTGCCCGGTTATCTTCCTTAGGCCAATGGTATACCTTATGATACTTTGAGTATATGCTTGTAGCAGTTATACCGTTGTGCATTCCGTTTCTGCTGTTATTAGTCTAGATCTCTATAGACACCTAGTCCAGGATGCATTATGTGGTGAAGAAACAGTCAGGAATATCACCATTATTAGCAACCAATTACAGTTACATCAATCAAATGTTACTTTATAAATATTTTTTAATATTAACACCATTTATCACAATATAACATCACTTAACATGTATAATTTACCAAACCCAATGTTATATAATTAACATTACTGTTTTTATCTTCAGTGTATCCATTTCCCAATGCAAAAAACGCAATGCTACAAAGCAACAGAAAACAAGGTACGACACATTTTACATAATAACACGTGCTCTTTTATACACACACACAAACACACACATACCTAAACATTCTTTTATCTAATACATTAAAAGTAAATGTTTTCTGTTCGTATATAAACGCCAAGACGCGTATTGTTCCATTGAATTCAATAATTTTTCGAAAGAATGAGCGAACAGAAAGCAGTCATTCGCAATTCGGATATGCCCGATGATCTCCAAGAACATGCTGTACATATTGCTGTAACGGCTACGCAACAATTTGACATTGAAAAGGACATTTGTGGTTATATTAAAAAGGAATTCGATCGCCAATATCATCCCAATTGGCACTGTATTGTGGGCAAACATTTTGGCAGGTATAATTGTTCATCTATAATTTGTAAATTGTCAATATAAACTTTTTTGTCTAGTTATGTAACACACGAAGCTGGCAATTTCATCTACTTTTATTTACAAGATCGAGCTTTCTTGTTGTTCAAAGCGGGATAGTTGTTATCTTTTGTTGGGTGGGGGAGGGATGGCAAAAACGATAAAGTATATTGGATGTATTGTGTAATTGCAGATTTTTTAATTTAATTTGAAATAAATTTTGTGATTTCATTGGTATGTTTTTGTATGTTACTGCAGGTTACAGGTTGATTGTATACACCACGTACACCATTTTTCGAGTAAATCATCTGATAAAATTTAAAGATGATTGCTGTAACGAATGTATATTATATATTTGATTGATGATGCTTGAATATTTTGTTGAAAATTATGTTTAAGACCTTTTTATCAATGCCATACGAGAGTCCACATGTGGTGTAGGAAGTAGCATTCAAACCCGTATATAGCCAAGTTTGAATCCAGCGTTTTACCGCTCGACAACCTCAGCAAATAGTTATTTAACAATTTTAGAATGTACAAATATTTTACAGGTCAGTTCAAGTCAAGTTGTTTTATTCTTCCAAACACACAAAACAGGAAGTTTATTTACTTATAGAAATACAGGTTCCACAATGTAAATTTCAACTTTTTTACGCATTTCGTTTGTACATAACGACTATTCCATTGAATCATTTAAATAAATAAAAACTGAAAAAATGCGTAATTTCAACAAACCATTTTTCAATGAATTTCCTTATATCAACGACAGGTTTCGTGCTTTTACTAATATTAATATATTTTAACGAAAGTAATAAAATAATATTCTATATATAGTATTTTTGTTCGTTCTGTTATTGAATAAATAAAATGTTATTATAGTACAAATGGTGCCATTTGACGCACGATTATCATCTAACAAAGGTTGTCAGCATAACAATTTAGCTTAACTGAATACAAGTATTGTTACGCCAATACAATTCTAACATTTTAACCTGTTGATGCAAAATGATAATAGATAATGCAGAAGTCATTCTAATAACAATTGTGGCAACTATGAAAAAGTATTAATAACATGTTAAAATACAAACCTGGTTTCATATTTATTACACCACAACAAAAACTATCGTTGTTGTAATCAATTATTTTATTCTACTAGAAATTATGTTGTGTTAAATCACTAAGAAACGAAATTGACTGTAACACCCTAAACACAACTGAAACGTTCTAGAAATGATTGCTACTCAAACAAATTTAGAGAACATTGGAATCCATCATTTGAAAACAATAGTACTACACACAGAAGGCGAGTGAAATATGTTTAAAAATCAATTGAATAAAAAAGTAATTGACATACTGCATATTTCATTGTCATAGCGAGGTTATCACGATTTTCGAAATCTACTAATATTGCGCGTTATCTCTTTTACACACCCACACATGCATTGATATATACATATACGTGTACAGTTGAATTATATTGAAATAATTGTACTTTTGTCTATAGATTGAAATAAAAAATTCGGTTTTAGTACAAACAGATTAATTGCCATAATCGATCTCACCAATCGACATCAACAAAACTTGACATTTTTGGCTCTACGGTATATATGTGGTTTCTATTGAATCATTCCAGTGCATTATACGATTTAAACACAAACCCCTCAAAGGAATTGTGTTCTATCTATATTTTGTTTGTAATAGGAGTGAAACAAATCGTCCAATTTAATAATTACAGAAAAATGGTCATGCTAATATCCACACATTTGACAAGCAAGCAAATAATTTCTTCAACTACGGATTTAGTCATAAGATGTCTGACATACTGTACAGGATTCATTACCTCTATAGCATCTTCTTTTATATTTATTATGGGGTTGTCAGGGTTAATATTTTATTTTATTATTAATTTTACCACCACTTTTACACAGAACTACACAAACACACAGCGATATATTCACGGGTAGTTCTCTATCTACGTGTATTGTTTTTTTACATCTAACTAAAATAAACTAAATGTATCATTTAAACATTTCGTCTTTTGTAACAATTCCATCTTTAAATATTTACAAATTATGGCATGTAACATAAGTCAAAGCTGTTTGTGTATACAAGAGTGTGTATGTGGGTGTGAGTGCTTATAGACTTTTTGGTACAGTTCAATGGGTTTATCATTGTGAATAAATACGATTGTGCTGTCAACGAATTGCGTTACATTTTAGTAACATAACTCTATCTAGGTACTACATCAATTGTTTGTAAATTAAACACATACGGTGACCATATAAAATCGCATAAATAAACAACAATCTGATTTAAAGTTATATTGTCAATTTAATTAGTACAAAATGGAAATTAGTGAACGCAAAGCCATAATTCGCAATGCTGATATGCCGGATGCAATCCAAGAGGACGCCGTACAAGCTGCACTTTATGCTGTGAATAAATTTGATTTAGAAAAAGATATAGTTGCCTTTATTAAAAAGGACTTTGGCCACAAATATAAACCCAGTTGGCATTGTATTGTGAGCAGACATTTTGGCAGGTAATCATTATGAATGTTTTGGCATTTTGTGCGAATAATGTCTGTTATTTTATAACATTAATAAAATTTTATTTCTATTTTCTTGTTGTAGCTATGTTACTCACAAAATGCAAAATTTTATTTACTTCTTTCTTAATAATCGTGCTATTCTGCTGTTCAAGTCAGGTTAGGCCGCTGGTGTGTATACAATTATGTTATATTAAAAAAACAAATACAAAATTTTAAACATGTACATTAAAAAAATGTTTTTTTCACCATTTTTTTAATTCCACGTATTTTATGTAACTTAAGGTTCAACATTTTAAAAATGGATAACATTTTAGTAACTGTAATAATTATTATTCTGCTAAAGAAAAGTTTAAAACAATATCTGTTTATATTTTTAAAAGTTTATTACGTTACAATAGAAATCCAAATAATGTAATCAACAATTACATTTTGTCTAATTAACAAAAAGCGTAATTAAATGTAGCAAATTAAAATGTTGAATTAAAGTAAAACAGTTCCTTGATATGCTGCTTTTGCTACTGTACAATTGTCTGATAAATTCAAATATTGACATGAATAAAATTGCATTTATCATTAATTATTTTGCGACTCTTCCACGTTTTATTTATTTTTATTCATTTGAATGTTCTACAGACAACGCATCTTTCAGCGGTGAGTCCACATTTAGTGAGTTAGTGGTGGGATTCAAACCCATGCTCACTTAGGTCCAAGTCGAGCGCTGTACCGCCAAACCAACCCTGAACATTGTATTTCACATTCTCATTACATACTTTTAAATAGAACTTGCAAACAACAATTTGAGGTTTTCCTATTTTTGATGCAGTCAGAAGTTTGGAAGCTTTAAAAATTGAAGCATTAAATTAAAAAAAAACATATTTTGCAATTTCCTTATAATTTTAAAATAAGAACTTAGGCATTAGAAATTTTTTGTAATTAAATTTATAATTTAGCATAAATACGTTGTTTTCAATGCAATACAGAAGAAAATGAATGCACATAAAAATATTTTAATGTGTTATTTTTCAGTTTAAATAAAACAATTATTTAATCAAAGTTTTAATAAATCAATAAAATCGTTTATTTATATTGATGAATTATTATTACTATTATTATTATTATTATTGTTATTAATATCATTATTATTACAAAACCTTTTTGCTTTAAAGATAGTCATGGTGCAAAACGTTACAGCAAAAGCAACAAAACAAAGTCCAATAATTCAAAACTAACATGAAACACTAATATTTTTCCACGTTTTCAAACATATTGCCAAACGTTTTGTTTGATCTCATAAAATATTCATTTTAATTAGATATTCCCAAATAGTTCTTAGTCAAGTTTCCTGTGGTCTACCCCCAATCTTTCTTTTACCATTGTCAATTGCTTATTCCAAACGTTCGACAATCTAAACTGGGCATTTACACAACATAAAAGTGTTTTAAAATTTTAGTAAATTAAAAAGCTGTTTTTTTAATAATTTGCTCGGTATAACATTTACCTTTACATTGCAGAGTTATAATTGTCTATAAAACAGACCCTACTATCTTTGTAATAAGGGTATCTTGTATTTAACTATTTAAACCACTTTTAGCAATAATAATTTATTGTTTTAAAACCCTTTCGCCAAACCCAGCCATTAGAATTATACTTTTATTTTTAGGCCGTAAAAATGACAAAATTGTGTCTGTTTACTATCTCTTTACCAATATTATTTTATACAAAAGCATTGCTACTAATCTTGCCAACAAATCTCCATTCTTGCCCAACCAGACATACAGCGGTTACGGTGGAGTTCAATGATAATCATTATACGTTTACTATCCAATGACCAACAAGAACAGTTTTGAAATAGAAAATAAACGATTGTGACAAAAATGGCTGATAGACTACAGACAACTCGATGAAGAACCATACACAACGATTATCTAATTGAATTGAATGTTACGCGGAATCAGAAGTACATTTTTAGTCAACAAATTAAAACACTATATTAATCTAATTACATAATAAATCTGTGTGTCTTTAATTAACTAACAATTGATGTAATACCTAGATAGAGTTATGTTACTAAAATGTAACGCAATTCGTTGACAGCACAATCGTATTTATTCACAATGATAAACCCATTGAACTGTACCAAAAAGTCTATAAGCACTCACACCCACATACACACTCTTGTATACACAAACAGCTTTGACTTATGTTACATGCCATAATTTGTAAATATTTAAAGATGGAATTGTTACAAAAGACGAAATGTTTAAATGATACATTTAGTTTATTTTAGTTAGATGTAAAAAAACAATACACGTAGATAGAGAACTACCCGTGAATATATCGCTGTGTGTTTGTGTAGTTCTGTGTAAAAGTGGTGGTAAAATTAATAATAAAATAAAATATTAACCCTGACAACCCCATAATAAATATAAAAGAAGATGCTATAGAGGTAATGAATCCTGTACAGTATGTCAGACATCTTATGACTAAATCCGTAGTTGAAGAAATTATTTGCTTGCTTGTCAAATGTGTGGATATTAGCATGACCATTTTTCTGTAATTATTAAATTGGACGATTTGTTTCACTCCTATTACAAACAAAATATAGATAGAACACAATTCCTTTGAGGGGTTTGTGTTTAAATCGTATAATGCACTGGAATGATTCAATAGAAACCACATATATACCGTAGAGCCAAAAATGTCAAGTTTTGTTGATGTCGATTGGTGAGATCGATTATGGCAATTAATCTGTTTGTACTAAAACCGAATTTTTTATTTCAATCTATAGACAAAAGTACAATTATTTCAATATAATTCAACTGTACACGTATATGTATATATCAATGCATGTGTGGGTGTGTAAAAGAGATAACGCGCAATATTAGTAGATTTCGAAAATCGTGATAACCTCGCTATGACAATGAAATATGCAGTATGTCAATTACTTTTTTATTCAATTGATTTTTAAACATATTTCACTCGCCTTCTGTGTGTAGTACTATTGTTTTCAAATGATGGATTCCAATGTTCTCTAAATTTGTTTGAGTAGCAATCATTTCTAGAACGTTTCAGTTGTGTTTAGGGTGTTACAGTCAATTTCGTTTCTTAGTGATTTAACACAACATAATTTCTAGTAGAATAAAATAATTGATTACAACAACGATAGTTTTTGTTGTGGTGTAATAAATATGAAACCAGGTTTGTATTTTAACATGTTATTAATACTTTTTCATAGTTGCCACAATTGTTATTAGAATGACTTCTGCATTATCTATTATCATTTTGCATCAACAGGTTAAAATGTTAGAACTGTATTGGCGTAACAATACTTGTATTCAGTTAAGCTAAATTGTTATGCTGACAACCTTTGTTAGATGATAATCGTGCGTCAAATGGCACCATTTGTACTATAATAACATTTTATTTATTCAATAACAGAACGAACAAAAATACTATATATAGAATATTATTTTATTACTTTCGTTAAAATATATTAATATTAGTAAAAGCACGAAACCTGTCGTTGATATAAGGAAATTCATTGAAAAATGGTTTGTTGAAATTACGCATTTTTTCAGTTTTTATTTATTTAAATGATTCAATTAATAGCAGTCATGTACGAGCGAATAATAATAAAATTTGAAATAATTTTATACCTTTGTAATAATAATGTTTAAGACAAGATTTAGGCGGAAATTATTCACATTTTATCCGCTACTTAGAGAACACATTAACAGCAAACATGGGTAAATACGAGTATAAGTAAATTTAACTTCAATCCCATAAACAAAATATAAAAATAAACAATTGACAAAATTCAACTCAATTTATATTGTAAAACATTTTAATAATGTTACATTATTTTATTATACAATACATGTTAAAAATTTTGTTTAAAATTAAATGAAGCATGTGCATACGTAAACAAATACAAAATTATGCGACCTATCCTGACTTGAACAGTAAAACTGCGCGATCTTGAAGATAAAAGTAGATAAAGTTTTGCGTTTCGTGAGTTACATAACTGCAACAAATAAACATAATAGAGTTATTATTTTTTGTTATGACAATAGCAATTTATTTTACTTGTAATAAACGCAAAAATAGTATTGATTACCTTCCAAAATGTTTGCCTACAACACAGTGCCAATTGGGTTGGTATTTTCGGTCAAATTCCTTTTTGATATAAGCAGCTACGTCCTTTTCCAAATCAAATTTATCCATAGCAACATCGGCTATATGCACAGCCTCTTCTTGGACTTGTTCTGGCATATCAGCATTACGAATTATAGCTTTGCGGTCACCCATTTCGACTTTGCACCAACAAAACGAACAATGTAATTGTGAATTAGATGTCTATTTATTTATGCAATTTTATAATATCGTTCTATTCATGAATTAACTTACCAGTGATTGGTCTAGTAACTACGTGAAGCTATGCTACTAATCTCGTAAATTAATTTGTTAACAAAACATTTGTGTATTTTACAAGGGCGAACTCATTGTGCTGTGCCAACAAATCTTTACGTACATACGCACATAATTCGGGAGTCTTGACTCATGTTACATGCCATCATTTGTAAATACTTTTTAAATCGCTTTGTTAAAATATTGCAAACATATTTTAAATACGTTTTGAAAAAAAAACAATACTTATAGAAACACATATGTAATTTATGTGTATTTTTGAAATCAATTGTAGAGAATTTGATTGTGAACTGTTGAATAAATATTTGTTTATTGTAAATTTGAAAAAAACATGGCACTGATTAAAACCCATAACCAACCCATCCACTCACACCCACACTATAACTAAATGAAAGTCTACATTGAGGGTTGTTTTTGGCATCTAACTGCAGTCTTTCTCTCCATCAATTTAATGACTTTCTTTTTTTATGTTTAATCCTTTGAATGTTTTACAAGAAACATTTTTCAGTAGTGAACATTTTAGCGAAGCTAAATGTGAGCCAGCATTTTAGTGGGCCGGTGGTGGGATTCGAACCCATGCCCACCAAGGTCCAAATTTGAGCGCTGTGAAGCTAGACCACCCCGGCACTTGATTTACTTTGTTACATTTCAATTTGTCAAATGTTAGTATAGCAATAGAAAATGTACCAGTTGCATTCTTGCAATATATAAAACCTTTTTTCTGCATTAAACGTTTATTATGCACAAAAACATATCTAATCTGCCTATTGCTTAGAGTAAATAAATTTTTATAAGTACACTACTCTATATAAGGAAACAAATGGAGAAATTAGCACCGATGTACATTAGACCTTTTAGCATTAGTTGCTTATATTGGACATGTCTTACATTAAATAATATTAGTAATAATATATATTATTTTGGAAAATAAGTTTCAATTATAATATACGGCTACAAACATAACAACTTAAAACTGAAGGAAATCGCAATTTATTAAAAATAGTAGAATGTTGAGTTTATAAATTGTAAATAGCAGCACACAAATTTTAAAATTTATTTTTTCCTAAAATTATAAACATTATGTATTTTGTAATTTTTAACAATCTCCAGTGGTAGCAACCTGTAGTGGACTAAATTAATAAGAAAAATAATCGATACTATTTTGACTAATTTTTATTATTATAACAACTAATTTCACTATTATTATTATTGTTATTCTTATTTTTGTTTATACTTTTTGATTTTATGTAACGAGTTCTCTAGAAGCTCCTTTTGCTTCACTTTTGTTTTGTGTACATGGTTGATTGTGACAGTCAATAAACACTTCCAGTTTGTTCGTCCTCTTTCTACCTAGTTAAGGTTGGCGGATCAAATCCTCGAAGTATAGGCTGTATCAGATCAATTTGTTACGTGGAGTCAGATAATTATTCGTATTGTCAATTGCCTAGAAACATCTGTAAAATATTTAAATGACACATGGACAATATTATGCAATTCGCTTTACTCCAACTATTTTTCTTTGTTTACCTATTGTAAATTAATAAATAAATTAAGTTCTTTACTTTCAATAATACAATAATCAAATTTCACTTAAAGATCCCTTCAATACAATTGCAGGTTATATGGAAAATGATTTATTTACAAATGTTTATATAAGTTAGATAAGTTTATCTTAAATTTATCCGAAATTACGCTTACATATATAATAACGATAATAATGATAATAATGATAATAATAATCATAATAATAATAATAATAATAATACTAATAATGATAACAACAATAGTAATAACAAAAATAAAAATAATAATAATAATAATATTAATAATAATAATAATAATAATAATAATAATAATAATAATAATAATAATAATAATAATAATAAGAAGAAGATAATATTAATAGTCATAATAATAAAAATAATCAATAATAATAATAATAATAATAATAATAATAATAATAATAATAACGATAATAATAATAATAATAGTAAAGATAATATTAATAGTCATAATAATAATAATAATAATAATAATAATAATAATAATAATAATAATAATAATAATAATAATAATAATAATAATAATAATAATAATACTACTACTACTACTAATAATAATAATAAAACAACAACAATATCAATGATTTTGATTCGTCACATCTTATTGCATTTGTGATTGGTTTAACAAAACATTGTTACTGATTGGATATGATAAGTCATTCAAAGAGTCAGTTTTTCAGTAACTGCAAATCAACACAGAAACATGTATATAAGAGTTTTGTAACCGAAACCAAACATATTACTTTTATTAAATTTATATTTTTAAATGTTTGATATGTCTGATTAGAAGGCAACATAATTGTTCAGCGTTAAACACATTTTTAAATAACCATTGTTACAAACTTTTACTTGTAGTATTTTCTGAAATAATTAAGAATTAATTAAGTTTAATTAGAGTTTGGGTTTCTAAAGTCTAATATATAAATATTAGGCTTTAACTATCTGCCATTTGTATTGTTAAATTAGTAACCTTTGTATTTATATAATATACTGATAACTACTCCGTACTCTAAACTGTTATATTGTGTTTGAAACCTATGAAAATTGCAAACATATATAGTTTTATTCACATGACTGCAAATTAAATTCTATTTTAAATATTTTCCGCAATCAATTATGTAAATAGTCTGCTGTAGTTATTTGTAGCTTAGTGGTTAATTAAGGCTTCGGTTTGAAACCAGAAATAGTGTAAGTTTCAGTCCGCGTAAAACTTGATGCTGATAATTAAATCAAGGATGGAACAGCTGTACAGTGCTCCCAATTGGCCCAAACCAAGTAGATTTTTAATTCACTATATGTCGCAATTTTAATAGCACCATCAGACAACTTTATAATAAACTGTTTTTAATAGTTGTGCTAAATTGACTTGATTAACTGTTTGCTAGTTAATAGTGATAATATTTAAAAAGCTGTTTAATCCAGTTAAAACCCTATATACGTTATTGAGTCTTCATTTTTACTACATTTACACTAATTTGAATAATTTATTAAATGCTATAAAATTTTTCTTTTACTTTTGTAAAGCATTATATTTCGGCAAATTTAAATTAAGGCGTAAAATGTAGATGAGAAAGGAAAAACACACTGTCCAACTGGAGCATACCATTGTAATTCGATTTTAATAGTATGTACATGGAAACAAATTCTGTCTACTACGTACATGCCTAGTAGCTTCATTGCTACATGTATATGTTTGTGGTCTTTTTGGAATTACAATATAAAAGCGTTATACTAAAATAAAAATTAAATGTATACTGATGAGTTAAGGAAGGTATTATTTTATTTATTTGATAGTTGTTCAATTTTTTGTAGTTGTGGTTTCAAGAATGATCTTTCAGGCACATGGTCACTTATCGAAGTCAAACATCCAATAACTGCCACGTCTTCCACCTCGACATGAATGGAAGTGCAATTTAACTTTTGTAAGAAATATCTAGGCATAATCTGTCGACTAGGGTACGTGCCTGACAACTTAGCCATAATTGTCATTAGAACTCAAACATTACAATAATGTACTGCGTTTTATAATAAAATAGTATCAAACCGTCTCTTGGTTGGTTGAAAAACAAAAACCATTTTGAATGCTTGTTATTTAAAATATTCTGATTAAAATTTTTTTTAAATAAAATAAACAATGCTTTAGTTTGTACTTTTAAAAATAAATTTTTAAATAATGAATAGTTTAGTCACATAAAGTGCAAAACGTTTAATCAGCATAAAATTCACATTCATACACTTACCTATATACTATACAAATCTTAAATTAACTGTGATTATTTAAAATCATTTTCAAATATAATATACGTTCGATAAATTAAAAAACATTAACTAATATATATATATATATATATAATGTAAAATCAAATTGCACAAGATCATGCTAAAAAATTGGAAGGAGTACTATTTCAAAGGCATAGAAACAATTAGTGAAATCAATAAACATTACCTAAAATATTTCAAATAGTTTTTATAACCTTTTTCTACGAATCTATACATATTTTATAATATTGTTTATTTTTAAATAAGTAATTCGCTTGTTTTTTATTTTTTAAGAAATATCTAAATTCTTGTTTTTAGTCAAAATAATAATATCAATAATAATAATATTAATAATATTAATAAGAATAATAAGAATAATAAGAATAGTGGTATTGTGATTATGTAGCGTTTTAAGATGTCATAATTTATTTCGTTTTTTATTGGTTTAACGAAGGCAAATTTTAATTGGATAATATGTATAATTAAATCAACTGAATTATTATTGCGATCTAATAATTATGGGCAAAAAATATGATAACAGGTTTGTATTTTAACATGTTATTAATACTTTCTCATAGTTGCCACAATTGTTATTAGAATGACTTCTGCATTATCTATTATCATTTTGCATCAACAGGTTAAAATGTTAGAACTGTATTGGCGTAACAATACTTGTATTCAGTTAAGCTAAATTGTTATGCTGACAACCTTTGTTAGATGATAATCGTGCGTCAAATGGCACCATTTGTACTATAATAACATTTTATTTATTCAATAACAGAACGAACAAAAATACTATATATATAGAATATTATTTTATTACTTTCGTTAAAATATATTAATATTAGTAAAAGCACGAAACCTGTCGTTGATATAAGGAAATTCATTGAAAAATGGTTTGTTGAAATTACGCATTTTTTGAGTTTTTATTTATTTAAATGATTCAATGGAATAGTCGTTATGTACAAACGAAATGCGAAAAAAAGTTGAAATAATTTTATGGTTTTGTGAAAAATAATGTTTAGTACAATATTTAGGCCAAAACTATTTACATTTTCTCTACTACTTAGAGAACACATTTACAGCAAACATGAGTAAATATGAGTATAATAAAAATGAACTACAATCCCATTAACAATATTTAAAAATAAATAATTGACAAAATTCAACTCAATTTATATTGTAAATATTTATTATATTATACAAAACATATTAATGATTTTGTTTAAAATTAAATGAAGCATGTGCATACGTAAACAAATACAAAATTATGCGACCTATCCTGACTTGAACAGTAAAACTGCGCGATCTTGAAGATAAAAGTAGATAAAGTTTTGCGTTTCGTGAGTTACATAACTGCAACAAATAAACATAATAGAGTTATTATTTTTTGTTATGACAATAGCAATTTATTTTACTTGTAATAAACGCAAAAATAGTATTGATTACCTTCCAAAATGTTTGCCTACAACACAGTGCCAATTGGGTTGGTATTTTCGGTCAAATTCCTTTTTGATATAAGCAGCTACGTCCTTTTCCAAATCAAATTTATCCATAGCAACATCGGCTATATGCACAGCCTCTTCTTGGACTTGTTCTGGCATATCAGCATTACGAATTATAGCTTTGCGGTCACCCATTTCGACTTTGCACCAACAAAACGAACAATGTAATTGTGAATTAGATGTCTATTTATTTATGCAATTTTATAATATCGTTCTATTCATGAATTAACTTACCAGTGATTGGTCTAGTAACTACGTGAAGCTATGCTACTAATCTCGTAAATTAATTTGTTAACAAAACATTTGTGTATTTTACAAGGGCGAACTCATTGTGCTGTGCCAATAAATCTTTACGTACATGCGCACATAATTGGGGGAGTCTTGACTCATGTTACATGCCATCATTTGTAAATACTTCTTAAACAATTTCGTTATAAAAAAGTAATATTATGTGGATACGTTTTGGAAAAAATAGTAAGTATAGAAACACATATATATTACTAAGTAATTTATGTGCAATTTTGAAACTAATTATAGGGAATATAATAGTGAACAATTAAATTAATCTCTTTTTGTATTAATTTGTAAAATTATGGGACTTGTTTGAAAAGACTCCACACACTACACTTCATTTAAACTAAAGTTTACGTAGAGTGTTGTTGTTGGCATTTAACTGCAATTATTTATTTTATTTTATTTATTTATTGTTTTATTTTATGTTTGTTACTTCAAATGTTTTACGAGAAACATTTTTCAGTATTGGAAATTTTAGCGAAGCCGAAAGTAGAACCGCATTTAGTGGGCCGGTGATGGGATTCGCGTCCGTGTCTACGGAGGTCCGAATTCGAGGGCTGTAGAGCTAGACTGTACGGTGTAACGACAGGATTTATTGTGTTTAGAATAAATGGGTTTCTACAAGTATACACAGGTATAGAAGGAAACAAATAGGAAAATTAGCACACCGTAATGTATTAGAGCATTCAGCATTTGCTCTTTATGCTGTAAGAAAAAATTTAAAATAGTCATCACAAATATTAGTAGGTTATTATTGCAAATAATAGTACACACATTTAATTATTTATTTATATATATATATATATATGTGTGTGTGTGTGAACGTATTTGTCCATTTCATGAAAAATATTAATTCTAAAGTATTTAAATAATACTACTACTATTAGTAGTAGTAGTACTGCTAATAATAATAAGAAGAAGAATAAGAAGAATATAGATAATAATAATGGTAATAATAATAATAATGATAATAATAATAATAATAGTAAAGATAATATTAATAATGATAGCAATAATAATATCAGTAATAATAATAATAAAACAACAACAATATCAATGATTTTGATTCGTCACATCTTATTGCATTTGTGATTGGTTTAACAAAACATTGTTACTGATTGGATATGATAAGTCATTCAAAGAGTCAGTTTTTCAGTAACTGCAAATCAACACAGAAACATGTATATAAGAGTTTTGTAACCGAAACCAAACATATTACTTTTATTAAATTTATATTTTTAAATGTTTGATATGTCTGATTAGAAGGCAACATAATTGTTCAGCGTTAAACACATTTTTAAATAACCATTGTTACAAACTTTTACTTGTAGTATTTTCTGAAATAATTAAGAATTAATTAAGTTTAATTAGAGTTTGGGTTTCTAAAGTCTAATATATAAATATTAGGCTTTAACTATCTGCCATTTGTATTGTTAAATTAGTAACCTTTGTATTTATATAATATACTGATAACTACTCCGTACTCTAAACTGTTATATTGTGTTTGAAACCTATGAAAATTGCAAACATATATAGTTTTATTCACATGACTGCAAATTAAATTCTATTTTAAATATTTTCCGCAATCAATTATGTAAATAGTCTGCTGTAGTTATTTGTAGCTTAGTGGTTAATTAAGGCTTCGGTTTGAAACCAGAAATAGTGTAAGTTT